>CAOKZL010001360.1:0-372927 GCA_948472985.1 Iguana delicatissima
TTCAATCTCTGAGACATAGTTTTAAGATTAAGGCAATGTCCCCGTTCTTCAAATTAATGGTATATATCAAGAAATTTTATTTAAAAATCTCCGGCGTCGCTAGGCTGCATTCCCAGCAAATGCCCAAGCGGGCGGGATACTCTTAACCCCCTCTTTCAGACTTACGAGGCAATCTTCCTCTCATCTAAAAGAGATCGGGGTCCCCATCGAGTCCCTCAGAACCCACCTTTACCGGGGAAGTTCTTTGCTGAGTATTTTCTTTCAGCCTCCCGCTTGAGATATTAGGACAGTGAGAGCTCTATCACTGTCCCGCCGATCGCGACGCCATTGGAGACCCGGAAGTCGTCATGGTAGACATCTTTAAATATCTGAAAGAATGCCAGGTAGAAGATGGAGCAAGTTGGTTTTCTGCTGCTCTAGAGAGAAATGACAGATTCAAATAACAAGGAAAGAGATTCCACCTAAACGTTAGGAAGAATTTCTTGATCGTAAGAGCTGTTCAGCACTTAAATTGACTACCCTTCTCTGGAGGTCTTTATGGATGGGCCTCTTTCAGGCATGTGGTAATTGTGTATTCTCACATGAGAAGGAGCTAGACTACATATCCTCTGTATTCCCTTTTGTCTGTAAGATTTGGTGAATTTTACTTAAATATTTTGTCAACGGTTGGTACCTGTATTTGTGTCTGGTATTCTGCGCCTGCAAGTTGGCTGTGTCATTGCATTTTGTAGACAATAAATTGTCAAATTGATGTCTCTTGGTTAGCTAGTAAAATGTGCGTGTGTGTGTGTTGACCAGCTGTTCAGGAGGCACCTGTGCAGATTATTGCGTGTCCATGATATGCATGTTAATTGTGACATTGTGTGCGAAGAAGGACTTTGGGTGTGAAGGTGAATGGATGGAGGCTTCTTCAGTGGAGTTGACACCAGAGATGTTCCTAGCAGTGTGTCAAGATTTTGGTTACTGTGTAGGGATTAGGGAGAGCTCGCTCATGGAACTGAACTGTAAATGAGCCTGACCTTTGTTAAAACAAGTCCAGGATTTGGTTTAATTAAGAAGAATCTGTACTGTACTTCTGCTGTTGATGTTATGGGATGGTGTTTCAGAGAAACACCAAATTGAACTGATAAATTGAAACACTAAAGGAGACTTAGGGGATGGTATTGCAAATTTAATTACTGGTCTCATCCTGTGCTTTTCCTTTCCTATACTTCTAACATTCAAATAAATGTTTTTTTAAAATGAATTTAGAAAAAAAACTTTATTGCCGTTGGCCTTACTTTTGAATTATAGTCTGCCTGCTGTATATGTGGGGGTTCCTTTCCAGGAAGCCCTGCGTAGAACAAAAAAAACTAACATTGCACCCTGTCAGAGTCAGTGGATGCAATGTTTGCATGCACGCATGCTCACAGCAGTGCAGGCATGTACCCACTGCGTTCCTTGACTATAATGGGATGCAAGACTTTGCATGACCTCAGTTCATGCATGTTAAGGTTGCACCAGAAAAGGGCACACTGTAATAGACCAGCCATTCTTCTCATAGTTGAGAAAGGTTTACTCCTTTAGACTACAACTCCCAGAATCCCCCAGCCCTTGCCCTTGCTAGCTGGAGGTCATAAAAAATAACCTCACCAAGCTCTGAGTCTTCCAGGCATCACTTTCCCTGAATTTTCTTTTGGCACACAGAGATTGTTTTTATCTTTATTAATTGTCTTGGAATGCTTGAGAATAATAGGCAGCGTGATAGGAACTGTTAAAAATAACTGGTGTAAATATTAATGGTATGTGCGCTTTGTTCAGTGTGTGGTGATATTCAAGATGCAAGCAGCCATATGCTCTAACTGTGTCTTGTTACATCTGCTTAAAAAAAATTGGATAAAATGTAGCCCTTTTTTCCTCGTTAGAGAGTCAGGGTGGTGTAGTGGTTTGAGCATTGGGCTGTGACCTTGGAGAATCATAGAATCATGGAATCATAGATTCATAAAGTTGAAAGAGACCCCAGGGGCCATCCAGTCCAACCCCATTCTGCCATGCAGGAACAGCCATCAAAGCATTCCCAACGGATGGCCATCCAGCTTCTGCTTAAAATCCTCCAAAGAAGGAGAAGACTCCACCACACTCCATGGAGGCGGCCGATTCCACTGCCGAACAGCTCTCTCCGTCAGGAAGTGCTTCCTGAGGTTCAAGTGGAATCTCCTTTCCTGCAGCTTGAATCCATTGCTCCTTGTCCTAGTTTCTGGAACAGCAAAGAAAAAGCCCGTTCTCTCCACAACGTGACATCCCTTCAAATATCTAAACATGGCTCTCATGTCCCCTCTTAACCTTCTCTTCTGCAGACTAAACATACCCAGCTTCCTAAGCTGCTCCTCACAGGGCTTCATGGCTTCCAGACCCTTCGCCATTTTGGTTGCCCTCCTCTGGACATGTTCCAGTTTGTCGATATCCTTCTTGAATTGAGGTGCCCAGAACTGGACACAGTATTCCAAATGAGGCCTAATCAATGCAGAATAGAGTGGTACCATTACCTCCCCTTGATCTAGACACCATACTCCTATTGATGCAACCAAAAATCGCGTTGGCTTTCTTGGCTGCCACATCACACTGCTGACTCATGTTCAGCTTGTGATCTGTCAAGACTCCTAGATCCCTTTCACACGTACTGCTATCCAGCCATGCGTAACCCATCCTATATTGTGTCTTCCACTTTTTCTGCCCAAGTGCAGGACCTTACATTTCTCTCTATTGAAGAGACCAGAGCTCAAATCCATGGAAACCCACTGGGTGACCTTGGGCAAGTCACACTCTCTCAGACTCAGGGGAAGGCTGTGGCTAACCCCTTCTGAACAAATCTTGCCAGAAAAACCCTGTGATAGGTTCACCTTGGGTCACCAGAAATCAGAAATGACTTGAAGGCACACAACAACTATTTCTAAAGCAAGGTTAGGCAATGGTTGAAGACAAGAGGGTAGCATTAACCCTCCAAGAGATGTTGGAGGGTCACAGCCCCTTGTGACTGCTACGGCGAAAAAAACCCCTAAACCCTCTAAGTGCTCCAAAATGTCCCCCAGGGGCCATGAGGGCATGCTTTGGGACCTTCCTGGATCCCTATATGGCATTCTAAAATATTTTAAGCCCCTCTCCCTGAAAAAACTTACAAAAGTACTTTTTTGAAAAAAAATTGTAGAATATCATTTTGGCCCTAGGGGGGTACTCCAAACATGATGGAAATGCCTTTCATACCTTCTGGAGAACATTTTCACCATTTTTCAGCAAAAAAAGTTTTTTTTTTTTAAAAAAAATCTTATTAAGAATTTGCAAAAAAATTTTTTTCTGATACCAAATTGAGAGGGGTTGCTAATACTCAAGAAGACAGGATCAAATTTCAAAATGACCTAGACAGATTGGAAAGCTGGGCCAAGACTAACAAAATGAATTTCAACAAAGAGAAATATAAGGTCCTGCACTTAGGCAGAAAAAATACAATGCACAAATATAGGATGGGGGACACGTGGCTGGATAGCAGTACGTATCAAAGGGTTCTGGGAGTCTTGGAAGATCACAAGCTGAACATGAGTCAACAGTGTGATGCAGGAGTCAAGAAAGCCAATGCGATTCTTGGTTGCATCAATAGGAGTATGGTGTCTAGACCGAGGGAGGTAATGATACCACTCTGTTCTGCTTTGGTTAGGCCTCATTTGGAATCCTGTGTCCAGTTCTGGGCACCTCAATTAAAGAAGGATGTTGAAAATCTGGAATGTGTCCAGAGGAGGGTGACCAAAATGGTGAGGGGCCTGAAGCCATGCCCTATGAGGACAGACTTAGGGAGCTGGGCGTGTTTAGTCTGCAGAAGAGAAGGTTAAGAGGGGAAATGATAGCCATGTTTAAATATTTGAAGGGCTGCCATGGAGAGGAGGGAGCGGTCTTGTTTTCTGCTGCTCCAGAGACCAGGATGAGGAGCAGTGGATTCAAGCTGCAGGAAAGGAGATTCCACCTGAACCTCAGGAAGAATTTCCTGATGGTCAGAGCTGTCTGGCAGTGGAATCTGCTGCTGCCTCCATGGAGTGTGGTGGAGTCTCCTTCTTTGGAGGATTTTAAGCAGAGGCTGGATGGGCATCTGTCAGGAGTGCTTTGATTTGTGTCCCTGCATGGCAGAATGGGGTTGGACTGGATGGCCCCTGGGGTCTCTTCCAACTCTAGGATTCTGTGATTCTCTGAGTTTACAAAAAAAAAGAAAGAGCGAGTGAGGGAGGGAGAAAGACCTCTGGGGACCAATGCAGCCTTGCAGCTGCATTTTGCTACCCCTGTTCTAACCCATTCGTAAGCAGCGGAACCCTTGTGTGTCTGGCTGGTGGGATTGATGCCGAGCCCAGGGCAAGGGAGACAGGCCCATTGAACCCGAAATACCTCTTGCTGTCTCAAAGGTGTCAGAGCTTTGGTAGATTTTGTTTACGAGCAGCCTCTTGATTGTCAGGATACAGCTGGGCAGTGATGCCTTGCAGGTTAGAGTGACTCATCTCTGTATGTGGGATCTCTCCTGTTCACGCCATCCCCTCGGGCCACCCACTGTTGCGTTAAAAGGAAAAACCTTGCTATGGCATTTTGCCTTTTGGTTCTGCAGGGAAAAACAAGTTCTCATTTCTTTTGACTGCATTCTGAGATGTCACCGTGTTACAGACTAAGATCCACAACTTACTGATAGCTTCTGCTAAAGTAGACCAGTTCCATTCGGCCCTCTACATTTGTGGATTTGACTTTCACGGATTTGATTATTTGTTGAGTTTCTTCAACCCTTGCCCCCCAATCCCATCTCAGGTGCTGCTTTTCTGGGGGAACCTTCCCTCTCAGCAGTTCTGATCAGGCTGTGCAGTCCTTTAAAAACCCACCTCTGTGTTATATGTCACCAGAAAGATTACAAAAAATAACCAAAACCGGGAATGCAAAGTGTTGGAAATGTGACAAAAAGACGGGGTCTTTTTTCCTAATGTGGTGGACATGTAAAATAGCAAAAAAAATTTGGAAAGGGGTACATGATGAAGTTCAAAGAATTTATAATTTGAATTTTGAAATGAAACCGGAGTTTTATTTGTTAAACATGCTAGGGCAACAAAAGGAGATAAGAAGTCACCAGAAGATACTGTTATATTTAATAACTGCGGCAAGGTTGACATATACGCAATACTGGAAAGAAAAGAAATATATTGATATAGAAGAGTGGAAGTTAAAAGTTCTGGATATGGCAGAGATAGAAAAATTAGCATCTTCTTTGAAGAACCAACCTATCCAGAACATTGAAAGAGAATGGAAAAGAGTATTGGATTGGTGAAGATATAAATGTATAAGAAATGAAATAAATAAATATTGTAATTGCACTTATCTCTGTAAAATGGAAGTTATGCCTGTAAGTAATGGAAATAAGCAGATTCAACTGGAAGATTCAAACTTGGAAGTGTGTGTGGGGGTTGTTTTTGAACTTAAACTATCAATAAAAATATTCCAAAAAAAAACAACACAACACCTCTGGTTCTCCTCTTTGTCCTCCTTCTCCTCCACCGGCTGCTGCTTGGCCAGCTAAAGATGGATCACAGCCCAGTTTCTCAGCACCACAAACCCTCTCGTGATAACCCTACACACACTCAAGGAAGGAGATAAGAGAGAGAAATATGGAGCCACCAAGCTTCATTCTCCTTTCCCTGACCTGGTTTGGAGCTGGATGCCCACGCTTCCCACCATGGCCTGATCCCCTTCTTATACACACACACACACACACTTTGATATTTGCAATTTTCCCACTTCTGCAAGGTTCCTGCACTCCATCCCTAGCAGATGTGGAAGGCCAACTGTATTGAATAGTGGGCCAGCACTTTGATGAGTTCTATTGGTTCAGTGGATCTGCTTTAGCTAGGGATAATGGAAGGATTTGGGTTTAAACCAACTTCCTTCCTTCCCTTAGCAATTCCAGCCATTAAAAACATTCTCTTGTTTAACAACCAGAATTTAAAAGGATTACTTTCTTGGCCTGCAGCTTCCACAATCCTCATCCAGCATGGCCGCTGCTCATACTCGTGGGAAGGACATCTGAGAATTGTAATTCGAAATAATAATGTTTCCAAGTGTTTTGTCATGTTCTGTTTGGTTTTACTGTGGGACAAGATGATAGCAGAATATTAGGCTATGATGCGTCTGTTCAGAACAGATTATCCAGGAATCTCAGTTGTTGTCTCCCATTGTAGTTTGAACCATTACCACTCCTGCTTTGTTTCAATGAGTCTGTAGTGTCAGGTGCTCCCAAACTATTAACTGGTGCTCAGACATAGATATTTTTTGAGGAGGGGGTATTTTAATAGAGAAGTAAGCAAAGGGAGCTAGCAGAGTGTTGTGGATTGGGGGCTGGACACAACCCTTGACACCAGGGTTCAAATCCTTTTTTTTTTTTTTTTTGCCATGGAAATCCCTTGGGCGACCTTGGGCAGGTCACATACTCTCAGCCTCTGAAGGAGGCAACAGTAAAACCCCTCTGAACAAATCTTGCCCAGAAAACCCCACAATAGAGTCACTTTGGGGTTGCCATAAGTCAGAAACAACTTGAAGACACACAACTGCAACAAAGCATAGGCCGTTCTCAAAAATACCCATTGCCAAAATCCAGCCCAAAATTTAGGGCAAAGATTCCAAGCCTGAGGAGAGAGTTTACCCCGGATGTCATTTGTGTTTCGGAATACCTGCTGCCGGACCAGGTCCCAAAATGCTTCCCTAGTACGAAGTCTCACCTATCAGAGGAGCACAGATTTGCCAGGTTTGGCTGGAGGCTGCTGAAGTAGTCTCTATGAGATGGCTTGCCCGGCTGCAGTTGTGGCATATAGACCTGGCGATAACGTGGTTGTGGTATTGGAGGTGTCTTCTTTGGGCTTGCTGCTTCCTTCTGGGAAGTAAGTACTCCCGATGTGAAAAGTCCACAGCACGATGTGTGATCACGAGCCAACAGGGGCTGATGGCGGCCAAGTCATTGGGGGTAGTGAATCTGCCCCAAACGTTTGTCTGAATTTTACAAAAGCTGTCTGAGGTGCTGATTCTGTTTTGGGGGATCACATCTAGCACCTTGGATAGCTCCTGCGTTGAAATTCAGACCGGAGTGGATTCATTGCCCAACTGACATGAAAGATACCAAGGCAGGGCCTTGGAGTAGATGTCCCGTGTGGTCCCTTGCAATTCTGTGGTTCTCTCAGGTGCCACATTATTAGGGATAGAAAAAATATTGGAAAATATTCAAGTTACTGAAAAACATCTTGGTTCAATATCAAGAAACTTAGGAGAAGAGTCCTGGATTGACAAGAATCTTCACAGTTCGTGACTTAACTCATGACTTAACTCTGTGCGAAATTCATATGTGGTTGTTTTGCACAGGAAATATTGTAGGAAGCAGATTTTTCTGCACGGAAAATAATAGTTTTGCATGGAAATGTAATTTTCTACACAGGAAAAGCTGTTTCCTGTGCAGAAAATGCTGTTGATGAGGTGTTGTGAATGGGCTTTGAAAACTGTGTAGTTTTCAAAATCTTTCTTGCAGTGGGAAGAAAATTGGTGAAATTACTTGTTGCTTGCTTCAAGAAGAAAATTAGTGACAAATTATTTGCCTACACGCTACCTCACAGAAGCAGTCTCTGTTACGGTGCGATTTCGTGTAGCATTCCAGTCTGCTTTTAGAAAACCTGTCTTTACAGTATTTTTAAAACATTGGTAGCAATTTTTAAAGTTTTCAATTAGGGTTTCAGTGCTGTCTTTTTAATTATTTTCTTTTAAAAGTATTTATTTATTGTTCAGTATGGCTTTCTCTTATTCCTGTTGTTGTAACTAATATATTCTAGGCTACGTTGTTTTTTTTTTTTTTTTTGGAGAAAAACACTATATAGAATCACTATAAATAAACAGACTTCGTTTCTAGTATTTACTACTTAAGGAATGCATAGACCTTTGAAGGCTACACAACCTGTTAGAATGCAGGAACCATAGTTTAGCTTGGACCTGCCACAGTCGCCACTTTCTCTATATAATTCTTAAAGCAACCCTCAGCTTTGCCTACTCTAAAGGCACCACATCCCATTAGATCTTGGCAGCTAAGCATCATCGTGCCTCGTTAGTAGTTGGATGGGACACCGTCAACAAATACTAGATGCTGTAGGGCAGGGCTTTCCAAAGGGTGTGCCACAACACATTAGTGTGTTACCTGAAGTGTGTAGGTGTGTCGCCTACAATCTTGGAAATATATGTTATTATTTATGAATCATATATTTTTTAAAGTATATGAAAGGTTTTCATGAGATATGTTGTGTCCCCATACATTTTGTTACTACAATTTGTGTGTGTGCCTGTATCTCTTATAAGGGGTTAGTTTAACCTCCGGTTTGCTAGTAAAACTGAAATTACTCTGTCGCGGAATGATGCATGTCTAAAACGTGTGTCACCAACATATATTTCAGAGGAAGGAACTGGCAAAACCACCTCTGAGTTTTCCTTGCCTAAGAAAACCCTGTGAAATCCATGGGGTTTCCATAAGTCAACAGGCAACCTGAAGGCACAGTCTCACACACGTGGGAGTGCAAAGTGAGAGTGTTTGCCTCCCCGATTAGAATTTTAAACAGCCCCCCCATGAAATTTCCCTTCAATTCATAAATCTCTAGCATTGCAGTTACTTTTAAAACTTCAGTTGAGCACCTAATGAAAAAAGAACAGGCAAAGCTACCAAGGGAATACGAAAGAGTTCTGGGTAGGAACAATTTTCAGTGCTCCCTCCTTCTCTGAAATGCTAGAAATCTGGGGGCTGGGGTAAAATTTCATTTGGGGGCAGAATGCTGATTTGCAGAGGTGGTGCCTTCATTTTTCATCCCTGTATAGTTATGCCCCTGCTAGTGAACTGCCGCTTATTTTGCAAATACGAGTGTAGAACCTATTCAGATGGATGAAGATAATGATTGTATGGAGCACAAAGGAAACACAGCTAGCATAAGAAGGGTTAAAGGTCCCTCCACCCAAAGTACAGACCCATTCCAGAGTCAGTTTGTTGGATGGAAAACAAAGGAATCTCTCTCTTCATCCCAAGTTCCAAAAGAATTCAATACATTCTTCTCCCTCCTGCTGCGTCGTGTAGATTCTTGCAAACAGGGTAGGAAATGTCATTCAAAGTGTTTGGCCAATGGCCAGCATTTTAAAAGTATGCCTTTTGTAATTGCTGAACCATATTTGGACGGGAGAGAAAGCAAACATAATCTGGCTGATGGCAGAATCCAATGAAAGTAGGTAGCAGAGAGCCAGCTGAATGCTGACGTTGCTTGACGGTAGTGCTAAAAATTTGCGAACAGTAACAGTCTATCAGGGTCAATATTAAGAGTTTAGCAGGCTGAGAAGGATTTTATAAGCTCAGATGTTTCTATATACAGTGACTGACTCTTGCCGATGTTAGAATCAGTTCTTGGAAACACAGAGCTAGAAGAAACCCCAAAGGCCTCCCTCACAAATGGAGGAAATCACAGCTAAAGCTTTTTAGATAGGTGGCCATCCATAGAAACATAAAATCATATGTTGGAAGAGACCAGAAAGGCCATCAAGTCGAACCCCATTCTGCCATGCAGGAGCACATATCAAAGCACTTCCAACGGATGGCCATCCAGCCTCTGTTTCAAAACCTCCAAAGAAGGAGACTCCAGTACATTCCATTGAGGCAGGAGCGTATTTCATTGCTGAACTGCTCTTACCATCAGGAGATTCTTCCTGAGGTTTAGGTGGAATCTCTTCTCCTGTAGTTTGAATCCATTGCTCCTTGTCTTAGTCTCTGGAGCAGTAGAAAACAAGTCTGCTCCCTCATTGATATGACATCTCTTCAAATATTTAAACATGGCTTTCATGTCCCCTCTTAACCTTCTGTTCTGCAGGCTAAACACACCCAGCTCCCTAAGCCACTCCTCATAGGGCTTCATGGCTTCCAGACCCTCCACCATTTTGGTCGCAGGCAAAGCTACTGTTCAACCTCTTTTTCAAAATCTCCACTGAAGGAGAGTCTATTCCACTATCAAACAGCTCTTACTGTTTGGCACGTTTTTCCAGAAGTTTGCTGAGAGTCTCATTTCTTTTAAATCGAATTCTCTGGTTCCTCTGGACCAGCAGAAAAGAAGCTTGCTGTATTTTTGACACAAGAGGCCTTGGGTTATTTGAAGATGGACATCAGATCACCTCTCAGGTCTTTTCTTTGCCACTCTAAGCATACCTACTACCCTCAACCATTCTTCACAGAGCTTTCATAGAGTTTCCAGACCTTTCCCATCTTGGTTTTTCTCCTCTGGAGATTTTTAAGCTAGTCAGCGTCCTTCCTGAACTCTGGTGGCCAGAACTGGACACAGTAGTCCAAGCGAGGTCTGACCAAAGTGGGTTAGAATGGTACTTTTACTTCTCATTCTTGCTCATTACTAGACCTGAATTTTGAGCTAAAAATAAGATGAGCAAATATTTCTATGTCCACTGTCCATATAAATGTCTTCTGTAAAAAATGGAATGGGAAAATAGAAGTAATTGTTTATGTCAGTGCATGGAGTCCCACCTATTTGTTAACTGAAAAATAACCTTTCACCAGTGAGTGTAACTGTTAACAGGTTTTAAATCTTCTGTTAGTCCTGACTAGAGAAGACCCAAGAGCCAGTGCGGTGTAGTAGTTTGAGAACCTTTTTATGACCCTAGAGGTCAGAGTTCAGTTCCCCACTCAGTCATGGAAGCCCACTGAATGATCTTGGGTACATCACATACTCTCAGCCCCAGAAAACTCCGTGATAGGTTCATCTTAGTGGCTCCAGAATATGGAAATGACTTGAAGGTACACAACAACAAGAGTAGACCCACTGAATGCATTCGATTAATCTATGTGTTAATGCACCCTTTGACAACTGGTTGAATGGGTTTCCTGTAGCTGAAACTAGCTAATGGAGAACCAGCCAAAGTTTGTCCTAAGTATGGCAATTTGAAGAACTGACTGATTTACCTCCATTTAGTTCCCAATCTAGGGACTTCTACCTTTCTTCTTTTTAAATATGGATATTTGAGGTTGTGGGATGAAGAGATTCATTTTTGCCTAAATAATGTGTGTGCGTGTATGTGAGATAGAAAGAAATAGAAGAAGCATTCTTTCCTCTCTAGTTTTTACAACTTTCTTTCCACCTTACTATTTCTCCTACCTTACTATTGGCTTCCTTTTGTATTCTAAGCATTTTTCCCTACTTTCATAACAAAACAGGAAGTTCTCCAGGCTGCTCTCCTATGATTTGAAATGACTTGGAGCTCAAACGCTAGCCGGCTTTCCTTCAAAGTGTTTCTTGATGACTAAGGTTACAAACCATGTATTAGAGGAAATAGCACATTGCAAGATTACTCGAGCTGCTACTCTTCATAACCAATTTACTACTGCTTGTGTAGATCTAATCTAATAATTTGAGGTCACACGGGGTTCAAGCAGACTTCTCATTCAGTAGCTTGGCTGTCTTTCTCGCCGTGATGCTTCCATTCCAGTTTTGTCCTGCAATTAAAGGCCACATGTGAGTGTCTCAAAATTCTTGGTAGTTGACAGACGTGGGATAAGTTCCTCAATACACAGAAAGCATGAATTCCTTGTCTCATTTTGGAAACCAGGCAGGGTCAGGTTAATACTTGGAAGAGAAACCACCAACAGATATTCTAGGCCAGTAGTTTTTAACTTTTTCTGTACCAGGGAGCCCCTGTAAATATAATTTGTTGCCAGGAACCCCCAAGTCTTAACTCAAGATTAAAATGTTTAGATTTGAATAGTCAACTATTTATTTGGATATTCAAATTTTTATTTATTTATTAAAGTCTTCTGGAGACTAGGATTCAAATCCCCACTCACACATTGGTGTGGTCAAGTCCTTGTTGCTGCCATAGCAGTTGATATCCAACAGGAGGGCTTTGCGGATCCCCTGTGGACCCCTACAGATCACCAGACCCCAGGCTAAGAATCACTGCTCCAGTCTGTATTCAGCGGAAGGCAATGGCAAACCATTTGTCTATGAAAACCATATGAAATTGATGGAGTCATCTGAAGATGACAGGTGGCTTGGAGGTGCATGCATTATATTACATGATAAGACATGGCAATCAAAATTTTATTGCTCCGGGCTTCTCTGAGAACAATGTCATGTTGAGGAGGGAGCAGGCTTGTTCTCTACCACTCCAGAGACTAGGACAAGGAGCAATGGACTCAAGCAGCAGGAAAGGAGATTCCACTTGAACCTCAGGAAGAACTTCCTGACGGTCAGAGCTGTCTGGCAGTGGAATATGCTGCCTCGGGGGGTGATTGAGTCTCCTTCTTTGGAAGTATTTAAGCAGAGGCTGGATGGGCATCTGTTGGGAATGCATTGATGAGTGTTCCTGCATGGCAGGGGGTTGGACTTGATGATCTCTGGGGTCTCTTCCAACTCTATGATTCAGTGATTCTATGATTCTATGAATGGTAGGGACAGTGCTGCACTCTATTTATTGCTGAATTGAAACTTCCAGCATTCTTCACCATTGACCATACTGGCTGGGGCAACTTGGACTTGTTGCTCAACAAGATCTAGAGCAGTGGTTCTCAACCTGTGGGTCCCCAGATGTTTGTGGACTTCAGCTCCCAGAAGCCCCAGGCACTATGGTCAATGCTCAGGGCTTCTGGGAGTTGAAGTCCAAAAACATCTGGGGACCCACAGGTTGAGAACCGCTGATCTAGAGAGTAGCATGATTCACCCGCCATCTTGGAATAACTACCTGAACTGCATCAGACCAAAGCATCATAGTCCAAAGGCCTACCAAATGCCCCTATGAAGCATGGAGATCAAGTGGAGGTAGCAAACATCTACTGTTTGCCCCCATAGCCTCTGGATGCTGGGACAGGTTAGATGGTACTCTCCAGATGTTCTGGACTAAAGCTTCCCTGTTCCCTTACCACCAGCTGAGGCTAACAGGAGTGGACTAGTAGGGGAGCTGTGGTCCAAAAATCAGCTTTCTCAAGCTCTAAAGTTGTACTTAGCTGTCCTGTGGGCTAACAGAGGCCATGGGAGGCCATCTTCCATGAATTAATCCGGTTCCCTCTCCACCACAATCTTTTAAACCCTTATTTGCTGAAGGCTATTATGAACACCTCTTGCAGTAATGAGTTCCATATACTCGTTATTGCATGAAATAATTTGAGTGTGAGTTATTTAAATGAAACCTTGCCTGGTAGCAACACAATTAATCAAGGCATGTTTAGCGTTTGGCTGGAAGAGAAGAGAATTAACTACCATCTTGAAAAAGAAAAGTCCATCTCTGAGTTTTACTTCTACTGCAGATTTCTCCTGGGAGTCTCTGTGTCTCAGAAAACTATCTTCCATCTTTAATCTTTTTCTGAAAATGATAGTGGTGATAGCTGAATAGGAAACCAATGCTCTATTTACCAGTTCCAGCCCTTCCTCAGAAATTGGCTTGGCCCAGAACAACCTGCTTGAAATGAGAGTGAAATGGGACTGAAATCTTCATTCCTGAGAATCAGCAAATTGGTCCAGAGCTATGGGATAAACATAGCATGAAGATGCTCCTGGAAATGGCATCTTGGTATATTCACTTTTGCCACCTTTGACTTTGCCATTTCCACACTAGACTGTTATAGCGCTCTCATTCCACTTTCAACGTCCTATGGAATCCTGGGGTTTGCAGTTTGGGGAGGGGCCACGTGGCCCCTCCCCAAACTGCAAACCCCAGGATTCCATAAGATGTTGAAAATGGAATGAGAGCGCTATAACAATCTAGTGCGGAAATGGCCTTGGTGAAGGAAACCTTCAGTTTTCAAGATGTGAGAATGGCTTTTAACAACAAGATCTTTTAGAGGTCTCTCATTACTTGGGCCACCATAAGTCAAAGCTAATTGGATAGCATGTAACATCACCAAAGAACCTTTTGCCACATGGATGTCAGATTGCCTTTTCAGGAGTTCATCTCTTGACCGTGAGGCTGAGTGGAAATGGAGGAACTCACAACCTTATTTTTGTTTATATTTATCATTTCTTCCGAAATGGAACTCAATACAGTTTATAGTAAAAGCAAAGCACAGTTATAACAATATGCAGTACAAAAGGTTTTTTTTAAAAAAATCAAATAGACCATCTTATTAAAATAATTAAAATGTTTTAAAAATGCATACAAAATGTTAAGATCAAGGTATAGCATACCCCATTAAAAGGCTCCCCCATCACACCTTGTTGAAGACCAAAACCCTGACTAAATCATAAAATCATAGAGTTGGAAGAGACCTCAAGGACCATCCAGTTAACCCTCTCTTGCCATTCAGGAATACACAATCAAAGCACTCCCAACAGATGGCCATCCAGCCTCTATTTAAGAACTTCTGAAGAAGGAGACTCCACTACAGCTTATTCCACTGTCGAATTGCTCTTAGGAGGTTCTTCTTAATGTTTAGATCAGTGGTTCTCAACCTGTGGGTCCTCAGATGTTTGTGGACTTCAGCTCCCAGAAGCCCCAGCCACTATGGTCAATGCTCAGGGCTTCTGGAAGCTGAAGTCCAAAAACATCTGGGGACCCACAGGTTGAGAACCACTGGTTTAGATGGAATCTCTTTTGAAGCCGTTGCTCTGTGTCCTGGTTTCTGGAGCAGCAGAAAACAAGCTTGTCCCATCTTCCATAGGTGTTTGTCTACCAGTCAAAAGAGATCACTTTAGGGGGCTTACCTAGCCTATCGGAGGGAGTTCCACAGCCCCGGGAGCAGCCACAAAGAAGACATTTTCCCATGATGGTGGTTATGGAGAGAATAGGACTCTCCCAAAGATCTTAGAGCTTAGACAGAGTCATACAGGGAGACAGAGTCTTTCATGTTATGTGGTGGTAGTTCTGCTAATTATTGAGGGAAAAGGGAGAAAAATAGGTACCTCTAAGTTCTTATTACTAGAACATGAGTGGTTACACACAGACATTCTGTAAATGGGGGACAAGATTATTTTGGTGGAGTAGTTGTGGAAATGCAAAGCACTTGGTTGCTCTCATCTTTTCCTGTCTTTGAAAATACTCTCAGGTTGGCTTCAACAAAAGGATGCACTTCAGAGAAAGCACTAGAACAGAACCTGCGTTCGCTCCTGCTTTTTTTGAATCAAGAGTGAACGTGGTTTAAGCAAACTCCTTGATTTTCAAGTTGAGCAACAGGGTTCTGAAGGAAAGCCTTGCTTCCCCAGCGGATGGGAGTGTGAGATTTGTCCTCTTTCATCACGCACTTGATTCACATCACTGCTGCCTAAAGTGCCATTAATCATCTATTGCTGAGCTGTGGTGTCGTAGTTTTTGAGATTGTTGGGTGGAATAAGATGTTTGTTACCTGTCAATTGTGTGTGTGTGTAAGCACGTGCGCTTCACCTTTTGGTCTTCTAGAAATCAGCAGTAGTTATCAACTGGTTCTAGTCATTTAATTTAGAGTATTACTCTTCCTTTTCCCAGTGTATCAGTGTGAGTAACAGTAAAGCTTGATTGCCTGTGATGCTCAAAATCTAAGATTTTGGGGGTGTTGTTATTGTAAAGACCGAGTAATGCCCAGTCCCTTCGTGATCGAGGGGAGCTTTGGACTTGTCTCTTCGAATATGTTCCCAGCATGAGGGATAGAAAGAACGCTCGCTGTTACTCATCTCTTAACTTACCAAGTGGGTTTCCTGACGTTCGGGAAACCCAGTTGGAATGAATAATGCAGCAGGAAGGATTTTGTATAGCCAAGTCTGTTTTCTTTTCTTTTTTCTTTTTTTAAATTGCTGTTTTCTACACAAAAGACTTCAATCACACACAACAAACATCTTGTGCAACAGAAGTCTTGCAGGGGGGAGTGACTCTGCACAACAAACCCATGTGCCTGTTTTGTGTGCAAACTCCCACAACACTTGTGCAAAACTCCCCACATTATTTCTGTACAGAATAATTTCCCAGAATGTTTTCAGATGTGTGAATATGGGGTGAGAACTGTGCTGAAATCCTTGACTTAAGGTTTCTGCCCTCATAACAGGCAGACCGCTTACAGCACTGGGTGCGTACAGTGATCCCCATTGCTTTCTATGGTGCCAGTTCTCCCAAATTGGTGTGTCAGTTCCCAGTCTGATAAGCTGCCTTTTCTTTACCGTAGAGCTCTGCCTCCCCTCTTATTACACCACCGTTGTGTAAAAGGGTAAAGGTTTTCAGTGTTGATTTAAAACCACATAATGATTTTATGGTAGTGTGTTTTCTGTGTTACTTGTCACTTTAGACACCAAAGCCACTCAGTGTTTTTAAGATTGCTTAATATTGGAAACGGAAGCATTAAAAGGACAAAGTGAGGGCTTACCTCCAGACACCTAGTGAGTTCCTGACACTTAGGAACTTGAACTACTCTGTTACCCTGTGAACTGGGGGTCCCGGGAGGGGCGCCCAAGTAACCAAACAACCACAAGCAAAGATGGGGGAATTAACTGGAGCACTCGCGTAAGCTAACGAGAGGCAGGGTAACTTAGCGGGGATCTTGTAACCCCATGTCTACGGGGTCAGGTCAGTCAAGCAGTCAGACAGTTTTAAAATAGCAAAAATGATGTTTTATTAAGAACAGACAAACCCTTAAGACAACACAACCACACAGCTAACTAGGAAATAAGAAATAAGAGTTTTTGGCGGAACTGGGTGATACGACACCTTTCTCGTAGTCCTAAGGAAGCTGGAGATGGTAGTGAAGAAACTCAGCGTGGTGGCCAAGGGGAGTTCCCCCGACAGAGTGCAGCGAGGCTGGATGGAAGTCCAGAGTGATCCGAGGAAGCCCTCGGAGCTTGGGGTTTTTATTAGGGGGAAAATATGACCATGGGCTAGTCTGTACTTGGGAGAGAACAATGAGGTTTGGGCACGAGACAATGTCTCCAAAAGGTCAGAATTTAACACGATTGAGTTAAGTTCGAATTGACAAAGGAATGACCAGTATGCAGATGCAGCGTGCCTGGCCAGTGGAGTGTCCAGCTCGCCAGGGTGCCTTCTTGGGGCAGGGGGCTCTTTGTATCAGCGTGCATCCTTAATGAAGTGTTTGTCTAGGGAGGTCTCCTAAAGCAAGATCTGGCTGAGTCTGGCTTGCCTAGGTGGAGAAAGGAATGTTTCAGCATTTAATAGCCATGCCTGGCTCCATGCTTGTTCAGGGACCTCACAAACACTTGGCTGAAGGTGGCAAAATAAGACCGAATTGTGACATCAAAATGATATCTAACGTCTACCGAAGCCAGGCCAGTTCACCGTGATAACAACTCCACTGTTCTACAAAAGTTCCCTGAAGAAGTGCTGTGGAACCTGATTCTTGGCAGGTTTATTTCAGCCAAAACGGACCAGATGGTGGCTGATGTGGAAAGCCTCTGTCTAAGGATCCAGGAGAACATGGTCTTGGTCAGAGTAGTACTGCTGGTACTAGACTGGAGGTCCTTCCACACTACACAGGTATAGCACTATGATTCCACTTTAATTGCCTAGGAAACATCCTATGAAACCTGGGATTTGCCATTTTGTGAGAGGTGTTAAAATTCTCATGCAGAGAGCTCTAGTGTCTCTGAGCAAGTGAAAAACTCTAGGATTCTGTAGGATGACACCATGGCAGTTAAAGTGAAATCATAGTGCTATATTTGTGCAGTGCAAAAGGACCTTAGGTACATAGATGGTTGGAGAGAGCAGTGTCCTATAACAGTCCTGGATTAGTCGGTCTTCTACAGACTTCCACAACCTGCTCCCTAGATGTTCTGGACTAAACTTCCCACCACTCCCAGCCCTTTATGGGAGTTCTGGTCCAGGACTACTGGAGGATGCCAGTTTGGAGCAGTCTGGCCTATTGCATAAGACAGCTCCGTTTTCGAACATACATTTTATTTTTTCTCCTTCTTGGGCCTTTCTCAGACCTGAAACCAGAGTCCATTAGAACGATACAAAGCTCATTTTCCTAAAACATCTAGCCATCTTGGCTTCGTGGAGATAGCATAAAAAGCTGAGTCTTGGTGTGACTTAAAACACAGCAATAGTGTTTCTTTGTTGTTTGTATCTTGTGAAATAAAGATTGGCACGAATGGTCCAGAACAGAAAGCTCCTAATATCCTTTCCAGTACATCCCCAGTTTCTTTCTTTTCATCCAAAGCCGGATACTCCTTTGACCTGCTCAGAGAAAATATTGGAAAGCCACCCCATGGAATGAGGTGGCCCACAGAGAACAAAGCAGCCATTTTGTTCAGCCCTTTTGAAAAGAGCTCGATAAGGCCTTCCTTTCCTTTTGCAAAGATGTGTCACAGAGCGTGACAGTAAAACAGCTTCTCTTCTTGCAGGTTACCTTAAATGCGATACAGACGATGGCTGCGAGAACAAAGAAGAGGTAGGCGGAGAGGAGCTCTTTGACACCGTAAACTCCTCCATCGTATCTGGGGACAGCATCAGGTTCTTTGTGAATGTCAACTTGGACGTACCACAGAATGTTACAGGTAAGGATACAAGGCTGGGCTTGTGTCCTCTTTCTGCTTTTCTCTTGTCGTGATCCTATAACCTTGCAGGTTTGATTTTTCAAAGATCTCAGGCATCAGAGGACTGGACTCCAATGGGGCCAGTTTAGAAAACACAGGCTGATTTGTATTGGAAGGTTCCAGATTTAGATACACAGTGGGACTGCCACATTTGCTAGGGTTAGGGATGCAGAACCCTTGCAAACGTGAAAAAATTGCAAATGTCAAAATGTGTGTATGCCTGTGGGAAGATGACCAAGGCACAGTGGGGGAAAACAGGCACCAAACCAAGTCAGGGAAAAGAGAGGGAAGAGGCTGGGTCAGCGTGGTGCCCCTACGTTTCCCCTCTCTCACCTATCTCCTTCCTTGGGTGTAGGGGGCATCGGGAGAAGGTTTTTGGCACTGAGAAACTGGGCTGCCAGCTGTCCTTAGCCGGCCAGGCAGCTACTGGTGAAGGAGGAAGAAGTGGTTTTTTTAAAGTGCTACATGGGCTGATCGGATCCACTAAGATGGAAGGTTCCCCCAGAAAAGAAGTGCCTAAGCTGGGCTGGGGGAGTGATTGGAGAAACTTGCATATAATCAAATACGTGAAAGTCAAACCTGCCAGTGCGGAGGACCGACTGTATACAGACACGTACGTGTAGGTAAGTTTTGTAGTGCTATAATGGATTGCATAAACAGAAGCGCAAAAGCCAGGCTTAAGCGAAGGCCCAAACAGAGGTCAGCGCAATTTTTGTGGGACACAATTTCCGTCTAACATTCCAATAGTGTTGACTTGCATCTGACATATGCCAGTTATGTTGGCATAACAGCAGGTGCCTGAGCCATGGGGGTCTTGATCTGCAATAAACTCCTCCTGTGAGGTGAACAGGAAATGAACAGAAGCAATTGCAGACTTGGGGATTATTGGCCAGGACTTTGCACGCATAAAGGAGATGGATACACTGAGCCAGGAAATAACAGAATTTGAGAATGTTACTTTTCTTGGACTACAAGTACAAGAACCCTTCATCCAGCATGTTGATGGGGGGGGAATTCTAGGAGTTGTAATTCAAAAATGTCACTTTCCCCCAGTTCAGACAGATCTTTTGGCAGTGTTCTTTCTACCGGAGGTAAACCGATTCCCTCTATATATTCATCTCATTTGTTGAGTTCTTGAGGTAGAGCTTGATGCCAGTTTCAAACATAGGCAAAGTGATTGCCCACCATGGGATTATTCTAAGGCACAGATTTTAGGGCACAAATTGTATTCTAATGCAGAGATTTTAATTTCTTGGGTAACCCAAGTGGCACTAACCAGCCTGCTGAAAGAAGTTATTTTTCTGCAGGTTTACCCACAGCTGCCTGCACCCAACTTTTTGTGCAGTGGTTCATGATGTATCTGTGTGTGTGTGTTCCTTCAAGTCACCTGTTGACTTAGGACAATCCCATGAATTCCATGGGGCTTTCTTAGGCAAGGAATACTCAGAGGCGGTTTTGCCAGTTCCTTCCTCTGAGATATAACTTGCAGCACCTCATCTTCATTCATGGTCTCCCATCCAAGTACTGACCAGAGTTGACCTTGCTTAACTTGCAAGATCAGATGTGATCTGGTGCCTTTAGGGTAGTTAGGTCATCTCTCGATAGCACCCCCTCACCCCGCCCAACCCCAGTTTGGAAACAGCTTTACCCATCTTGGAAAAAACACTACCTTACTTCTTCTGCAAAACCTCTTGGTACACTTGTCTAGTTAAGCCCGCTACTCAGCTCTCAGCCACAGTTTAATGCCCCTTCATCTTCCTACAACACAGAGGCCAAGACCCTGTTGAGAGCTAGCATTCCACAATGCTATGCTGTTGTAACTGTGCAGTATTACAGAGAAAACTGCAATTGGCAAATGTCGAGGTACCCACTTTGCCATGTGGCTGTGACACAGCCTCTTGGCACCTGCATTTCTTTCTTTCAACTATTTGCTAAGCCAGTAAGCCACTGCTATCCTGCTACTTTTTCTTGCCCTCGGCTCTGTGATTCTGTGTCTCCGCATTCAGGAATGCTCGTGCTCCCCTGTAACACCGCCTTTCTCTAGAAGCTTATGGCTGTGAGCTGACTCTTCACTCCCAAAGTCTTGCTACTGCCATAGACATGACAAAATAATATTTAACAACAACAACAATATGCCAGACATAATTGTGGTTGAGAAAGAAATAACATGGATTATAGATGAGTCGGTCCCAGAGATGAAAGATTCAGATAGAAGGAGAGGGGAAAGATTATGAAATATTTGAAATGTGGTTCTGGAGGAGAGTTCTGCAGATACCCTGGATTGCCAAAAAGACTAATAAATGGATCCTTCAGCAAGTAAAGCCCGAACTCTCCCTAGAAGCCAAGATGACTAAATTGAGAACATCGTATTTAGGATGCATCATGAGAAGATATGACTCACTAGGAAAGATAATAATGCTTGGTAAGGTGGAAGGCAGTAGAAAAAGAGGAAGACCGCATTACTGATGGACAGGTTCAGTCAAGGAAGCCCTAGCCCTAGTCTTCAAAAACCTGAGCAGAGCAATTGATGACAAGGTGATTTAGAGGTCCCTCATCCATCAGGTAGTCATAAGTCATAGGTGCTTCAACATCACTTAACAACAACAACAACAACAAAAGCAAATTAAGCCTGAACTCTCCCTAGAAGCCAAGATGGCTAAACTGAGACTGTTGTTCTTCAGACGTGTCATGAGAAGACATGACTCACTAGAACAAACAATGCTTGGGAAGGTAGAAGACCACATTACAGATGGATAGACTCAGTCAAGGAACTCATGTCTCCGAATCTACAAGATCTGAGCAGGGCTGTTGATGATAGGGTGACTTAGATGTCCCGCATTTATAGGATTGCCATAAGTCACAGTTGACTTAACAGAAGTTAACAACAACAAAAGGATGGAGGTTTAGCATCCCTGGGAAAAGAAACCAACTGTGGATCCAGTGGTGAGAGGTGCTATAATTGTGTCGTGTGAAGGGGCTCCAGGTAATCAGAAGAGTAGATAACCCTGGCTGCATGCTCTTTCTCACCTAAAACAGTCACAGCCTTAATTCTCACACCCAGTTAATTCCAACTGCCAAGTCCAGGCCCTTCTCTCAGCTGTGTAACTGACCACCTTCAATTGTTCCCGTTGCCCACCAGCTTTTTCAAATGCTCTTCTTCAGACTCCCCAGCCAATCACCAGTTACCTCCCACATTTTCCCCTTCCAACAAACCACTAACCATAAACTATATGTTCTTCATCATGGTCTCTGTGCCCCAAACACCGGGTTCTTTGCACCTGTGCAGAGCTCTGTTGGAATGTTCCAGAGCTGAGTAACTTGATGAGGACCTCATCTCCTTCCACATACGGCACATGACCAAGCCCACCAAGCTACCATCTCCTCAGTTTCTCTCTGTCTGCCAAATGAATAGCTTCTGTTGGTATGTCTGGGGGTGAGGACCTTTCCTTTCTTGCATCTTTTTCTTAATCTTTTTCTCAGTCTTTTGCGTTCTTTTGCCCTTTCTTCTTTTCCTGTTATTCCGCCTGATAAAAAACAAAACTCTTTTCCTGTTCCTTCCTTCCTGTTCCTTCTCCCCTCGCCTTATGGCCTCTACCTCTTTCTTGTAATACACAAATGTGTGTTGTCTGTGCCTTCAAGTCATTTCCCACTTGAGGCAACTCTTAAGGTGACTCTATCACAGGTTTTTCTTGGCAACGTTTATTCCAAAGAGGTTTGCCATAGCCTTTCTCTGAGGGTGAGAGATTGTGACCTGCCCAAGGCCACTCAGTGGGTTTTCATGGCCAAGGGAGACCCAGACTTTGGTCTGCCAGAGTCCTAAGTGGAACTCTCAAGCCAGACCACCTCACCAGCTTCCATTACGAGCATACTAATAGTTATTCTAAACTGCCACCTTCAATACAGCTCAGGTTTATCTGGAATAACTGAAGATGGCAAAAGCCCAAATATCTTGCTTATACATTTACGCAGTTCTGTTTCTTAATCACTCTAATACATATATGTTTGAAATGATTTACTGTTTCCTTCTGGGATTTAGAATAAACTTGTCAGAACTCCTGTTAGTCTTTTTTGACTAGCATACACATAACATACTAGCATACACACACACACACAACACAACACTTTCATCACCTTTAATCGTATGTAAACACAATTTTGTTTGTACAAATAGTAGAACATCGCACCAGACTGATGGGGGAAGGCCAGAGGTGTATCTCCACTTCATTTTGGGGGCACCATAGACTATCACAACACCTGGGAATATTATAGAATCACAAAATCGTAGAGTTGGAAGAGACCACAAGGGCCATAGAGTCCAACCCCTTGCCATGAAAGCATTCCTGAGAGATGGCC
This sequence comes from Iguana delicatissima, assembly GCA_948472985.1. NCBI lineage: Eukaryota > Metazoa > Chordata > Lepidosauria > Squamata > Iguanidae > Iguana > Iguana delicatissima. The sequence goes on from CAOKZL010001360.1 coordinate 22,911, forward strand.
ATCCAGCCTCTGTTTAAAAACCTCCAAAGAAGGAGACTTCACCACAGTCTCAGGCAGCAGAGTATTCCACTGTCAAGCTGCTCTTGCTGCCAGGAAGTTCTTCCTAAGGTTTAAATGGAATCTCTTTTCCTGAAGTTTGAAACTATTGCATTGTGTTCTAGTCTCTGGAGCAGAAGAAAGCAGGCTTACTTCATCTTCCATACAACATCTTTTCAAATATTTAAACATGGTTGTCATGTCACCTCTTCACCTTCTCTTCTCCAGGCTAAACATCTCCAGTTCCCTAAGCCACTCCTCATAGGGCTTCATAGTTTCCAGGCCTTTTACCATTTTGGTTGCCCTCCTCTGGACACGTTGTGTCAGCATCCTTCCTGAACTGTGGTGCTCAGAACTGGGCACAGTATTCCAGGTGGGCATCTGACCAAAGCATCTTATTAGTGCAGTGGTTCTCAACCTGTGGGTCCCCAGATGTTTTTGGACTTCGGCTCCCAGAAGCCCCAGCCACTATGGTCAATGCTCAGGGCTTCTGGGAGCTGAAGTCCACAAACATCTGGGGACCCACTGGTTGAGAACCACTGTATTAGTGTAAGAAGATCTCAGAGGTCTCCTTGTGCGAGGCCATGAAATGTGCAACCACTAGCTCACAGAGGAGAAGCCCCTCCAGATATTGTTGGACTGCATGTCCAAGCAGTTCTAACCAGCCTAGCTAATGGTGAGGAACGCTGGGAGCTGGAATCTAGCATTGTCTGGAATATTACATGAATTCCATCTCTGTGCTTGTGGTGGGTTGCACCTTGCATGAAACTCAAAAGGACATCCCCCCACCCAAGTATTTTCTCACTAAATACAAAATTTCATGCTGCCCCTTGGGGGGACATAGTTGTGGACAATGAAATAAGGGTGATGTTGCAGGAAAGGAGGCTGGGTGTGGGATGCAAGGACCAATCCCAGGCAAGATTAGCAGAAGCTAAATTTAGCACCTTACAATTTAGTGATCGGGTTGGGTGGAAGCATTAAAGAATGCCGGCTCCTTATCACATGCTCCTTCTATGGCCCATGTCTTGTTTTTCCCCCTTCTATTTATGCAATCGATTGTGCTATTATTCACCTCTTGGCTATTTGAAAAATCCTGCCAAATACCATTGTTCAGCTCTAGAGCAAACACTCCTCTGGAATGAATAGAAGTTGCGTGTGTATCTTGCTAGATGCTTTCTCTAGCAGTCTAGGGCCATTTCCCTTGCTACTTTTAGATGCTTCGACCAAAAGCTGCCCGTCCCTTCAGCCTTCCAAGAATGTACCAAGGAGAGAATACTCTATGGAAGATGATGGCTCATTTTGAAGAAGGTGGCATGCATCTGGAAAGGGGTCCAGACACAGCGTATAGTTTTTCTGGAAACAGAAGCATATATTTCTATATTCCTGGGGAAATGGAAAGATGCCCTCAGCATGGGCACCATACCTTGCATGTCCACCACCTTGTCAACATCAGTATCATGAACAGAGCTTAGTTATTTGATTTATATCCTGTCTTACTCCCAGTACAGTCCTCTCTCCCCATTTTTAACGTATGGCCTTCATGAATTTGATTATTTGTGCAGTGCCTCCACCCCCTTTCTTCTCGTCTCAGACCTTTGCCTTTTTCCTGGACAAAAATGCCTGCTTTCTCTGCACTTGGACAGAAGGCAAGGGAATGGGAGGGGGAGAATTGAGCTTATAGAAGAAGGATGCGCACATGCCTCTCCCCCATTTGCTTGCCTTTGCCTGGGCATGGAGAATATGTGCCAAGGCAAAAGGCAAGAGAATGGGCGGGGGGAAGCCACGTGTGCCTGCCCCCCCATTCTATTGTCTTTTGCCCAGGATCAGAGAATGCATGCCAAGGAAAAAGGGAAGGAAATGGTATACATATGCTTCTCTCCCTTTCCCCCATCTTTTGCCCAGGGATCACATGCCTTCCTTCTCCACATCTGGGCAAAAGGCAAGGGAATGGGAGGGGAGCATCGTGCATGGAGAAGGAAGGTATGCACATGCCTCCCCCACCCCAATTTCTTTGTCTTCTGCCTGGACATAGAGAAGGAAAGTATGTGCCCCACGGCAAAAAGCAAGGGAAGGGAAGGAGAGAGCCCTGGAAGGGAATAAGAGGGGGAGTACAGAGGGAGTTAGCCATGATTCTTCCAATTTCACCAGGGTTTTGCACCCTGAACCTTCATGAAAGTAGGAGGGGGACACTGTATGGCTTAAAACCATATTCAGTACAAATGTTTTTTTAAAAAAAATAAAGAATCTTTTACTATATTATAAGCAGTACTTTTAAGTCATAAGGTAAAAGTAACAGCTCACTTCATTAAAAAAACCCATTCTGCCATAGCCAGTTCGAAACCACATCTTCTTTCAAGACAAAATCCTACTGGTAAGTGGGCTTAAACGAGGGGCCGATCTAGTTTCCCAAGGGAGAAAATTCCACAGCGTGGGAGCAGCCACCAAGAAGACTCTCTCTTGTTTTCTTACCAACTATACTTGTGAAGGCAGTGGGACAGAGAAGGAGCCCTGCTCCGGAGATCTTAAGACTTGGGCTGGCTTATATGGGGAGAAGCACTCTTTCAGCTGGTCTGAACTGAAGTTGTATAGAGGTCTGTATTTCATAGCCAGCACTCTGAATTTTGCCCCAAAACAGACCATAGTCAGCAAAGCTGTTACAGCAAGGGAGTTGTATGTTCCCTAGAACCAGCTTGGGAAAGCTGCCGGTTCTTCCTAGGACTTGTAGTCCAAAGAAAGTTACTTTTCCATGGTCTGATTCTAGAAATGCCTAAGGTTGCTTTCCAATGTCAGTGTTAATAAGCAGCGAGATTGCTAATTTTTCTTTGGTCTGCCCACACAGATATAGGAGCCACTATTCAGTTAATGATGCAAATTTCTGGGTCTGAAATGCACCAGATTCCATCTGATCTTGGAAGCTAAGCAAGGTCAGTTCTGGTTGGTGCTTGGATGAGAGACCGCCAACCAATACCAAGTGCTGTAGGCTCTGTTTCAGAAGAAGGAACTGGCACAACCACCTCTAAGTATTCTTGATAAAGGAAAAACCCTATGAAATTTCATAGGGTCGCTGTAGAGGTGACTTGAAGGCACACGGACTTATAGAATGATGCCAAGATTGGTCTTTGGGCGTTAAAGATGAAATCTGGAGTGCTTTAAAGAGGCAAGTCTAATTTCTTGGACTGGGCCAAAGATACAGTTGCAGTGCATTGTTGATATTTTTAACATCCATCAACACTAGGAATGTGAAAAATACAACTTTTCTTGTCTTTGGCAACAATGCACGCCTTCCCTCCTTGAGACACGGAGGGGGAAATGTTCAGCTGCCAGAAAAGTTTTGACACTTCAGAACTTTTTAACGAAAAATTCCTTTTTATGGGAACCTCTCTTTCTTAAAAAAATAAAAAACGTTCTAATGTAGAAAACAGTTTGTTTTGCAGAAAATGCACTGTTTTCTGCAAAAAAGATTGCGCAAATATTTTTAAGAAGCTAGGAAAAATAGGTCACAAAAACACTTGTGATCTTGTGAAATTAGTTATTCTAGCATGAAATAAGTAAAAGATTTCTGTCCCTGATCAACACATAAATAATCATTTCCTTCCCTAGGCTGGGTCTGATGTTTGCTTAAAGGCATGTAGATCTTTGAGATCACAGTTTTGATAGCAAAATGTTAATTTGCAGCAGGGGAAAAGTAAAGCTTAAATTCTTCTCCCCCTATATGCCCAGAGAATGACTCATACATCAGCCTTCCGAACTCTGCTCAAATATGACTTTATGTGGTTGTTAGTGGTTCCTAATAACAACGCCATAAATTTTCATTTCCGGTATGTCACCTCCATATACAGCACAGAAAGCAGAAGAGTAATTTTAAAATGCAACACACTTGGGATTAATTTATGCATGCGCTATTCAGATATTGCTGTTGCCACTTATGAAAATGCCCATTGGACTGCCTTTGCAGTATGCGGAAATTAGGGATCGATAGATCTTTAGAGCATCATTGGAAACCTGTTCCAGTCTCCAGAAGGAAGCCAGCAATCTCTGTGTTATGCATTTAGACAGCTTGTTTTCTCCCTGCTGGGTTGGGCACACTACGTAATCTGGACAAGGTGCAATCCTAAAGGGCTCAAGATATTCAAGTGAGAGGCTTTCAAAGTCAAAAGCTTCTGTATTAGAACTTTCTGAAAGATTCCCAGGCAAGCCATACTGGAATCGGCCAAAGGCCTGTTTTGTCCAGGATGCTTTTGGCCAAACAGTCAACCCCAGAAGGAAGCCCAGAAGGGAGAGCTTGAACAAACTATCCACTTTCTATCAGTGTATAACAATCTGAGACAAAGCTTGGAAACGTTCCTTTTTTGGACTGCAGCTCTCAGAATCCCCCAGTGATCATGGTCAGTGGTCTTGTTAGCTGAAGAGAGTCATAGAGTTGGAAGAGACCCCAAGGGCCATCAAGTCCATCACAATTTTGTCATTCAGGAAGACACTATCATAGCATTCCTGACAGATGGCCATCTAAAACCCTTCAAAGAAGGAGACTCCACCATACTCCAGGCAGTGTATTCCACTATAGAACTGTTTTCACCATCAGGATTTTTTTCCTAATATTTAGATGGAATTTCTTTTCCTGTAGTTTGAAGCCATTGCTCCATGTCCTAGTCTCCGGAGCAGCAGAAAACAGGCTTGCTCCATCCTCCATGTGACATCCCTTCAAATATCTAAACATAGCTATTGTGTCGCCTCTTAACCTTCCCTTCTCCAGGCTAAAAATGCACTGTTCTTACAGTTGTAGTAAAAACTTCAGCTACATTTACTAAGCCTGAAAACTCCTCCATAGACTGTGTTTGAGATCCCATATCACCGTCTGCATTTCCTAACTTAAGGAATCCACAGGTTCATTGCAGAAATGCAATGAAACCCTCTCAGTGAATTGCAAAGATATGCCTCCAGGCAAAAGGCTCTAATGTGCCTCACTCACTTTGGATGCACTGCGGGCAGTCCCTTTGCATTCTCGCACTTCGTAGCCAGTGTCCTTGATGCACTTTGATGCCCATAAATCATCAGGGCATGGCACATCAGTCATTCCACTGGCTACCACTGGTCAGTGAACACCTATATTTTTTATCATCATGGCAGACCCTAGGTAAATACAGGCATTCATTGCAAAACTGCTCAATTCAATTTTGCAAACACATGAGGCTACTTAGAAATAGAACCCCAAAGCAGAATGGCAGCCCTTCTTCATAGACGTTCCAGACTAGATCTTCTTTACTGCCAGGTTATTTAATCCTCATTTTAAAGTGATCTAGTCTTGAGGCTGAAAAGTGCACAGATTATTATGCATACTGGGGAGGAACTCTCTCTCTCTTTTTGGTCAGACCTAATACTGTTGCATTAAAGAGAGGAAAAGGTCTTTCCATATATTTTCTCTGCACTGTACGTATAATTTGTATATATAATTGCATGTACCAGCACTCTTCAATCATCCCAGTTTGGCAGGGACAGTCCTGATTAATCCTCTGCCATCCCACTTTTTCAGCTGCTTCTAAAATGTCCCAGTTTTTCTGTCCTCCTCCCACTTTCCCCCTTTGCCTTCAGCTTATTTAAGTTTCCACAAGCTGAGTTCAAAATGCAGAAGTAGTTTGGACTAAATTTACTCACTGGGGAGTGATGAGCAGGGGTGGGCTCAAGCCGAAGCAAACAACTGCAGCCTCTTCTAGCTTATCTCTTCTTCCTCATTAATAAGTTCCATCATCTTAACCACACTCTGATGTTACTTACCTATATATATGCTGGATTTCATCTGTGAAAGGTATGTGTAGTATACCTATAAATTTCTCTTGTCTCTCTTTTTAGCAGTGTTTTTCACTGTAGACTTTCCCTCCTCACCCAGTGCTCCCATTTTAAATTTTCCCCATAGTACAAGTATTCCTGCTGCCTGGTACTTTTGGTTCTTTTTCTTTGCTTCTTGCTTTTTAGTGCTGAAAGATCCTTTTTAAGATGAGGTAAGCAGGACTGTACAGTGTATTCCAAATCTGGTACCACCATTGATTTTTATGACAGTATTTCAATGATGTATAGTTTTATTTTCAGTCCATTTTCCAATAATCCTAGGCTCCTAGTCTGAGAAAGGTTCCAATACATGAAAGGGCAGTGATGGCCAAATGGAGTAAGTCCAGGGCTCATTATTCTCCCCATGATCCTCTGACAGTGATATGTTTCTGCGTGTATGCACCTTCATGTCACCTCTCAACTTACAGTGGACCCATTAATTTCCTAAGTTTTCTTAGGCAAGGAATGCTTGGAGGTGGGTTTTGCCAGTTTCTCTCTCTGAAATACAGCCTACAGCACTTGGTATTCATCGGAAGTCTCCCGTCCAAGTGCCAACCAGGGCTGACCCTGCTTAGCTAGACTGCCAAAAATACAGCAGGTGGAGCTTTAAAAAGAAAAACTACTGGAAGTTTGGCAATGGCGTGTGTTGCCTGGGAGTGTGGTGGAGTCTCCTCCTTTGGTTTTTAAACAGAGGCTGAGTTGAGCATCTGTTGAGAATGCTTTGATGGTGTATTCCTGCATGGCAAAATGGGATTGAGCTGGATGGCCTCTGGGTTCTCTTTCACCTCTAGGATTCTATACGAAGCCAGAAATCCACTTCTGGTTTTGGAAGACAGAAATATTTGAAAGTTTAAAGAGTGCAGGGGTTGTATCCTCTTTAAACAAATACAAGAAATGAATAAATAAATAAAAGCTGCACTGTAGCTCTTAGACATTTCCAGGACGGACACTCAGTCTTTTTAGGGTGTCAAGGGGCACAGAAGTATCCTGGGTGGGGGGTGCAGTTTGCCCATCCCTGCCGTTGGGAGTGGACGCTTTGTCCCCACTTAGACCATGGCAGATTATTGTCTCGACTGAAGTCTCCAGGAGTGTTTAACTATAACCAGCTCTTCAAGTGGGTACAATAAAATGAAATAAAAATGCTGTCCCATTATTATTAATGAGGTCTAGAAAGCATGCCCAGTGCCTCAAAGTACTTGGGTGCACGTACGTACTGTGAACGCAGTAAATCTCTTGCTCTCGGAGTGCTGTTTTTGTAACTGTCAGTTTGCTAGGCATTAAACGTGCTTGTTGGAAAAGATGCCCTTCCATAATTTGTTAGAGGCAGAGATGATGAATGGGGGATGAGAATGCAGGATGCACTGACGATGCGGGGATGGGCATCGCGCCATACATCATATCATATCAACTACCGCTTATGACCTACGAAATATTCTATGACTCAGATCCAGGTTTTTTGAAGGAGCGTATCTCCCCAGATGAGCCTTCCTGTGGTTTGAGATCTTCTAGGGAGGCTCTTCTCTCTGTCCCACCACCATCCCAGGTATATCTGGTGGGAACACATGTCAGGGCCTTCTGGGTGGCCGCCCCCGACCCTGAAAGCCCCTCCTAGAGCCATTAAACAGATGCCCTGTGTGCTTTGTTTTGACAGACCTGGAGGGCTGACTGCTAAAGGGGGATAAACCTTTCATGAGCTATGTTGCTTATACTTGTTCTTTGTTTTAATGGTTTGCTTTTAACTGCTTTAAATTTTATTGATGGCTTAATTATATCTTAAACTTTCGTACAGTGTTGATTTTTGGCTGACTTTGTTTTAGCTTTTGTAACCCACCCTGAGCCCCAGACTAGTGGAAAAAAAAGTGGGAAATAATGCAGATTGAGTATCCTTTATCGAAAATCCCCCAAATCCAATATGCTCCAAAACCTGAAAGTTTTGAAAAACAAAAACCAGCCTTCTTCTTGTAGGGAGCGTGAGGGGATTACAGAGGCTTGCTCAAGACTGGCTGTGGCGCTTGCAAAATCTCTCAGTTAGTTTGGCACCTTTTTTTAATCTCTCATCTTGCTTTGCAAGCGGTGTCTGCTTTTGGTCCCAAAGAAGCTTCCATAATCATGTTCCCTGCAGAAGGAAGGCAAGAGGAGAAGAACTGGTGAAAGAGTGGAATCTGCATCAAAAGAACAGTACGTGAACTCATTATGTATAATGCAGATACTCCAAGATCTGAAAAAAGCCTGAATTCCGAAACACTTCTGGTCCCAAGCATTTTGAATAACGAATACTCAACTGGTAATGAAATTTCAGATATGGGATGCTCAATCTGTTTGACATTTTTTTGGTTCATTTTCAAGAGGGCTATACCACCCAGCCCCATGTTCACTGTATCTTAAAACAAGGGTGGGCTAAGTGCCAACCATCGTCTTCATGTGGGCCCCAAGCTGTTTGTGAGAGCCCTACTTTGCAGCATCCCCCAAATGTTTCACTCCATACCCAGAGATTTTTTTACATCTCTTTGCCCCCAACTATTTTAAGTATAGGAGAGATGTTATTTAAATCTATGTAAAGCATCCAGAGATCTGCTGTTAAGATCTCACTATACTGTCTGTCAACCGGCCCCTCTTCCAAAGAGCTAAGTGTAGCATTGCTGTTGTTGTTAATTGTCATTAAGTCAGCTTTGACTTGTGATGATGCTATGAAAGAGGGATTTCCAAGTGTCCCTGTTATCAGCAGCCCTACTCTCATCTTGCAGACGCTGGGATGTGGCTTCCTTGATTGACTCTATCCACCCCGTAATGCGATCTTTGGAGGTTCTTGGGCGGCCAGCTCTCTGGAGTGTTTTGGTTGTGCTTAGTTTAGATACGCTTAAATCATTTGTCTTGGTTATTCCCTAACACAGTTTGCAGAGGGATGTACTTCCACTGCATACATGCCTTATCCATCACTGGTTTGTAGTATGACTCCTTTGACAAACTGAGCTGGGAGTTAGTGGCTTTCTCTTTGGAAACAGAGAGCTGGATGCATTTGGAGTATGGTGTCTAGATCAAGGGAGGTACTGGTACCGCTCTACTCTGCTTTGGTTAGACCTCATCTTGAATACTGTGTCCAGTTCTGGGCACCTCAGTTCAAGAAGGACATGGTCAAGCTGGAGCAAGTCCAGAGGAGGGCGACCAAAATGGTGAGGGGCCTGGAAGCCGTGCCCTATGAGGATAGATTTAGACAGCCGGGGATGTTTAGTCTGCAGAAGAGAAGGTGAAGAGGGGACATGATAGCCATGTTTAAATATTTGAAGGGATGCCATGTAGAGGAAGGAGAGGGCTTGTTTTCTGCTGCTCCAGAGACCAGGACAAGGAGCAATGGATTCCAGCTGCAGGAAAGGAGATTCCACCTGAACCTCAGGAAGAACTTCCTGACGGTCAGGGCTGTCCGGCAGTGGAACAGGCTGCCTCAATGGAGTGTGGTGGCGTCTCCTTCTTTGGAGGTTTTTAAGCAGAGGCTGGATGGCCATCTGTCGGGAGTGCTTTGAGGGTGTTCCTGCATGGCAGGGGGTTGGACTGGATGGCCCCTGGGGTCTCTTCCAACTCTACATTTCTATGATTCTATGATTCTCACCAGATTGAAAGCCGCTGTATTATCTACTGCAGTGGTTCTCAATGTTGGATCCTCCAGATGTTTTAAATTTCAGCTTTTTAAGAATCCTTGGCCATTGGGTATGCTAAGCTTTTGGGATGTTGAAATGCAAAGGCATTTCAAGGGTCAGAGAGTGAGAACAACTGGACACTTGCACTTGAAGTATCACTGAACTTCAGTAATTAATAATCTGTTTGGCATTCACAAGGTCCAAGCTGAATCTTCACTATTTCTAAGTCGGCCTGGAAAAGGAACCTGGTTTGAAAGCTCACGCGCTCCAACTATCCCGATTTGACAGGGCCAGTTCTGGTTAATCCTCTGTCTTCCCACTTTTTCAGTTGCTTGTAAAATGTCCTAGTTTCTCTCTCTTCCTTCTTTCCCTCTTTGTCCTCAGCTTACTTCCACTGCTGCAGATGGAATTGAAACTGCAAAAGTAGGTTTCATTCCATTAACTCAGCAGGGTGGAGAGGAAAGGGGAGGGCACAATTTTGCTTTTCTCTACCGACTCAGGTAAAACCAAACAGTTGCAGAGTCTCCACACTTTAACAACTTTTGCTGTTTGATGTTTCTCGGCCAGCCTTGTCCCAGTTTTCGTCAGTGAAACGTTGGAGGGTATGAAATCCTGGAGAACTGATGTGAGCCACTGTAGAGACAGAAATGGGTTGGATGGACTCGTGCACTGGGATTGTATAAAATTCTGTGATTGTTGTTCTGTTTAACTTCTCCTTGCACTTTCACACTCCCTTTGCTAGCTGTTTCTTGGTATGAGCTGTTTCTCAGTGTGTCTCGCTTGAAGGATGCTGAACATCTGTGCCTGAAGTCAGAAACAACAACGCAGAAAGTCTATAATGTTTTCTTTTCTTTTCTTTTTCCTTTTTCTTAACAGTTAGTGACTTGATGAAAAGCCAGTCGGAAAGCAGGATATGGCTTTGTTAACAATAATAATGGGGCAGAAATTTACACTTTTAACACTTTTACAAGTCAGTTTATAGGGATTGTTCCACCCTCAACAACAATAGATCATTCCTAGATACCAAGTCAACAGTTTCCTGGAAGGTGCTCCAGACGAATGTCTGAACGCACACACGCATGCAGTGCAACCCGCCCGGCGGCTCGTCTAGCAAAATAAGAGCTTCCCAAAGGATGCTTTGAGCCCTTGCGAAAACATATTGTTTAAAGGGGGTGCAAGGAAAACCCAGAGCTAGCCCACTTGAGTGGCGCCAAGAAATTCCAGGGAGAACTCCCATCCAGAGACGAGCAGTCTGGGACTGAATAGGGTATCCTTCCATACACAATAGTTGCATTTCCTCGCATTAATACCTAAGTCCTTTTTATGTCTCCAGGCACAATGCGGACCCCATGATCCCCATCTGATAAAACCTATTTTAGAAACTTGATGTCAGGGGTGGATGGGGGCCACTTAGAGCTTCGTACGGCTAAGAATGGAAAACTGATGCACCAATTGTGTTCACTGATAGGCCTAACCTCTGCGTGAGCTTCCTGAATTTTCAGTCCCCCACCACCACCTTTTTAAAGTGGTATTTAGAAACTTGGTTTTGCCCCACCTTCTGAATATTTGTGTGCATTCAGATAGGAGGAAATAGGACCCCTTTCAGAATTTATATGCTCAGAGGGCTGTGAATGAACAAGGAAAAAGCGTTCAGACGAGAAAAATTGTTCCATTTTCATGTCTGTTGTGTTTTCTCCGAATTCTGCTGTGATCTTCATCTTGCCCCATTTCTGTATCCGGTGGCAAGATTTCCCCTTCCCCAACCTTCCAGCACAGAAATTTATGTTAAAAAAAGGAAAGGGGGAAGGGGAAGAGAAAAAAAAATCTGGTAGTGCTTTTAAGATTAATTGATATCTTTTAGCATGTGATCTTGAGGGTTTAAAACTCCCTCCTGCTTTCCGTGTGTGTGTGTGTATGTGTGTGTGTGTCTATAAATTTTTATTAGGAGTTTTTCAATGTGCAATAAAAATTACAGATAATCTGAAAAAAAGAAGAAAGAAAAGGCAAGAAAAAGAAAAAAGAGAAAGTAGGATATGAAAAAAAATAGAGACCAAAAAAAAGCCTGGCTTCTCACTTTCATTTTGGTGCCAATTACATACACGTAGTATAATCAGACCTCTCTTTCTCAAAGTACATTGTTTGCTTCTTCCATTAACAAAATCTTATTAACTGTCAAAACCAAAAGATGCCAAATTATTTTCTTTTTTCTGTTCCTGCTTTCCTTTTTATGCTGTTAGAGACTAACACAGCTACCAGTATGAAAAGAAATGTATGCACAATGCATATCGGTTGCAAAGAAATGTAAAATAAATTTAACAAGGTATTTTTATCACACACAAAGTATGGATTTTTCGGTACACCTGCCTGCTAATGTAATCACAGTGTGTGCATCCCCCCCCTTTGCTGAAAATCTGTTTATGTTTTCCAAATAGACCCATTTTTAGCCTTGCACATTTTTCTATCATACGCATAGTTGTGGGTACAATTTTTCGTTATTGAGCCACAGGAGGTGGATGTTTCCGAGTCAAGATGCACTTTGCCCCATTGCTGTTTTGGGGAGATGTCAATGAAGAAAGGTAAGATAGGCTAAAAAGTCAGCAAAATTTGCAAGCTGCAAAGTTATTTAAGCTCTTAAGAATCTCGAGGAAAAGCAGAATAAGCATTTCCAGAACATTTTGACCCTATCGTCAACTAACTGGCGCTGCCTACCAATGACAATAACCATCAGAAATATAAGGGAAAGGTTCACCATGAATAATTACCCTTTGGAGCTTGCTTGGTAATTTTCCATTACGGCTTAATGACTAGTATTTACTAATTGGCTAAAATATATCCATTATATTCCTGTGATTTGCTATAATGTTGTCATAAGCGGTTGCTGGGTAGATTTTGCAAAATATGGAAACAATAAAGTGCATCTTTGCTTCAATACCAGATTGCTGGACCAGCATGTTATTAAATAAACTGCTGTCTTCAGTTCACTGTGCCTCTGTGTTCTTGGATCCCACACTAAACAAGTTTCCTATTTAATCTGAAACGGGTATTTGGATTTCCTAGTGAATGTTTTGTCTATCCCTGGGGGATTTTGGAGGTCACTTAATGGAACACTTACTTGCTTTGGGAAATTGCATGTCTGTGTCTGTACTTCCTAGAGAGAGAATTAGTAGGAGAGGTGTGATAATGGGGCTTCCCATTATCTAGACTTAGCTAAAGGGGGATACTTCCCTCTTCAGGTAAACCAAGGGTTAATGAGGTGTTGGGATTAGATTACATTTTAGTGTGGGTCAACATCATAGGTCACAGGGTGAGAACTGACCAATCAAAAAGGAAAGAGGTGAGCATCTTCGGGATGCTTCGAGATGCTTCCAGGGAGAAGTTATAAAACTTCTTGGGAGGCCATGTGGCCGAGAGAGAGAACAAAGGGATAACAGAGAGACGACAAAGGAACATCCTAGAGTTGGGATCTGTGCCAGTAGTAGGCAGCAGGCCCCATGCCTCGCCTCCTGGCCCCTCTCTTCTCTCTTAGACCATCTAAGCCTGTGAACCTAATTGTGGGTAACTAGGAATAAGATAGTTAGTCGCGTTAGAGCTGTTTATTATTTTGGAGTTGGCTGATCTAAAGAATGTATCTGTTTCTGTAACTACTTGTAACTTAAGCGTACCTGGGAGGGGGGAGCCTCTCATGTGTATTATTGCCTTGTTCATTTGCATGCCTTGAATAAATGCTTTTCTGTAAAACCTCTGTTTCCTCTCCATTCCCACGCCATCCTTCGGCACACGCTAGATAGGACTTCTCTCACTCAGAAGCGGGGAGGTGAGAGGGAAGGAAAGGTCCTTAGCATAGAGATTGATAATCCACTGAGCAGGGTCCCACTGTACTGCTCAGATATTCAGAATTCGGTGGGTGGTGGCAGCAAGAATTAATAAACGCTGGAGGAATTTCCAGTCTTTCAAGGATGGGAGTCAACTTGAAGGGACTGGAAATAAACTCCAGTATGACAAGAGGTTATGAATTTAAGAAGTTACCATACTTCCATGGTTTGCTGCGGGCACCTTGCAAAGTAAGTTCTGCCACGGCTTCATTGTAACAGCTCAACCCCAGATCATGTTGGTAAGCGTGAGCTTTTGCTCTCCATTCTTTTAACAGCGTCTTCTACACCTTTAGCACATTTAGTGTGGCACAAGCCAGGCCTTTTCGACCTGTGGCACCTTCCGGACAATGTTACAGTAAAATTCCCCATGTGCCTGGGGGACATTGGCCGTGTTAGTTGCGGATGGTTGAAGTCTCAAGTCTGGAAGGCACCAGTTTGAAGAAAGTGGGGATAATAAACTTTCTCAGACTGGAGTGCGCCTCATCATGTGCGTGAACCTTCAGTTGTTAGGTGTGGTGTCTGTGAATGCTCTGAAGGTAGAAGTTCATTTTTAGCACTTGTGGATCTTGTGCAAGGTGAGACATGGCCACTATTTTGAGTGACTGGACATGACTGTCCATCATTGCTGGCAAGGGATTATGGTTTTCTTTGGCTGTTTCTGGGTGTGCCCCTCCCAAAAGCATTTAAAACAAAAACAGCGATCTTGTCAGTTGAAAAATTGAGGATTTTTTTTTTCCAGGGGGTACAATGCCTTTGGGTTTGAATGTTGGACTAGGATTCCAGGATACTGCAGTTTGGATTTCCAGTAGCCCATGGAAACCCACTTAGATGAGTCCAACCTTGGATGAGTCCACTCTCTTGGCCTCAGAGGCAAAACCTCACCCCCTTCCTGAAACAAGTCTTGTCAGGAAAACCACATGGTAAGATTGCTTTAGGGTTGCCGTAATTTGTAAGCAGCTTGGAAAGAACACAACAAGAACAAAGTTAGGGTTGCCAGAGTGAAAACTAGAGATGGCTCTTGCACCTTCAATGGTTGTGTTAAAAGTGTCTGTTGGCTTGTTTCCTGGTTGTGTGACAAGCAGCCCCCATTGAAATTGCCTTTTTTTTTATGGGAACAATCTTTTATTGGAATAGTCAGCTTGGCTATTCAGGGTTTGATGATACTATAGAGAAATACGTTGTTAACAATCAAATAAAGCATTTTCAAGAACACATTCTGGGACAGCTTAATTTCTATATTTTATACCAGCCTGCAATACCGACAACATTTGTAAAAGATGTTGTCTGAGTTAAGTTTTCTTTTGGAGGATTATTTTTTAAAGGTACAGGATTCATCTCCAGTTTTCAGCCTGGCAACTCTAAAAAAAAAAAAAAAAAAAAAAGGAGCCATACGTTTGGGGGAAATGCATAGAAATGAGGAATTTTTTTTCCCCCAGGTTGGAAGGGGGAGGAAGCAGGTCTTTTGGGATGGAAGGGCAGCAGAGGGAGGTGCTGCTCATAAAAAGATGCCTTCCATGGTATAGAAATGTCAGTCTTTCAGTTCCGCGGCTGAGTGACCGGTTAGATAGCTGGGGTCCAGGTGATGAAATCAGGACTGCAGCTGGTTGTGTTGACGAGAAAGCGGAAAGGGTTCATTGCTTTAGAGAATTGGTGACGGGAACAGGCCTGGCCTTCGGGCAGATGCAGCCGGAACCGAGCGGAGAAAGGCACAGCAAGGGATGTGACAGGGTAACAAGAATGTTATTAAATTTCCACACCTCCTTAAACAAAGGGCAGAACCTCGTCTTCCAGACACCCCCAACAGCGCTTTGAATTTAATGGAGTTCTTAGGATCACGTCCCTCTCTCCACCTCTCTTGCGCTTGAAATTGCACTTGCTTCACGTGGAGATTTTAAATGTGTTTCCCCACCGTCTCGTATTCTGTACCCGAAATGAATTAATTCCAATGATCAACACCACAAGAAAAAAAATCCTTAAGGAATGTGGATGTGGTAATCTTAAGAGCACAGGAAAAGGAAAGGAAAAGATGCAGACAATTCATCAGTGCCTTCAGATTTAGGTGGGGATTATTTTCGTATCTTAAATAAATGCCCATCTTTATTTATATTTTGCTTTTCTAGATAGGAAGAGTTGGGCTCATTCTGACCTGGGAGATAGATTTGGATGGAGAATCAAGGTGCCCAACCAAGAAGCCTCTCTCCCATGTCTTCCCTCTTTGGGTTGTCTTCACTGGAGGGATGCAGAGGGGTACCCATCTACGAGACCTCAGTTCTCCATCACGGATATGTAGGCTCTTTAGTTATCAAGGTCCCAAGTCATTTAAGACTTCACATGTCATCACCAGCACTGTGAATTCAGAGCAGAAGTGGATTGGCAGCCAGTGCTTCAAAACTGGTATTATGTGTTGTCTGTATGGTACTCCACTTCTTTATATACATAGCAAGATGCTTCTAAGACAGGGATTCTCTCTCAGCACCCCCAAAATGAGTTGGGAAGGAATTTGGAAGGTGGTAAGGATTTGCACCAGGGGTGAGCAATTGCGGGAGGCTAGAAGACTGCATTAGGTCCCAGGAGACTGGGGGGACTGGACTCGCTGGTGCACTCCCAGTGTAACCCCAGTATTTTTCTGCCCTCAAATGCCCCCTAGTCTTCATCTCCCATCCCTGTGGTGGGACAACAGTGTCCTGCAGAAAGGGCCAAGGAAGAGGAAGCAAAAATGGAGAAGATGAGAGGGAGGTCTTAAAAGTGGGATCTCTTGTAAAACCAATGACCCTAGAAAGTTTCCTGGGTCCCATGGTCTGGTTACCTGAATACAAAAAGTATTTATAAGCATGCATTGAAATGACACATAAGCAAATGGTGAGACTCTTCGGTGAGAAAGCAGGCGGCTTTGGCATCCAACGAAAAAAATACCCTATGCTGTGTAAGCCCCTCTTGCCCTAAAACGAGGGAGGGAGAGAATGTTTTAATTTTCCAGCAGTCTTATTATGTATATGCAAATATTGCAAAATCTGAAAAAAAAAATCCAGTATATGGAACACTTCCGGCCGCAGGAAGGCTCAGCCTGTCCTGAGCTAGATTGTCCAGTCGTCGGACTTTGATGCCAGACCAGCTTCCTATGCTCTCATGTTCCTGAATCTTGCATGTTTAAAACTGTTCCCACTGACTTAATTGAATGAAGCTTCTGCACTTGATTAATCTTTGGCTTAAACCTTTGTAGCACTAATCAAACTATTTTGATCCAGCCATGAATCAAATTTGGCGTAAAACAGATTGGCCTCTTTTAACACCTGAGCTTTACACCACAAAGGCAGGCCATGTTATCTAAGTTTTCCTATAAATCTCATGCCGAAATCAGTGCGTTAATTACACTCACAGGATGGATGTTTTGCTGTTCAGATTACAAGAACGGATGCTTTTGATTTATCAGCAGAGTTGTTTTCAATTTTTTGTATGTTGCGACAAATTATTTACATGCTTGTATTGAATTTTTTTTCCATGGTAGTAAAGAGAAACAAGGATGCAGAAGAGGAAAAGAAGGGGGTTAGCTATACTGCCGCCCTTAACGTATTTCATTCCATGGCTATGAGACATTTTGGCTGCAAGCTTGATGAATATCTGCCTGGAATCCATGGGAATATATATACAGTCCCAGAATTTACTTTTTTAAAAAAGTCAAATGCAGTAGATAAAGTCAGAAATGTGTTTGCTTTTGTGGAATTACCGGCAGGCTGTGAATCTGAAAGTTTGGCATAATTGGGTGCTACAAGGAGACTGAAAGTAGGTCTGTCTTGGCTCCAGTGTGCTGTGCAAAGTGATTTACTGTTTGGAACACAATAGCAACCCAGCTGGATAAAAGAACAAGTTCTACAGTTGCTTAGTCAGTGCTTTGGGAAACTGCATGGAAACAGCATCCCTTCGCATCTCTGACACAGGAGCTTTTTTCAAGAAGAAATAAGCAGACAGAAAAGGTCCCCCAGGGGGTTTCCATGGCTGAGCGGTGATTCGAACCCGGATAATCCTAGTGCAATACTCAACCACTACACCATGCTGGCTCCTGTGCAACCTCACCTCCCTTATCTATCATTTTTTTTTACCAGCCTGCTTGCGATTTGCGTGCTAGAAATTCTGGGTTTCGCACTCAGCCAAGGGTTTCAGCATCCTCTGCTTGGCTTTGTCCTGTTTCACTCACCGTTACATACTCCTGTAAGGGCCTCCTTGAACATTTATGGGCAGCTCCTTCCGCTGTTGTTTTTGATTCTTGGGCCCATTCGTCGTCCCACATTGGGAACGCAGAGGGACATCACCCAGAAAATAGTTCTTCATGACGTCGTCCTGGTCCTGTCCCCAGGCGCCGAGATTGTGCTGCAAATCATTGATGGGTTCTCCCCGTCAGTGACCGGCGATCATGCCAACATCCCCCCACCCACCTGCACTTACCTGAGCTGCAGAGGGTCAGGAAGCACAATGTCTGTGTGTCCTTCCGCGGCACAGCCTGGGACAGTATCTGCTTGTGCTGCAGAAGCAAGAGGCATGGCCGTCACGCCTCCTGCAGTCCCGTAGGCAGCCGGTGCAGAGGGGAGCGCTTGTGTCGCCCTCCCCTCCCAAGAGAACCTCTGCTGAGATCCCTGCAGGATGCTGCTGGGATGAGATAGGGTGCGGAAAGGGCCTCCGCTGAAAATTTGCTCGTTTTCCAAAGCTTTTGGAGTTCTAGTTTAATATAGATTTTTTTTTCATTTTGTATATTTAGATTATATTTGTTTTTCAGTTTGCTTTAGATTATATTGTGGGTTTTTTTGTATTTCTATCTGGATAATTTATTTTGCAGTTGTATTGCATAATTGAAATTTGCATTACTTCTTCCTTCCTCTGTGTGCGTGTGTATGTATGTATATGTGTATTTTAGATTGCACACCTTTTGTTTTTTTTGTTGTCATTTTACTTGTACAGTGTACCATATACATTGATAACACTGTATGCACACTTTGCTCAAGATAATTAACTACCATGTATCAAAAGAAAGGGGTAAAGGCACTTCAGGTAGGTTCTAGAAAAGTGCCAGGATTTGCAGAAGTGTGTGTGTGTGTGTGTGTGTGTGTGTAATAGCTGGAATCCTGAATGGCAGTATGCCACACTGCTGGGATTTGGAGACATTGGCTGGCATTTAGTATTGTAGGTGCAGTTTTGTAACTTAGAGTTATGGATCTGTAACTCAGAGCTTTCCAGACTTTTCATGTTGGTGACACACTTTTTGGACATGCATCATTTCACAACACAGTAATTCAGTTTTACAGCAAACCAGAGGTTAAACTAAGCCCGTATAAGAGGTACAAACACATACATAAATTGTGGTAACAAAAGTACAAGAAACGAAATTCTTAATTGGAAACTTACCCATTTTAGATGTAATTCAACTGCAGTTTAAGTAACTCAATATGAAAATAACAGCACCAGAGCTCTACTCCCACAGTGACAAAAGGTGGGAACAATCCCACGTGGCACAATCCTACGGATACGTGGCTTTTCGTCAAGTGGCCATGCCTTTTCACATTCACTTCCGCTGTTTCAACCCAATTATGCATGCGTGCTACCCAGAGGCATATTTAGGGTGGGGTAGGCCAGCTGCCACCGTCACCGGGATCTTTCTTGGCCCGGGACAGCAGCGGTGGGAGAGGCAGCCCCTCGACCCGAGCCTGGCCCGCCACTGCAGTCCTTGCTGGGATCTTTCTTGGCCCAGGGTGGCGGTGGCAAGAGAGGTAGCCCTTCCATCTGAGCCTGACCTACCACCACTGCCCTCACTGGGGTCTTTCTCATCCTGAGGCAGCGACAGCAACACACCTACACACCGCAGCCAGCACACTGACATGTTCAGTTTGGAAAGCTCTGCCGTAACTGCTCTGTGTTCTGTGTACCTACGTACAGTGGGGCCTTGTTATCCACTAGAGTTTGTCCCAGGACTCTCAGTGGACACCAAAATCTGTGGATGCTCAAAGACCGTTATATACAATGACATTGTAGAATGGCATTCCTCATATAAAATGGCGAACAGCTCAAATGAGTGCTGGAGAGAATCTGAAGATCTGTGTAATGGTGGAAGGTTACAGCAAGGTATGTCTACTCCTCAGAGTCGTGCTGGGTGAGGCAGTCAAGATTTGCTTCTTGGAATTTTCTTTTGAATGTTTTCAAAACATTCAACATTCATGGTTGGTTGAATCCGTGGGTGCAGAGCCTGTGAACATGGAGAGCCAATTGCACACGCCACTCCAGCCCACCTTAAGAGCCAGCAGCCAGAGCAGGGGGAGATCTGTTCAACTGGTATATGGGGCGTAGGAGGATGATGTTTCAAGCCCCCGTCTGCCAGCAAGGGAGAGTGTGACAATCGGAAGGTGGGCCCCTATCACGTTCCTTGTCCTAGGCCATTTCTGCACTAGACTGGTATAGTGCTATTATTCCACTTTCAACATCAAATGGAATCCTGGGGTTTGCAGTTTAGGTTTAGTGCAGTCTAGTGCGGAAATGGCCGTAGTCCCACTGGTGGGAGGGTGCCAGAAATGTCATCCTTGCACCCCGATCACCAGCTGAACAGAAATCCTTCGCCCAGTCCGGCTGCTGGCTCTCAGGGTAGACTGAAGGGAGCCAGGCCAGGAGATTTTATTTAGTTACGCATATGTAACAAAGTAGGTAATGTAGAATGTTGGTGACAGTTTACAACTGGGTAGGTGACAGTCTGCTAAAATTTACATTATCAGTCTTAATTCTGTGTGGATTCTGCAGTGAAATATAACTCTGGAGGAGTAGAATATGGTGCACAGGGATCAGAAAGTAACTAGGACATGTTAACTTGTACACCCACCCACCAGTAACAGACTTCCCCATTGTTGTGTTGTTTTCGAAATGGAACTTCATCATGTCCTTGTTGCCAGGGAGAAATGTAATTCATTGCAAGTAGAGTACCTGAGTACTATAAATCATTATTTTCAGTGTCTGCTTTGGTCCAATACCAGCTTTTGAAATGAGACAGCTGGACTTTTCAATACATGGTAAAACTTGAAAATAGTTGCAAAGCCATTTTTTCCCCATCTGTTGCTTGCGGTGTGCCCACAATTGTAACTTCTCTCTTCTTTTTCCAGCAGAAAGTGAAAGCACTGGCTGCGTTTTATTACACACATCAAGAAAAGTAAGTGTAATGATGTTTTTTTGTTATGTTTTGTTTTGTTTTGTTTTTTTATGATGAATTTGCCTTTAGTATGCTTGTGGCATGTATATTTTGCAAATTTTTGCATGGTCCAAAGTTTCCTCGCCTAGTGTCAGTATGCCTGGCTCCTGTCCTAAGTAATTGCTAGATGTATGTTAGAATATGCAATAGTGTAGATTTGCCAGCTTAGACATTACTGTAGCCTGCTAGAGTGCTGCAAAGTATCAGTTGCCAATTGTTGATTTCAACTGTGTTCTTTTCCACACGAGTCTGTTATTGCGCTATTATTCCACTTTCAACATCCTGTGGAATTCTGGAGTTTGTAGTTTACTAGGGCTTGTAGTTTACAAAGAGCTCTCTGGCTGAGAATTCTAAATTTCCCTCCTTAAACTGCAAACCCCAATATGCCATAGGGTGTTGAAAGGGGAATAATACCATGGAATAACAGCAATATACCAGTTGAGGGAAGAAATGACCTAAGTACCCAGTTGAAACTCACTAAGGCAGAGCTTCCCAAACTTTTCATGTTGGTGACACACTTTTTAGACATGCATCATTTTGCGACACAGTAATTCAGTTTTACTAGCAAACTGGAGGTTGAACAGCAGGAAAAGCAGCCCCCCACTAGATCGTGGCCCACTGCCGTTGCCCTTGCTGAGGAAAGAGCCCGGTGAGAATGATGGCAGCTGGCAAGGAAGCCCCCCTACCCAATCCTGGCCTGCTGCCATCACTTCCAGTGAGGAAAGACCCTGGCAAGGGTGGCAGCACCAGGAAAGGTTCCGGGGGGGGGGGTCTTTCTTGGCCTGGGGAGGTGACACACCTACACGCTTCAGGTGACATACTAAAGTGTCACGACACACCGTTTGGAAAGCTCTGCACTAAGGTATTCTAGGGCTCCAAATGCTTAATTGCTTTATTATTAGTTGCTACCATGTACCTGGGCGAAGGGGAGAAGATCAGGGTGGGAAAATGTCAGCAAGGTGATATGAAAACTGGCAGCACTCAAGATAAGAAGACAGAAACTTGTTCCTGCTTCAAGAATGAAAGACATGCAAATAACAGAGGACCTGGGAAAATGCCTAACTGGTGAGAGGATGTGGGGTTTATGACTTTTTCCAGACACTGCTGTGCACACCTAAATTTGTATGACAGTCTCTCTGCAAGCCTCACAAGACTGCAAGAGACTGTGAATGTGAGGCAAAGCTTCTCAGGCCATTTCCGCACTACACTGTTATAGTACTGTGATTCCACTTTCAACATCCCGTGGAATTCTGGGGTTTGTAGTTTCCTAAGGCCAAAGAGCTCTCTGGCTGGGAATTCTAAAGGCCCCTCCCTAAACTGCAAATCCCAGAATTCCATTGGATTTTGAAAGTGGAATAACAGCACTATAACAGTGTAGTACGGAAATGACCTATGTCTATTAAAAATGGTGTAGGGCAGCAGCAAGCCCACCAGCCGCCTGCTTCTGCTTTGCAAAGAACCTCATCTTCTCAAAGGCAGAACTGGGCAGCTGGTGTGCTCCCTGCTGTGGATTCAAATGTATTGTGTACTGTAGATTTGAATCCTTGGTGGACTGGATCTGTGGTTAGTACTTTGTGTGTTTATGTTAGATATGGTTGGGGGTCTAAAAGTTTTAATGATTTTTCATTTTTGCGGGGTCCGGTGCCCTTAACCACCGCAAACGTGGAGGGACGGCTGTAATTCATTTTCACCTAGAATGAAATCCCTTACAAGAAGACAAGGCAGTCTCTTCCTTGTGTAGCCGAAGCCGTTAATTTGTATATCATGAAAGATGACACTTTTTGGCCTTAAAGCTAACTAATGTTCCAATCCAGTG
The DNA here is from genome assembly GCA_948472985.1 of Iguana delicatissima. Classification (NCBI taxonomy): domain Eukaryota; kingdom Metazoa; phylum Chordata; class Lepidosauria; order Squamata; family Iguanidae; genus Iguana; species Iguana delicatissima. Next base: position 45,306 of record CAOKZL010001360.1, read on the forward strand.
TAATTAACCTAAGAGTAATACACACAGAATTTCCATGTACACGTGTATCAGACAAGACAACCCTGAGCTTCTTACATTTGTAGGTTCAGAATCTTGAATAGCTCAGACTAAAACCCAGAACAGGTTTACTTTTCCACTAACATGAGAAAGTATCAGCCACCACTGTCTGTCTTGCATCTCAGAGTTCCAAATATCTGAGTTTTTATAATATAATTCCCATTTGATCAGACCTTCAAAGCCACATCCTGGCAAGTTTAGGCTGGAAGAGAAGATAATTTGTTTACTGATTTCTCAATTCTAGCTATACCAGCGTTTTGCCCTTTGAGTGTACCATGACTTTGGCGGCAATTGCCCTATAATGATTGTAAAGGAAAATTGAATTTCCTGTTTCGTGAAGCCTGGTGCCAGCTTTCCAGTCAGACAAATTAAAAACTGGCCTTTCTATAGCTTTAATCTCCTCCTGCTTGAAAAGGTCCCATGTAGCCTCTGGAATGGGGTGATGCCTTTGATGTATATTGTCACCTCTTAATGTATCCCAGCCCCTTCCTTTCCCAATCAGTCAGGGCAACTATGCACAAGGAATGTGCAAAATCCTGTAATACACGTACCTGAACGGCTGCTTCGGTTGGGTGGAGAGGAAGCGTGCCTGAATCCTAGGTCGTATTCATTTAACTCTAGGGTGGAGCTGGCCAAACCACTTGGTTGACAAAGCTCATGGGAATCCTCATGCAAGCCTTGTGCTGTTACGGGGCAGCAGCCCCTGCTTAAACAGAGAAGTCTTTGGAAGAAAAGCAGGCGTGGGGGGGTCCCATAAGTTGGGAGTTTGCTTGAAAGCACACGACAACCACCATAGGAAACTGTCTGCATTGGAAAACATGGTCTCAGGCTTATAGAAATAAGTATCCAAGGCTGGGTTTGGAGTGCTATCTTTCTGACTGCGTGGCTGCAGCATCTCGGAGCAAATGCGATGGAGGCAGCTTTCATTTTTCCCCTAAGCCACTTCGGTGACATTGCCGTTCAGTGGTGCGTAGATGTTCTCCATTTGGCTACACTTCGTCAGATTACTTAACAAGGAAGCAGGGCTCCTTAAATTCTCAATTCTTGCCAGATTTGGATCTTCACCCAAACTTAACTTGATTTTTTTAAAAAAATAAGAATTTCTAGAATTGATGTACTGTATATGGTCAAAAATTTTAGTCTCTTGTAAATGTGCAGTGTACGTTAGTGACTTGTCTGTCCTGTGTGTACTTCAATATTAAAACATTCGATGAGCTGCTTCAAGCCCCTTTAGCAAGACGTGAGGGAAGCTCATATGAAATTTCTCATCCATTTTGCCATTAGTGGAGACGCCTTCTTTGGAGGTTTTTAAGCAGAGGCTGGATGGCCATCTGTCAAAGGGAGTGCTTTGAGGGTGTTCCTGCATGGCAGGGGGTTGGAGGGGGTTGGACTGGATGGCCCCGGGGTCTCTTCCAACTCTACATTTCTATGATTCTATGATTCGAGTACTTTATATATAAATATGAACTGGAAATAGTAACTTCTGGCTCATCACTGGATGTTTTATTTTTAAAACTTGACATGTTCATACATATGGAGCAAGAGTATTCAGTTTCCCATGCTGTATATATTAACCTCATATATAGATAGATTAATACACTGTGGGGTTAATGGTAAGTGCAGAGAAATCCTTGGATGTAATTTGATTCTAAAAGGTTGCTGTTGTGTCCTGGTATTGGAGTATGAGACAGCAGAAATGTCTGAGACGCTCCTGTATTCCCAGTAGTAAAATCTGTATGCTCTGGCATCTAAAGTTGGGCACCCAGTGTTGGGTTTTGCTGTTATACGTTTCCAGAAGGTAAAATTTCCTCCACTAAAAAAGAAAAGAAAAGAAAGTCAAATAATTCATTTGAAAAACATGGGTCGACTTATCAATGGGACAGTCTAAGTATTGTATCATAACTCTTACCGAGGAAGGATCCAGCCCCTTCTCTGAGCAGGGTTGCAAAAGACAAGAGCTTAATCTGTCCCAGGAGAATCTAAAAGACATCTTCTGTCTCCACGGTGGTGCTATTTCTGGCCTTTTGAATGTCCGGGTGGGAAAATGTCACTTCCCTTCAAGCACTGAGAGAGCAGTGGGAGTCGGTGCTTCTTTTAGGTTCTCCCAGATGGACTAAGCTCTTGCCTTGCACCATCCTACTCGCAGAAGGAGATGGTCCCTCGCAACATTTTGGATAAGAATCAGTACTGCGCCTTCACTTTTATTAAAGAAGGAGTCATCCCCTTCTTTGAGTAGAGAGCAGAAAGGCTTTTTTGAATACCTGGGTGGGAAAATGCTGGTGGTGGTGGCAGCTGGCAATTTCCCCCTTTGCAGAATGACCCTGAACAAATCCATGCATCATATTAAAATCCATAATTTGGTCCCCAAACCTGCCCTCAACTTATACGTGAGATTGACTTTTACACAAGCATATATGGTTATTATTGTCAGAGAACACAAAAACCAGTGGCAGCCATATGGGTCTACAGCAAAGATGGGCATTTGATGCCAGGACCTCATTTTTGTGGTCCTTGAAACCTCCCACCAGCCCTCCAAGTCTTCCATATTAAAAAAAAAAAAAAATCAGCGCTATTTTGGGGTGATTTTTTTGCCCCCAAACCACATAGAGAAACCCCTTCGATGCAAGAAAATATGCAAAAAAAATGCTCCCACCCCACAACTTCATGCTATCCAAAATACCTCTGTTTTCCTCTGAAGTCCCTCTCAAAATGGTGACAGGAAGTGAGGCCATATCACTTCCTGTGACCATTTTGAGGGGACTGTAGAGAACAGTGGAGGTATTTAGGCTTCTGAGGCCAGGGATAGAGCCTGCAAGGGGATGGAGAGTTTGAAATTTGAAATTATTGCCTGAAAAAGACCCTGTACTTTTAATACAACAAACATGATCATTTTATGCAGAACCAAGTTATGGATAATACATTTTGTGTTCCTTAACAAAGTGGTTTTGAGCTATTAAAAAGTGCTAACAATTGCTTTGCCCTCTGAAAATAACTGTTTTTAAACATGGGGGAAAATATTTTTACATGATTCAGGATTTGCAGAAGTACTACATTTCTAGCTAGACCCAAGCTGTGCAGGGCTTTATAGAGATCAAAACCAGCACTTCGAATTGTGCCCAGAGAGAGGCCAGTAGCCAGTGAAGGTGTCGTAATGAGTGGTTTTTGTTTGTTTGGGTTTTTTTCCATGCAGTACCTAAAATTAAAGAACTTCGAGGAGGAAGTCCGAGCTCACCGGGACCTTGATGGGTTCCTGGCCAGAGCCAGTATCATCTTGGACGAGACGGCAACCTCTCTGGACGACGTCCTGCGGGAGATGTTGAAACACTTTGCCGAAGACTCTGACAACGCAGAGCCAAGCTGCAACTTCGACAAAATCATGAGCACTTTATTCACTGATTCAGGAACCCCCAGAGAGGGGAATGGTAAGAGTGGGGCTCATTTTCTGTCTCAGATGAAACCTGTGAAGCTCATGCAAGGTGACTTTCCGATAATGTAGCCCTCTCGTTGGTATGAATTCCGTCAGGGCTACCGCTGCTGGAGGATTCTGGGAGTTGTAGTCCAAAACAATACCTTTCCCAAGCTCTGGAAGGTCTTGATGTGACTGTCTCATCCACATCTGATTCACATGTAGTGAAGGTGGATGTAAGTTCTCCCAGAAGCAAGTTTTACATTATTTAGAGTCATACATAATTCTGAATTTCAGCATTTTTGCACTGATAGCCTTGATAACCTGACCAGCACAGTGTTTCTCAGTCAGTTTCCTTGCGAACACCAAGGGAATGGTCTCTAGCTCATTTTTTGGAGTGACTATGCTTTCGCTTTTTCAGTCGAATACAGTCATCCCTTCACGTTCACAGGGGTTAGGGGCACATGACCCTCATGAAAGTGGGAAAACTGCAGATATCTCTAAACCCCCCCCCAAATCTTTGTGTCACATCAGTCAAAATGTCTGTCTGTCTGTCTGTCTGTCTGTCTGTCTGTCTGTCTGTCTGCAGGAAAGGGACCAAGACATGGTGGGAGAGTGGGCACCCAGGGTCCAAACAAGGACCTGTTCCGCACTAGGAACCTAGGACCTCTCGGCCCCTCCCGAAACTGCAAACCCCAGGATTCCATAGGACGTTTCAAGAGGAATCATAGCGCTATAAAAGTCTAGTTCAGAAATGGCCCAGATCAGGGAAAGGAGGGAGGAAGGGGCGTGGTTTGGCATGGTGGCCGTACACTTTCTCTCGCCCATCTCCTTCCCTGAGTGTGTGGGGGGCATCAAGAGAGAGTTTGGTCGTGCTGAGAAATTGAAGCACAAGCGTGCAGTGGGAGAGGGATTTCCCTGACAAGGAGGGAAAGGTAACCTGAAAATACGGTCAGATGGGAACCAACCCCGTCGTCATCTTTAGCTGGCCAGGCAACTGCTGGTGGAAGTGGAGGAATGAGGACCAAAGGCAAGTTTTTAAAGAGCTCCATGGCCTAATCAAATCCGTGAATAATCAAATTCACAAAATTTAAACCCCAAAAATCAAAAGTCCAGTTTTATTTTTCTAAAGAAGCCTTACCCTCAAAATGCATCCTTACCCTAGCCTTACCCTCAAAATGCATCCTTCCAAATTCAGAAGATCACAGCTGCTGGCATCCCATTCCAGCCCAGATAGCCTTGTCTGGCATGGTGAGTGCCATAGTCCAAAAGGTCTGGAGGGCACCAGTAGGGGAAGGGTGATTTAAAGATCTCTCTTTAAACTGTGAAGGAAGAGTTGGAGGTGGAGAAGGAGGTAGCAGCACCTTCAAGACCAAATGATGCATTTCAACCTAGGCAGTTCTCTGAATCCTCGGTATGTCTTTATCTCTCCGAATTCCTCATCCTGTCACAGTTTCCTGGGCATAATTATGGATTTGGTCCAAGCCACTCTTCACCACTTTTCATAATCCCAGTTCAAGAGGAACTTGCAGAATCTAGTATGGAGCCAACAAGGAAAACAACAAAACAGACGTCCACAGTCCATCTTTACAGCATAATGACTCCTCTTTAACTGCCATGGCTGCATCCTGTGGAATCCTGGGGTTTGTAGTTTGATGAGGCATTAAAGCTCTCCGACCACAAGTTCTAAAGACCCCTCTCCAAGCTGCAGTTCCTGAAATTCCATAGCATGTTACCATGGCAGTTAAAGCAAAATCATAGCACTAAAACAATGTCATGTGAAAGCGTCTTACCTACCCAAGGAAATTTTTCTAACCGTCTTTAGCATTCCTTGCTTTCTTTCTTTTCCCCCTAATTTTTCTGATAGAGTAAGAGAGGATGAGACTGCAATGATAAAAATCGTAGAGCTGGAAGTGGTCACAAGGGCCATCCAGCACAACCCACGGCCACGCAAGAAGACACAATCAAAGCACTCCTTCGGGAATGGCGTCTCATAGAGCTTAATGCTTTTTTTTTTTTTTAAAAAAATCATCTTCTTTGCTAAGATAAACAAAAGTTGAAATAATGCAAGAGCAACCAGTCCTGTTTTGAAACAAACAAACAAAAAACCTTGGATAATAGTTTTCTAGTGCAGTTGCAGACAATAAGAGATGCAGTTCCATTTCTGATGGTTCTTGGATATAATTGGTGTTTTTCTTTCTTTCTTTTTCAACAGTTCACCTCTTGTCAGATACAATTCAGGGTGTCACAGCAACAGTCACTGGGGTGCAGTATCAGCAGTCCTGGCTTTGTATCATGTAAGTATAGTTTATTCTTAGCCTCTTAGTATGAATCTGTGTCAGTTGTATGTTGACAGGGTGGACGGTGTCCGGAGGAGGGCAGCCAAAATGGTAGAAAGCCTGGAAACCATGAAGCCCTGTGAGAAGCAGTTTAGGGAACTGGAGATATTTAGCTTGGAGAAGAGAAGGTGAAGAGGCAGTGTGGTAGCAATGTTTAAATATTCGAGTGGATATCATATGGAGGATGGAGCAGGCCTGTTTTCTGCTGCTCCAGAGACTAGGACACAGAGCAATGCCTTGAAACTTCAGGAAGAGAGATTCCATCTAAATATTAGGAAGAATTTCCTGATAGTAACAGCAGTTCGACAATGGTTGTACGCTGCCTCGCAGTGTGATGGAGTCTCCTTCTTTGGTGACTTTTAAAGTGAGATTGGATGGCCATTGGTTCGGAGTGCTTTAGTTGTGTATTCCTCCATGGTAGAATGGGGTTGGACGGAGTGGCCCTTGTGATCTCTTCCAACTCTATGATTCTATAAAGAGCACTTATGTGTCCATGTCCTTTCTCTCACCCCCTTCTTTTCTTGCTATGTGCAATAGGAAAAAATGAGGAAATCTTTTCTCTAATAGCATAGTCGTTCCAGCCTTTTTTCACTTGTCTACCCCTTGGCAGCCCATTTCCATTGATTGCACTCTTCATATTAGCAAAATGTTTTAATTAATAAAGTTGCTGGCCATATCTGATAATACATGAATTGAAAAATTAATTGAAAAATTAATACGATGACAAAGAGAAGGGATGTAGAGAAGACTGCAAAAAACTCACTCAGTGAACACTGCTCAGACGACTGACTAAGGTGCCCGCTTAGATACTGTCATGATGGCGCTCAAATGTTCGCAAAGCAGAGGACAGTGAAAGCTGAGCCTGTAAGGGCTACGCCGCTGAGCATGCGTACAGTATTGGTGTTTTTGCAATACATTATTTGGGAGGGGGAGACTTCTTACCATTCACCAAGATAACAGGGAGAACAGAGCTTTTCTCAAAGTTAAATAATTTAGTGAAGGATACCTGCTCTACACCTTGTCATAATGTTCAACTTTTGATTTGGATCTCCTCTTACACTGTTGATGTATGTGCCTTTTTCACCATTATTCAGTTTTTTTTTCATGTGAAAAGTACCTTTTCAAGCTCTGAAAAATTCTTAATAATTTCCGCTCACCAGTCCAGGGCAGTAAATGATGCTAAATATTTTAGTGACTGGCAAGAGAAATTGGGGGGAAAAAATCAGTGTAGATTGGTGACATTTTGAGCATGCAGTGCTTGTTTCGTTGGCAAAAATTCCTGTGTATGTTTATTCGCTGTATGAATTTCTTTCTTGTTGTGAAAATGATACAGCCTCTGTAAATATCTTTTTGTTAAATACCTCTCACAGTCAAGATTTCTAACCTTTGAGAGTGCTGGTCAGCATAGGTTTTCCTCAAAGAAAGTCCCATTCATCTTATCACAGATCTGTTTGCTGTTGTGTCAGTCTTCTGATGGTCTGCTTTGAGGACCAAGCATGCATGTGTCTGGGTAAATCACATTTAAGCAAATCACAGCTGGCATGGATTGGACTGAAATGACAAGATTTTTCAGCCCAGAAAAAAGCAAAGAAGTCAGCAGGACAGAGATTTTTGAGGCAACGTAACACTAGGAAGGAGCCTCTTGGCAAGGGTGACTTCCAAATTAGGCAAGAGCAAGGTACGATTCCCTTGGGACAAAATGTGCTGAGGCAAACAATGCACAAAGGCTCATATTTCAGGTCAGGCCGTCTTCCAGTGTCTGAACCAAGTGTGTTAATTGTAGATTTCCTTTCTGTTGTGGTTTTATCAAAGCTATCGTGTAGAAGTGAGAAGCATTTTTCTCTCTTTCAAGGACTCCCCATTCCCTTGGGCAGTCTGTTAGGGGCCCGTGTGCCTCTTGTGGGAAACCAAGAGCGCATGGAATCACAGCCCAAAGTGGGCAGGGGTCCAGTGCCCCTTTCTTGCTCCCTCTCTCTTTCTCTGTCCCCCTCTCTCTGTGCACCACCATTTTCCTCTTCTTTTCCTTTCTTTGCCACTCCCGTTCTTCTCCCTCTCGCCTCGGCATGAACAATTTCTCTCTGCACCATCCTCTCTCTTTCTCTCTCCCTTTCTCCCCACATCCCTATTTTCTCTTCCCTCTCTGTGCATCCCATTTATCTTCTCTCTTTCGCTTTCTCTCTCCATCTCCTTTTTCTCTCTTCTCTTTCTCCCCCTCTCCTCCTCTCCCTCACTTCCTGGACCCCCCTTTTTTCTAACTCCCATTTCCCTTTCTCTCTGAATCCCCCCTTTTCTTTTTTCTCTCTGTGACTGTTCCCCTTGCCAAGCTGGCCCCACAGTTCCAACCCTGGGTTCCTGTCACCCTCCTTGCCCTAAATTCCTTTCTGGTTTGAGTACTTGTGCCACAAGATAACCCCCTGTTTTGGACCAGTGGCTGTGTTGTTTTGGTGGGTTTGGTGTAGTAAACATGACCAGGCCTTCCACCACGCTTAATATGGACAGAAACAGTGGTGAAAACAAGCGAGTGGAAGTTTATTAAGACACAAAAAGAATACACTGCCCCTTGAACTACTACATCACTTACAGCTTCCCTAAACCATAGTCTTTTTCTCTGTTTTTATTTCATTTATTTCTATCTCTCTGAAATCTGCCCACTATCTCTGTGCCACCTTTTCCCCGTCTGCCCTTGGACAGAGACAAGCCTCAGTTTTTGTAGCATTTCTTCCCTCTATGCCCCGCCTTCACAGCATTCCCTGAGCTGTGATTGGCTACCTTCAGCCAGGCTCGCCCAGCTCCTCTCTTCACACTTTTCTTCTCCCTCTCCTTTTTCCTGCACACCCCATTCTCTTCTCTCTCTCCCTCTCCCTTTTTCTTTCCACATTTTCTTTTCTCTCTCTCTTTGTCATACTGGGGTTCATGCCAGCCTCCCAGGGTTTACTCTCATCCTTGAAAAAGGCTGGTAATTCCTCCAGCGTTTATTAATTCTTGCTGCCACCACCCGCTGAATTCTGAATATCTGAGCAGTGCAGCGGGACCCTGCTCAGTGGATTGCCAATCCCTGTGGTTAAGGACCTTTCCTTCCCTCTCACCTCCCCGCTTCTGAGTGAGAGAAGTCCTATCTAGCGTGTGCCGAAGGATGGCGTGGGAATGGAGAGGAAACAGAGGTTTTACAGAAAAGCATTTATTCAAGGCATGCAAATGAACAAGGCAATAATACACATGAGAGGCTCCCCCCTCCCAGGTATGCCTAAGTTACAAGTAGTTACAAAAACAGATATAAAAGCACAGATACATTCTTAAGATCAGCCAACTCCAAAATAATGAAAAGCCTAACGCGGCTAACTATCTTATTCCTAGTTACTCACAATTAGGTTCACAGCTTAGATGGTCTAAGAGAGAGCCAGGAGGCGCGGCATGCCTGCATGCAGCCTGCAACTGGCCAGATCTCATCTCTCGGAGATTCCTTTGTTCTTCTCTCGGCCACATGGCCTCCCTCAGAAGTTTTATAACTTCTCCCAAGAAGCATCTCGAAGCATCCCGAAGATGCTCACCTTTTGTTTGGTCAATCCTCACCCTGTGACCTGTGATGTTGACCCACACTAAAATGTAATCTAATCCCAACACCTCATTAACCCTTGGTTTACCTGAAGAGGGAAGTATCCCCCTTTAGCTAAGATAATGGGAAGCCCCATTATCACATACCCCCCAAATCTCAGACGGTCTGGAAACAGCTGAAGGCTGGAGCCACACAGGCTGGGATTTCATCCTGTGACCTATGATGTTGACCCACACTAAAATGTAATCTAATCCCAACACCTCATTAACCCTTGGTTTACCTGAAGAGGGAAGTATCCCCCTTTAGCTAAGTCTAGATAATGGGAAGCCCCGTTATCACATACCCCCCAAATCTCAGACGTTCTGGAAACAGCTGAAGGCTGGAGCCACACAGGCTGGGATTTCATCCTGTGACCTGTGATGTTGACCCACACTAAAATGTAATCTAATCCCAACACCTCATTAACCCTTGGTTTACCTGAAGAGGGAAGTATCCCCCTTTAGCTAAGTCTAGATAATGGGAAGCCCCGTTATCACATACCCCCCAAATCTCAGACGGTCTGGAAACAGCTGAAGGCTGGAGCCACACAGGCTGGGATTTCATCCTGTGACCTGTGATGTTGACCCACACTAAAATGTAATCTAATCCCAACACCTCGTTAACCCTTGGTTTACCTGAAGAGGGAAGTATCCCCCTTTAGCTAAGATAATGGGAAGCCCCATTATCACATACCCCCCAAATCTCAGACGGTCTGGAAACAGCTGAAGGCTGGAGCCACACAGGCTGGGATTTCATCCTGTGACCTGTGATGTTGACCCACACTAAAATGTAATCTAATCCCAACACCTCATTAACCCTTGATTTACCTGAAGAGGGAAGTATCCCCCTTTAGCTAAGTCTAGATAATGGGGAGTCCCGTTGTCACACTCTTCCTCTCTCAAATCACCCCTTGGGCCCCCACACCTTATACACACAGGCTTTCCTCTCTGCTCCTTCGTTAGCTCCGTCTCTTTCTTTCCGTACCCAGCTGCCTACCAGGGAAGGAAAGGACCAGAGGTCTGAACCTGATCCTTTTCAGAGGGCTTTTCAGAGTAATCTGAGAGCCACCGATGACTCATCTCAGCTATAGAGAAAATAAATAGTGGCTCTGAATGCACAACACAAGTGATCTCTCAGCCTCTGTGTGCATCATGCATATAGCGGCAGCAGCAGGGGACAAGTATCATTTTCGCCCATCTTCATCCTGCAAGGTCCTCTAAAGGGAATTTTAAAAAGGTAGGGGTTCTACAAGGCATATATCCCCATAGAGTCTTATGCAGCTTGAAACATGTGAGACATTTGGACACCTGAAGTAGGCCTATGGAATATGAGGTAACAGTTTTAAATCTTTACTAAAAATCTACTAGTAAGTAGTTTCGTATGCAGACTCCTTCTCACACACGTAGGCATTCGTCCATCAGTTAACTGGCCAGGTAACACACAAGCACACAAGACTTAATATTTAAATTTAGATTCAAATATTTATTTATCTATTAAAGGCTTCTAGAGACTGGGATTGAAATCCCTGTTCAGACAGTGGGTGACCCTGGGTGAGTCACAATCTCTCAGCCTCAGGGGAAGGCAAAGGCAACTCCTCCTGAACAAACCTTGCCAAAAAAACCCTAAAAAACCCCCAATAACAACACAGTGATAGGTTATAGGGTTGCCATAAGTCTGAAATGACCTGAAGGCAAGCAAAGGAGCAGTTTCGGCAGCTGCACTTCCTCTCCAATGCCAAATCCCTGTTGCTACTGTTGGTGACCAGAAGTAGGGCTTTGCGGACCCTCAGGGATCCACAGACCCCAGGTTAAAAACTGCTGCCTTAGTATATCCCAGATTTACCTGCAGCAGATATTTCTCTGCACAAACAGGTTGTCCATGTAGCATGTCTGTCCTTGGATCATTATGTTTTCCTCCCTGGCTTTCTTCAGCACTCTGCTTGGCCTTATTCTTCCATAAGTTTTTCTTTTTTCTTCTCTTCTGTATCTATGACCCAGCTAGCCTTTCTTTCCAAACACAGTAACAATTTGGGGATCAGGATGGTTGGAGGAGAGAGCTGCTACGGCCCCTGTTGTCACTTAACCTTCGAGGGAACGTCTAGTGATGTCTTTGCTTGGCAAGGTTTCCTGGAGCTACCTAGAGACGTCTCCATCTTCTCTAGGTAACCTTGTGCCATAAGCCTGCTGAAGTTCTTCTACAAGCACTTAAAAACAATACAAATTAGTAAGCACCTCTGCCTAAGATATATTTAATGTATTTATATTTGATGTATTCTGCCCTGTATCCTGATATCTCTTGGACCAGTTCCAGTAAAGTCAGGCTAAACCATTTAAAAATTTAAAGCAGTAAAATACTTGAAGTATTTTAGTAGTTTATTAAACAATTTAAAAACTTAAAACCGTCTATGCATACAGATCGTGAGGCCCCAAAGGCGTGAATAAAAATAAAAAAGGAAATCAACTCGCAGACAAAAAGCCCACTTATGCTACATTATCTCTGCCAGTAGGAAATGCCTGTTGACGCTTCGCTGTAAATCTCAGACGTCTTAATGATGTTTTTGCTCCAGAGGGTTGGATAGAAAGAAGGATTCTGTGCTAGGGGTAAGCTTTAGAGACGAAGAGCTTTCCACCCTCACAGAAAAACTCCTCAGCAAACCTCTCTGTGCGGCTATGAAGAGGTGGCATCTGTCCTCTTGTGAACCTCTCTCCCAGGAAACCTCCATTGGAGAAGTTTGTAACATACCTGCCAAAGTTTTTCCCCCTCCCTTCCCCACACTCTGCTGTAGGATATTATTTTCCTAATGGAGCAAATGTTCTGATGAATTAAATGCATGGCGTGCACTCAGCTGCCAGCGGTTCCTATGTTCTCTGCCACAGAAGGCAGCCTTGCACAGTGAGTCATGCAAAGTCCCCGAATTACGCTTTCTTCTGTAAAAGGGGCGGGTTAATGGAAGCATAGGGCCATGTGCCGCCTCTGGGCCCTTTTTAACACCCTCTGTTCCAATCCAATGGGATGTCTTACCTTTCTTTTCTTTTTTTTTCTTTTATCATAGAGCAGTGGTTCTCAACTTGTGGGTCCCCAGATGTTTGTGGACTTCAGCTCCTAGAAGCCCCAGCCACTATGGTCCATGCTCAGGGCTTCTGGAAGCTGAAGTCCAAAAACATCTGGGGACCCACAGGTTGAGAACCACTGTCATAGAGCATCTCACTGGAGGAATCTAATTTAGCGCAGTTCTTCAGGGCTTCTATTGAAGAAATGATGGAGTCAATGAAAACCTGAACACACAAGCGATAAGCTGTACCCTACTGAGTTAGAAGGGGGCTTTAGGAATTCCCCACAGAACCACTTTTTTCCCTTAGGGTCTTTGGGGGTTCGCAGTTTAGGGAGGGGTGTTTAGAATTCTCAGAGAGAGAGCTTTTTGGCTACAAACCCCAGAATTCCACACGAGGTGTTAAAAGTGGAATAATAGCACTATAACAGTGTAGTGTGGAAAGGCCCTTATACTATTGCTGCTACTACTTTTACCTCCTCTGCCTCTGCCTCTTTCGATTCTCTCTCTCTCCCTGGCCCTGGGCAGATTTAACCTTCTCTATGCTGCAAATAGGTATGCTTTAAGTCCCTCATTAACCTTTGTTAGTGACCTAAAGAATTAAGGGATGTCCACACTGTATAATTGCAGTAGTTTGGTTGCACTGTAATTGTCGTTGCTCCATCCTGTGGGATGCTAGGGTATGTAATTTGGACTGCAGCCCTAGAGCCATCTGGCAGAAAATTCTGACTATGTCACTGCAAATCCCAGTTTTCCATAGGATCTAGCAGTGGAAGTTGAAGTGGGAACAAATTACTATAACAGTGCAATATGGATGCACCTTTAAGTCTCCTGCCCAGTCCATTGCTATAGAAGGGGAGCTGATCCATCACTAGAGCTTCAAGCCTGAAGGAGGGTGTGACTGGTTGGCTCAACATTTGTATGGACTGGGAAGTGGATGGGTTCTAGCCGTGTGATCCCAAAAGCCTTCCTAAAAAGAAGCTTAGTTCTCAAGAGGCTGCGTTAACTGAAGTATGCCTGTGCTGGGATCTTCTTCTTTTTGTCAGCTCGTTTCCCATGTTCTGCTCTTTGGGCGCTTGCAAATTGCAAATAAGTCTCACTAATTCGGCAAGGGATCCGCTCTTTCTCAGTTCTTCTTGCCTACAGAGTCTTGCTTGGGACTCCGTGGTATCTCTAATCTGGCCTCCTGAAGGAATGGACTCTTCATTGGAACTTATTTTTAATCCGCAGATGTCGAGACAGACTTTTGTCAGTTCTTCTTGCCTATGGAGGCTAGCTTGCGACCATTAGCACGTGCACGCTGCTTATAAAACAAGCTGTGGGGGGGCACCAAGCCAACTAAGAGACTTTGCAAGTAGCACACACACTGTCAGTTCCAAACAGACTCCGTAATTCCCTCATGTTCCCTACATAAGTTACTCTTTTCCTTTTTTTTCCACTGCTTTTTTGTTAGTAAATATTAAAATAGTAACATCAACACCCATTCCATCAGAAAAGAAAAGAAGTATACATTATTATATGCATCCAACATTCACTTATATCCTTCTACATTCTTACAAGACTTCCCCGCAAATGAGAGGCAGTAAAACACAATCCGCAAATCTTTTGCCTGTCAATCAAATCGATACAACTCTTGTACCTGTGTATTTTGTCCTTATTCTCAAAAGTCAGTATTGACCATCTTGATATCACCCCAAAGATTCCTGAAACATGTTATAACATTATCTCAGTCTTTGATGAATCTTTCAGATTTGTCCCCTCTTAATACATAGGCAGATCTGTCCATCTTTTTGAAGGGATGCCATGTAGAGGAGGGAGAGGGCTTTTTTTCTGCTGCTCCAGAGACCAGGACAAGGAGCAATGGATTCCAACTGCAGGAAAGGAGATTCCACCTGAACCTCAGGAAGAACTTCCTGATGTCAGAGCTGTCTGGCAGTGGAATCTGCTGCTTCTATGGAGTGTGGTGGAGTCTCCTCCTCCTTTGGAGGTTTTTAAGCAGAGGCTGGATGGTCCTCTGTCGGGAGTGCTTTGAGGGTGTTCCTGCATGGGAGGGGTTGGACTGGATGGCCCCTGGGGTCTCTTCCAACTCTACATTTCTATGATTTTATCTGTGTCATGTCAGAAAACTCTCTCCTCAGTAGTAGATTGGGAGATGAGTTCCTCTTTTCATCCAGTTTTGTTTTCTGGCAGTGCTGTGGTCCTCCCTAACCCATCAGATAAGTGGGGGAAGCCATATTTAACTTAAAAAAAAAAACAACCTTTGGCCTTCCCAAACAAGATTTAAAACAATTTAAATGGAAAAAATTGCAGCCCTTTAAGGATTTCTCCAGGCTGAAAAGGGACCCTCCATAGTATAACCATTGCATATCCACCACCTGAAGCAAATGGGGCCTGGAAAACCAGTCTCTTCCTAAAAATGCCTGGAGGATTGTGTTGTGGACTGTTGCATTCAGCGGTCCCTTCCCCTCCCCATCCCTTGTTGTGCCTGAATTAATTCTGTGGTTAGATAACGCGCACACCCACACTGCTTTGTTGGACATCAGTGGACGGGTTAATTGCAGCAGTGAGCGTTAATGAAACTGTTTTGTTTTGTGTTTTTTATCCCTGCATTTAGAAAAGCTTTTAATAGCATGACAACATTTTTAGGCAGTGTGTAATTTTGACTGAGAAGCTATAAATGCAGACCCCAAAAAGCAAGGGAAGGAAAGTTAAAGAGACTTGCAGCTAGTCAGATAAAATAAAAACTCTACAGATGTCAGAGACCGTGGGCGGGAAGGAGGCGCCCAGGGTGCTTTTCCGGTCCTTGCTGTTGCGCTGTCACCCCTTCATCTTTCTTAGGAGCAACTTTTCTGAGATAATCTTTGATCTGCTCCATTTAAAAATGTGTTCGTCATGTAGAGACGATGTGGAATCTAGAGACTGAGGCCATTTCCGCACTAGACTTATAGTGCTCTTATTCCACTTTCAACATCCGATGGAATCCTGGGGTTTGCAGTTTAGGGAGGGGCCTTTGCGGAAATGGCCTGAGTAAGGGCAGCACTCTGTGTAGCTGAGGGTTGCGTTAATTGATTAACCGATTGATGAGCCCACAGTGTGATGTGGCAGCTAAACAAGCCAGTGTGATTCCAGGCTGCATCAATAGAAGTACAGTATCTAGGTCCAGGGAAATAATACTACTATTCTATTCTGCTTTCGTCAGACTTCCCCTGGAATAATACTGTGTCCAGTTCCAGGCACCACAATTCACGAAGGATATTGACAACCTCGAAGGTGTCCAGAGGAGGGCAACCAAAATGGTGGAAAGCCTGGAAACCATGAAGCCCTGTGAGGAGCAGTTTAGGGAACTGGAGATATTTAGCCTGGAGAAGAGAAAGTGAAGAGGTGACATGATAGCCATATTTAGATATTTGAAAAATTCTCATGTGGAAGATGGGACAAGCTTGATTTCTGCTGCTCCGGAGACTAGGACACAGAGCAATGGCTTTAAACTAGCTGCCATCTGCCACTGACCAGGTCCTTTGAATCCCTGACCCTGTTATGCATTTATCTATGCAGTGAGAAATATTTTGATACTGTTGGGGAACCTGAGAGCTATTTAATAGCAGAAAAGCTTGTGATCGACTTTCAGTGCTTGCGGGGAGGGATTTTTCCGCAGCGTGCAATACATGTTCCTATTGCAGTCTGATGGATATGATATTTTGAATTTGGGGGATTTTCTGTCTTGCTGTGTAATGATGTATTGCGCTAGAGGGTGATGGTTAAAAGATATATATCTGCAGTTGTTGTCTTGACACCTCGTGGGATCATCTTTGAAAAAACCCCTCCGGGTTCCTTAGGGAGAGAATGCCACAAAATCTTGTGAGTTTGGAGAGCAGAGCAGTTCTCACTGGAGACATGATTGCTTTGCATAGCAGACCAATGACTGTCTTCTTCTGTTTGGCCTGAAATGTGGGCACCTTAGAAATGGGCAGAAGGGCAGGCCATCCAGAACGTGCTTGTTTGCTTTTAATTTCCAGAAAGTCTTGCCTCCTCCTTTTGCCCGAAAGTCAAATACTGAGACAAAAAGAGGCTACCTCTCTTCTATCTCAGTTACTTGGGAGAGGGGAAATCTTCCATTTAATCTGATACAGCCAAAGCAGAAACAGAGATAGCCGTCAGCGAGCTAAGTGTGGGCAGAGATGCTGCACAGATGCCTCTTGCTCTGATCTGCCAATACTCTGGTTGGCTCTGGTGGGAAACTGGGGCGACCCACAAGCCAGAGACAACAGGTTGGGTTTCTGGAGACGGAGCCATCCCAGCCGGTGATCAAAGCCGCTTTGCAGATCGGCTGCGGTCGAAACTGGCAGACGGCCCTTTTGCCTTTATATGAACAATCCGTCTTCATATGACACATTTTCCCACCTCGGCTTTAGCCTGGGAATGTGCTGAGGAGCGCTGATTTATTCTGCAAATGATTTAAAAGTCATTTTCCGCCTGGACTTGAAGCCTCTTCTGTATTTTTGCGGTGAAGAATCCAGGTCATTATCACTGGATATTTTAAAAAGCTCTGGCTTTGACATCTAAAGGGGTTTAAAATGTGATAACTAATGAGAAGCTGTGCCCTGGAATAATGCAGTTGTCATATTTATGTTCCTTCTTTTTCTCTTGTGATCTCCTTTTGCTATCTCCTGTTGGAATTCCTTCCCAGACTTACTTAAGTATAAAATTCTCTGCATCCATGTTCTAAAATAGGGGTGGACAACTGAATTTTTTTGGGGGGGCAGTTCCTCCCAGACCCTGTCCCCCCGCACATCCCACCTCCACTATAAACCCAAATACCTCCATTTTCTTCAGTGGTTCCTCTCAAAATGGTGACAAGAAGTGATGAGGCATGATGTCTCTGAATGCTGGCAGGAGGATTCCGTGTGTGACAACAAAAAAGGAACTTCTCCAAGCTGTGGTGTGCCTAAGAACCATCTTAGCCTCTAAAACACTTCTGTGTAAGAAGATGCTTCTGTGAGTTTATTTAGTGGCCAGATGTACTTCTAGAAATCCACAAGCCCAGGACAAGAAGGCAATAGCTGTACTTCCTTAATAATTGCTACCTCCAAAACTGAAGATTTCATTTAGTTATAATGGTCAGTTAATTAATATTCAAGTACTCCTGGTTTCATCTTTCCCAGTCTTACCTAACCCTCTTTAAATGTATCTTGAGTTACTGACCTTCGCCATATCTTGGGGCAGTGAGTTCCATAAATTACTTATGTACCATCTAAAATTCTTTCAGGGTTTAGAATACTACTTTTAGGAAGTATTCACTTAGAGTTCAACCCTCTCCAAGATAACTGTTGTGGATACTTTTTTTTTTTAAGTATAGCTTCACTTAGCCATCTCTCAAAAGTAACTAAAATAATTACCCTTTAGCTACTATCAAAACAAAAAAAACATGGGCCAGAATGCTATTGATGAGTCCCAGTTAGTATTGAATCAGTTATTGAGTGATGAGTTGACAAGTAGATAAATCCAGTGGATCTGATGGGTTCTGCTCTGGTCAGGACTAGCAATAGGATTTTGGTCGTGCTTTCCTCGTCTCATCTGCTGCTCATCACCTCAACAGAACAAAAGGCAGCCACTCCAGCTTGATCTATGTGATATTTCTCCTCCACTGTTTAGTGAGACGATCCACCATAGCTATAAAAGTAACTAAAAGTTACAGTTGCATCACAAAAGGAGAGAAGTTATCCTCATTACATTGCAATTATAATGTGAGGTAGTTAACCTTTGTTATTGGGGCGAGTAATTAATTTCATATAACTAGTTCTTTGTTGCAACATATTCTGTGTGCTGTGGTGGTGGTTGCACACTTTTGAGTTGTTTCCAACCTATGGTGAGCCTAACGTGAACCTGTCATGAAGTTTTTCTGGGGGCCAAGAGAATGTGATGCATTCAGGGTCACCCGGTTGTTTTCCGTGGCGGAGCAGTGAGTTGAACCCTGCTCTCTAGCATCGTGGTCCAAGGTTCAAAACGTGACACATAATGTTCCATAAATACAGACCCTGTTTCACAGACGGGGGGGGAATTCCTCTGTTTTCATTTGTTGTCTTGCCCTGTTGGAAAATAAGTTGTTTTTTTCATGGGGTACACGCGAGAGCAAATGACTGAGAGACCGAAGAAAATGAGAACTGACGAAACTTTCCCCCGCTTGGATGAGATTTGAGACAATGTGATATACACTGTCTGGAGCACAGGTTGTTGTTCTGCCCTTCATTCGAGGAAGTTCCCACTCGTGGAGACAACTCGGTTCAGATCCATGGCTTTCTTTTGTATTGATATGTGTTCCAAAGACATTTTGGCAGGACAGTGAATTACGTCAGTACCCCATTGTTGCATATTGTTTGTCTCCGGTTGGTGGTAATTATCCTACCAGAAAAAAATTCACACTCCCTGATGGTTTGTTAACATTTTTGGCTCAAGGACCTGCGCAGACACTTTCTCTTTTGCTGTTGTTTCTCCTGTTCTTACGCTTTCTCTTCCTTTCTTCGGGCACCTGCATCCCCCATCGCTGGCCCACGTAGGGATACCCTGGCTGAGGTATGGTGAGATAACATTTAAGACAACAGCAAGGGTGGGCAAATTTGAGCCTGAGGCCGTTTTTGAGGTTCCCAGGGTCATCGTCAAGTATCCTCCCCCCAAAAAAAGTCCATATCAGTTTTTTTAAAAAAATTACTTCCACTAAGCGTGCCCTCGGCAGTTAGCTATGTTTTTAGTCCTTTCCTGGGCCATGTTTAACATACAGCGGGGCAATTTCAAGCAACAAGTAAGTCCAGCTCCTTCAAACATTTGGAAAGGGGACATGATGAAATTTGCTCCCCATACCCCAGAGGTATGTCTGACATCTTTTGGAAATAAATTAAAATGTGGGAGACGAAGTGCAAGCAGATCGTGGTGTCCTCCACAGTCTGATGAGAGACCGTGTGACAGTTAACCTGCTTTGGTCAAGAGAGTTGTGCTTCCCATTTTGTCTCAGTTCAGAAGCCTCAGTGTCGGTTTTTTGAGTTTTGTGAAACACCACATAAGGGTCAGACTGTGCTGTGGATGTAAATCTGCCCGTGTTTGATTATCCCATACAAGAATGAATAATTTCAAATGGTTTTACTACACAGAGCAAGGTGACAAGACATTGGTGCAATTTTTCATTGACTTGTCACATTTAGGGACATCTTTGTGAAAAATTTCCTTGAAATCCTTGGGCCTTTTTTCTTTGGCAAGAGAGCAGACTATTTTGCACAAAATGCACAGTTTTCAACTCCAAGGTTCCATGCTTTGCTTAAAACCCAGATGATTGTTCAAATGAATTTTTCACCAAAAGGGTCCTGCAATGTGAAACATTTCATCACGGTCAGTTATCTTCTTGACTGTTTTCTCTGATGTGTTGGAACACCATCTCTCTCCAATTACGTGACAGTTTGTGCACTAGATGATATTTATTTATTTATGTAAATATCACTAGGTGGTATTCAAACAAATTGTCTTCTCCAGTTTGTAGCAATGAGCTAGTTCACACATCACAGCAAGTCAGATTGTTGTTTGTTGTTCACCGGCAACATGCTGACTTACAAGCAGTGTGTGACCCACTGTCCAGGCACTCCTGTCAGTAGTGGCTGAACTAACTTCAGAGATTTTGCCTGGAACATCTTTAGGCTGATGTCTGAATCTCGGAGTTGCTAGTCATTTCTAACTTGTTAAGGGAGAAACAATCTCCTGGTGGATTTGGACCAGAACTTGTAGATTTTTTTTTGATTTTTTTTTTGGTTACAGGTCTCAAAATTCCCTAGTCAGCATAGCCGTAGTGGCTGGGAGATTCTGCAAGTGGTAGTCATACACATACACAAAAAGCCCCAACCTCTTTTTCCGAGTTTCAGTTTGGACCTCAGACTAAACCTTGAATCTGTGGTTTGTTCAGTTGTTCCCTCTGCCAGAATTCAGACCGGTTGTGACATCGAAGTACACCCGATACTATGAAGTTATTTGAGAAATTTCACAATCCATACAGTCTGTGCTTCACCAAAGGCACACTTCAAAAAAGATGGTTATGGCCTCGAAAGTTCTAGATGGCTGGTGTCCAAATTACCTGAACACTCACCTCCCCCTATATAAGCCGTCTTGGGTCCCAAAACCATCCACAGAAGTCCTTTTCTCAATCTAACGTGTGTTTGGTAAAGATGCAAGAGGGTGTGAGGAGCGAGCAGGATGGCATTGCTGAGGTTCGTGGGGGCTTGCCATAGGTGGACATCTGTGGGAGCAGAACACTAAACGATGTAGGCTTTTGGTCTGATCAGCAGGGTAGTCCTTGTTCTGCTTGTAGAGTTTTTATTGTGGGGGCACTGAGTTTCCTACCCCAGAGAGGCCTCCTTTCTCATATCCTTCAGCCAATGGGTGAAGGCTCTTTATTTGGACAGACTCTTCACTTGTTTGCTTTTGTTCTCAAGTTGACTCCAACTTAATGTGATCCTGTCCCAGGATTTTCTTGGCGAGCCTTATGGTGACCTTAAGGCAAACATGTCATGGAGTTTTCTTGGTAAGCTTTAAACAGAGGGGTTTTGCCATTGCTGAGGCTGAGAGAATGTGGCTTGCCCAGGGTCACCCAGCTGGTTTCCGTGGCAGAACAGAGATTTGAACCCTGGTCTTCCACCATCCCAGTCCAACACAGTGGCCTAAAAACAAGATTCTCTTGGCAAGATTTATTCAGAGAAAGTTTTCCATTGCTTTCCAGTGAGGACGAGAGAGAGCAATTTGCCCCAAATTTCTCAGCAGGTTTCCATGGCTAGGTGAGGATTTTACTCCCTGGTTTCCCAGAATCCTAGTTCAGTGCTCAAACCACTGTATCACATTAGCTCTTCTTGACTTATACAGCTAGTTAATTGTTCCCCCCATCAACACAGAAACTCACGAAGTCACCTTATACAGCAGACTGTCAAGGTCAGAGACCCGGGCGGCAAGCCGGCCCAGAGAAGGGAGAGGGAGAGATAGCAGAGTCCCACCAGGAGGAGTCAAAGTAAGCAATTACTCATAGGGAGTCCATTTACCTAAGCCTGAGTAAGATGCAAAAGCCATAGTCAGAGTCCAAAATCCAGGGGTCAGAAGCCAAGAGATCAATCCAAGGAATCAGGGCCAGGTGCTGGAAACAAACAAGGAGAGGGCTTGTAGAAAGTTTGCCACAAGCAAGGGAAAGCTTCCAGGCAGGCAGTTATATAGCTCAAGACACAGGCGTGGCCAGTCACTGTATCTTGAACTTAAGGAAGCCTCCCTTTGCTCAGCTCTCTTGAGTCTCCGCCTTGTTTGTGGGCTGATTGGCACAGGCTCCAAACCATCTTCAGAATCGGATCCCTGTTGCCCTAAAGGAGCAGGCAGAGGAACGTCCGAGCCTCCTTGGTCCATGGCAGGAGGGGGAGCTCTTGAGCTGCCGGACTCATCTCCAGCCAGAGCCACAGGGACCAACAGCTGCTGCTCGTCATCACCAGTTCTGATGGGGGCTTCAGTTATCACACATACTTCACTTTAGAGCATTTTGCTAAGACAATGCTTTTCAATTATACAGCACAGCCCCATTTTGTCACCCGCGCTCAGTCTGTTTACACACAGGGGTGTCAAACTCAATTTCATCTTTGGCCGCATCAGCTTTACAGTTGCCCTGAGAGGGCCGGTTGTATCTGTAAGACTTTATAAATGTATCTACTCTTTTATCATATTAAATAATTGCTTCTACATTCAGTTATTAATGGTTTTAGTAAATAACTAGCTCTCTGTGCCTCTTTCTGCCCCGCATACCCTCTCTGTGCCTCTTTCTGCTCCCCCAGATGGCTCTTTCTGCCCCTTTGCCCTTTTCTGTACCTGGTGAGCCTGATGCCCACATTGTGGGCCCCCGGCTGCTGGTATTCTGAAGAGGGCCCAACAGCCATCAATCATGATCTACTTCTTCTTCTGACTGCTCCTCTGTCCAACTCTCCCAAGCTGCACAGAGTGCTGCCATAGTAACCCACGGCAATGCTCTGATGGCGAGACTTGGACAGAGGAGCAGTCAGAAGTAGAAGTAGATCACAAATGCTGGCTGCTGGGCCCCTCTTCAGAATACTGGCAGCTGGGCGCCCACAATGTGGGGATCTGGCTCTCCAGACAGGGGGAGTGCCACAGCTGCAAGAGAGGTGCGAGGGCCACCTGAAATGGCCTGGTGTCCAAATTTGGCCCACGGGCCTTATGTTTAACACGTGTGGTTTACAGCATATGCGAACTTCATGTCTCAGTGTCATATTCTTTAAATGTTTTTTACCTTTGCAATTTTTTTTAGGCCGAATGCTATTGCAACCCCCTTTGAGAAATTCTGCCAAGAAAACTGCATGATAGGTTCACCTTGTAATTGTTGTTGCACGCCTTCAGTTTGTTTCTGACTTGTGGCAACCCTAAGGCAAACCTGTCACGGGGTTTTCTGGGGCTGAGAGTGTGTGATGCACCAAAGGTCACCCAGAGGGTTTCCGTGGCCGAGCGGTCAATTGAACCCTGGCTTCTGGGGTCATAGTCAAGTGCTCAAACCAGTACATCAAGCTGGCTCTGATATAGGTTCATCTAAAGGCCAGCGTACATGGGGAAGGACTTGAAGGCACACCACAACAATAACAACACCAGCACTGTTGCACACTTAATAAATGATCATAGAATCACAGAATCATAGAATCCTAGAGTTGGAAGAGACCCCAGGGGCCATCAAGTCCAACCCCCTGCTATGCAAAAACACCCATCAAAGCATTCCCAACAGATCGCCATCCAGCCTCTCCTTAAAAACCTCCAAAGAAGGAGACTCCACCACACTCCATGGAGGCAGCAGATTCCACTGCTGGACAGCCCTGACCGTCAGGAAGGTCTTCCTGAGGTTCAGGTGGGATCTCCTTTCCATGGTAATGCAATGGTTCTTAACCTGTGGTCCATGGATGCCTGGGGGGCCGTAGTATCCTCACAGGGGGTCCGCGAAGGCTTGAAGAAATGTTACGAGCATTCAGAACCTATAGTAATTTAGGAATAACACAATAAGCAACAGATTTAAAATAGTAGAAAGAGATGAATTCAAATTAAGTACATTTATATAACAGAGCTGTTTGCAACAAGGTAAGCGTCACTTTTAATTAGATGTAGGTTTTTTGTTTGTTTAGTTTACTACAGTATGAATGTTGCTTTAGTTTGGATATGGTATATAGATATGTATTGTTAATGTTGATGTTAATGTACATATGTTATGTGTTTAGATGCATTAGTGTGATTTGGTTTTGTTATTTTTGTTTTTATATATTTTGTTAACTTCTAAAAATTTCTAATAAAAAAAGGAAGTGTTATGAGCTTTTACAGTTAAAATAGAATGAATGAATGAAGACAGATGGACAGACAGACACTCATATATTGATCTCAAAGAGCAGGAATCTTTTGCTGGTGACAGACGTCAGTTGTACACATTTTCATTACAATATCCCGAACTGTTCAAAAGTTATGAAACTCTTTGATAGCAAAAAATGTCCTCAGCTCCTGCTACGTCTGCACGTGGTGGGAACGTACAAATGAATGACATTGAATGGTTGAGAGAAAGCACACGATATATCTTGCTACCACACGTACATCCAGAAGCCACCTTGAGTTGAGTCTTGGTGGTCTGTGGCAGCAGAAGATACTTAAAAGGGGTCTGTGGTAAGGCAAAGGTTAAGAACCACTGTATAAATATGTTTTTAGGACTTCATATGTACTGGCTAGTTGCAAAAAGACTGCAGACCACTTTAGGGCAATATTCGCTTTATGCCAGTGGTCTAGAACCTGTATCAGTGAGGTATGTCCTCACATGTGTCCCAGGCCATTTCTGCACTAGACTGTTATAGGCTCTTTCCACACGCGGGGGGAGAAACGGGGCAATGCACGCGGAAACGGAGCTTACCTGAAACCGGATTACTCCGTCGCCATGAGGAGCAGCACTCCACACTCCAGCGGCATCTGGCGGCGCCCAAAATGGTGGCTTCCGGCTTCCGGAGGCTCTCCACCAACCAGAGAAGCTCGCCAACTGGAAGCCCACCCCCCGGCAGCTCTGCAGGCATGTGCTTGCGCGCGCCTGCAAATCTACATGGGGCTCCGCGACGAGGTAGAATGCTGGTGTTTAACAAAAACCATATGAAATGTGGTTTTTAAAAAACATGCGGCACCACCCCTTCCAGTTGCGTCAGGACGGTTTGAGGTGTGGAACCTCAAAATTAAAACCGACCCTGCGCACTCCAAGGTGTAGATGACCTCTGGTCGAGGTTGTACTATGCCGTGTTATTTACCCCGTGTGGAAAGGGCCATAGTGCTCTATTCCACTTTCAACGTCCTATGGAATCCTGGGGTTTGCAGTTTAGGGAGCGGCCTTTGAGGCCCCTCCCTAAACTGCAAACCCCAGGATTCCATCGATGTGAAAGTGGAATAGAGCACTATAACAGTCTAGTGCGGACCAGTCTGGTCCGCTCTGGCCGGCAGCTGCAGCACTGGGGTTCAATCAGGTGTCTTCCCTAGCCCATGAGTTCAGGGTGATAACAGTGTTTGTTTTTAGTACATTTTCAACTGACCTCTCTCTTTCTTGTTCTGCTCCTTTATTGATTCTTCTGATTGGTTTTGATCTCCTTTCATGTTAACAGATAGGCCACGGTGCTTTCATCTGATGTGTTTTTATTCTGCTAGCTGCCTTCCGAAGGATAAATGGTAAAAAAAATCAGACACTAAAGCTAATGCATTCCGGTCAATACCTCATTATGCAATCAGACCATTGTTTGTTATCCACTTGGGGTCAGATCAGGGTGACACGCCGTGGCATTCCGGTTTTATTGCCATGGCAAAAGGAATTATTGTTCCTAGTTAAAGGATGGAGAAATTCCTTAGCTATGCGTTGTCTTTTCATGATGCTGCCCTGAAAACTGGGGTTTCCTCTTCCCTTTTATAATCAGGATGGAACTAAAAATATAATCAGCATTCTGTTTATTTCTCCTTGGAGATGAAATCTTTTCTCAGTGCGGAATTTACTTTTGAGATATGTATTTAGGGCGGAGAACCGTAACTGTTAGACTGAAAACCAGTGTTCTCCAAGATCTGGAACTAAGAGGGTTCTGGAAGTTGTAGTCCAGTGCATGTGGAGGGCATCAGGTTGATGCAGGATGGCTGAAACACACAGTTGTTGTAAAGTCGAAGGCTTTCACGGCCGGAATCCATGGGTTGTTGTGGGTTTTTTGGGCTACGAGGCCGTGTTCTAGTAGTGTTTGCCACTGACGCTTGCATCTGTGGCTGGCATCTGAAGAGGATCAGAGGATCATCTGAAGATCTTCTGATGGATCCTCTGAGAGGGAAAAACCCAAATCCCAGGATTCCATGGATGCAGCCATGGCCAGTAAAGTGGAATCATAGTATTATATTTGTGTAGTGTGAAAGGGGCCCCTGCTAAGAAGGTTTTTGGGTTTTCCTTCCATGAGTGTTGTATAGGCTAAGATAGCTAATCATTATCAGCTGTTTGTCCATCCGAGACAGGAAAAGTTTGGTGGTCAATTCAAGGCTTTTTTTTAATTCATTCCAGCAAACTCATCTTGTTACCATGCGAAAGGGGTGCTGGCGGGATGTTACAAAGGGTCTTACCCGTCTATCTTTCTGTCCATCTATCTGTTTTATAAAATATTTGTGTCCTATTTTATTTCTGAGGAACTTAAGGTGGTGCGTCATAAAATCAATTTTAACGATTTAGAACTGTCTGAAACGATAAGAATAATTTACAGGCTAAGAGCCCCTTAAACCATTAGCCATTAACACTTAAAACAGAAGAGATTAAAAAGCAGCGAAAAGAATTTAAAATCGCTTGCATGTGCCAATTTGGACAAGATCGGTCAGCCTTCCAAAAGTTTAGTAAGTAACCGTGTTTTTAACTCCACACTGGAATGACAGCAGTGTTGGCTCCATTGGGGCCCCTAAGGGGAAAGTGTTCCATGCGTGGGGTAGCACGACAGAGAAAGCGTTTTCCCACATCGTCCCACGGTGTGTTGGCATCTCCGCTAGACCTCAGTCCTCGGACAGGTGCGCACAGGGAGAGGCACTCCTTCAAGAATGGAAGTCATAAATTGTTTGCAGAGTTTTGAGTGCCAGTGCCAGTGCCTTGATCTCAGAGCAAAAGCATATTGGTAGCTAGGTATAAGCCAGCCTTTCCCCAGCCTGCTGCCTGACCTAAACTACAACTCCCCTAAATCCCAGCCGGCACGCTCAGTCACCAGCTCTGACCAGTTTTGCTGGTATGGTAAATCTGCATTTAATTGATATTTCCTAATTTTTTTTTAAAGTGGCCTTTAGGAGATTGCCAGCGTGGTGTAGCAGTTTGAGCATTGGACTACAAATCTGGAAAGCAGAGTGTGAATCCCCACTCAGCCATGGAAATCCATTGGTGACCTTGGGCAAGTCACACACTCTCAGCCTCAGAGGGAAGCAAGGGCAAACTCTCCCTGAACAAATCTTGCCAAGAATACTCCACGTTAGGTTCATCTTAGGGTCATCATAAGTCAGAAACAGCTTGAAGGCACACAATACGAAGGAGGTAAACCTGCCATGTTTTTCTTGGCACAATTTGTGCAAGGGAGGTTGCCGTTGCCTCCCTCCAAGGCCGAGAGAGTGTGAGTTACCCAGGGCCACCCAGCGGGATTCAATGAACAGGGATTCGAACTCCTGGTCCTCCAGTACCCAGACAGTTATACCACAGGCTGCCGTATATAAATATTACTTTCCTATTTTTTTTCTCCCCCAATCTCTTCCTGCACCCCCAGAAAACAAATAATCGGCCAGGGTTTTTAAAATCATTTTACCTAAATGTTTAGAAA
This sequence comes from Iguana delicatissima, assembly GCA_948472985.1. Taxonomy (NCBI): domain Eukaryota; kingdom Metazoa; phylum Chordata; class Lepidosauria; order Squamata; family Iguanidae; genus Iguana; species Iguana delicatissima. The sequence goes on from CAOKZL010001360.1 coordinate 72,634, forward strand.
TGAAATGCTAACTCACTGAATACACAGAACAAAATACCGTGTTGCAAATATACCATTAGCAGCTCACCTCTCGGTTCACCCAGGTCTGCTGATGAATATGCATGAGAATTAACATGGTCTACAAAGCTAGACAAGTTGACAGATAACTGTAATAGTCCTAGATATTCAAGAGTCTGTTTATTTGGTACATTTCATTGCAATAAATATGAATATGCATCAGAGGGTGAAAGTGCAATCACGATTCAACACATCGATGGTGTCAGGAGGCTGAACTTAACATCTGGGGAGAATTATATTCCACCTCTGTTTGTTTGCTCATTGATGGAATTTCATAGGGGATTTTTCCAGCTGTATTGATGCATCAAAACCTACAAACTAAAGCTTTCATACTTATCTGTGAGGGTTGTTCTGTACATGTGTGATCACTCTCACATGTTCAAGAAGCCATGTGTGTGTCTGTGCTTTAAAGCTGCCTGTCGACTTATGGAAACCTCGTGACTTTATGTGTCCTTTCCCTTCCTGTGTCTCTCAGTTTCTACATTTTCCTTTCTGCTAGTTCTCTAGTAAGGTATTAGCTCATCAAGTTGATTGGTATAAGTAACTGTCTCTTTTTCTTTGCCCAGTGTATATGGTTTACTGTGTACCGTTGAATTTGTCTATGCCGTGTATTATATTTATATTTGCAAAAGCACTTATGTAAATATTTTAAGAACCGACTTTTAATAAAAAGAATTATAAAAAAAAGAATTCCATAGGGTCTTCTTAGGCAGAGAATACTCAGGTGGTTTTGGCAGTTCTTTCCTCTGAAATATAGCCTACTACACCTACTATTCATTGGTGGTCTCTCACTCTAGTACGAACCAGAGCTGACCCTGCTTAGCTTCCAAGATCAGATGGGATCTGTAGCCTTTAGGGCAACCATTCTCAGCAGGGGCTGAAAACAGAGAAGGGGAGTCCTGAGGCTCTGACTGCTAATGTCTGATTTGGAGCCCGAAATCATGAATCCCACAAAAAAGCACCAAGCTCAAGGATCACACTGGGCCTGATAGATGTTTAATTCCATACAGTTTTTCTTAAAGCATTGTCCAGTATGTTGGATGGGTCAGATTTTCTTAATGTTCAGCAGTAAATGATTTTCTGTCTATCTATTCATGCTGTTTGATGGCGGAACCTGAGAAAAGCTCCCAAGGAATGGGGTGGCCAAAAAGCCATTGAGAATGGCTGCTTTAGGGTGTTTAGGCAAGTTACAACCATTCCCAATCCCTCAGTGTGTCTTCTGTAATATCCTTGCTTGTGTGTCGGGATTGCCCTCCATATGAGGGGATTATGGTTTAGTGTGTAGATTGAACATGCATAAGTGTTAGTAATTTTCCTGGTGGCTTTGTAGTAAGGATGTAGCAGGTGTACATTCCTAAGTAGTAGTTCTCAAAACATTTGCTAGAGGAGGAAGATAGTAGCTATTGTGACCTGGCGGTCATCCTGACCTGCAGTAGAGAAAATATGCACTCGCTTATCTCTCGTGTGAAACTGAACTGTTTAACCTTAGAGACTTTTGGAATATTTGCCACTTCTGTCTTTTGACGTCTGTGTTCACTGCTCTGCATCCTCTCAATAAACCTGCTATGTAAGTTTACTGGTCCTGTGTACGAGTCTGATCCTGAGAGAAAAGACAGAAGTCTACCATGCATCAAATTACCGAAAAGGTGGAAAGCCGCCCCACGGAGGAGGAACCAGATTCAGTGGATCCCGATGGGGCTACTGCCAGTGAATTGCCCCTGGACGCCAGACCCAAAGTGCAGCTGTCCGTACCGGCCACCACCCCTACAAGCGGTCACACTTGGGCTTGGGGAGAGAGACCTAGAATTACGATGAGACAGCGCCGAAGAGCAGCCGGATGGGACACTTCAGAGAGAGAACTGGCCCTTATGGATGAACTACTGAATAAAGAAGAAGAAATGGAGAAAAAAGATGAAGAAATATTGGAACTCCGGGCTCTGATCCGTGAAATGCGTGCCATGGGGCATTGTGGCATGCGTATATTACATTTTTCTATGTGTGAAATAGCCCCTGACTGACCAGCCGTTGCAAACAAACTGGCTAGTTGCATAATAGTCGAACCGACTGGGTTTCCATTGTTCAGAAATATGTTGTCAGTGCCTTTTGTTTGGCAGAGTCTCCCTGAGAAAGTCTTCAGGTGTTGAGAAAATACAAGTAGACATCAAGGAAGACATTATGACATTTTTTTGTATGATTTTTATTGAAAGTTTGTCTCGAAAATAACCCCCCCTACACACACTTCCATGCTTAAATTTTCCAGTTGAAATTGCTTATTTCCAGTCCATTACAAACATGATGTTCATCTTACAGAGAGAAGAACAGTGACATTATTTCTTCTTTGATTTCTTATACATTTATATCCTTACCCAATCTAATACTCTTTTCCATTCTTTCTCAAAGTTCTGGATAGATTCATTCTTCAAAGAAAATGCTAACTTTTCCATCTCTATCATATCCAGAACTTTTAGCTTCCATTCTTCTATATCAGTATATTTCTTTATCAGTATATTTCTTTTCTTTCCAGTGCTGCGCATATGTCAACCTTGCCGCAGTTATTACATATAATAATATCTTCTGATGACTTCTTATTTCCCTTTGTTGCCCTAGCATATTTAACAAATACAACTCTGGTTTCATTTCAAAATTCAATTTACAAATTCTTTGGATTTCGTCATGTACCCCCTTCCAAAAATTTTTTGCTATCTTACATGTCCACCACATATGGAAAAAAGACCCCATCTTTTCATTACACTTCCAACAATTTGAATTCCCATTTTTTGTTATCTTTTGTAATCTTTCTGGGGTCATGTACCATCGGTAAAACATTTTATAAACATTTTCTCTTAAATTTAAGTTTGGTGTAAATTTTATATCTATTTTCCACACTCTTTCCCAAGTTTCTAATTCAGTTGAATGTCCCAAATTCAGGCCCATTTAACCATTGTATCTTTGACTACTTCTGATTCCCATTATGACATTATTAAGGGAGGCACTATGGTCAAAGTTTAAAGAAGTTCCTTTGACTGCAGCTCCCAGATTCCTCCAGCCAGCATAGTCAGCAGCCAGTATCATGACTATACTAGCTGTAAGATTTGGAGCATTGTAGTCCAAAATAGTAACTTTTCTCAGCTCTGCTTAAGGGATCCAGATTTTTAATGAAGGCATCCATTTGCAACATGAGTTGAGCCCATTAATGGACAAGCAATTAGTGTAGCTCTAACAGAAATAGAGTGAGCTTGTCTTGGACCATAACAGTCTCATACCCTCCAGCTGTCCCATTTTGAACAGGAAATTTCCCAACTAATATTCTGTCATCTCACTTTTTCAGTTGCTTTTAAGAGGTCCCAGTTGCTCTTGCCTCTTCCCAGTCCCCCCCTTTGTCCTTGGTTTTCTTCAATTGCTGCAGACTGATGGCCTTTCCACACTGCATAACTATTGCAGTATGATTTCACTTTAACTACCATGGTTCTGTTCTGTGGAATCATGGGTTTTGCAGTTTAGGGAGGGATCTTTAGCAGTCTCGGCCAGAGAGCTCCAGTACCTCTTAAGACCACACACCTCAGGATTCCATAGGAGGCAGCCGTGGTAATTAAAGTGGGATTATAGTGCAATAATTGTGTAGTGCAGAAAGTCCCTAAGTTCCAAGTACAACAGTAGCTTACAGTCAACTCAGCAGGAAAGAAGAGAGTGGAATCTTGCCCGTCCCAGGAGGCTTAGACAGAAGCAAACTACTGCAGCATGTCTTAACTTGTGTGTTCTTTTTCATTAATAGCTTTTGTCACCTTGGTCACACTGTGACGTCACTTGGCCACACATGTCCCAGTTTTGATCTGTGAACTGTTAGAGGGATATAGAGACTGTTTTAGACCAACTGCAAGTTTGTAAACACTCTTTTCCCCCAAATTCTGAAGCATTTCTTCCGTTAAAGCGAGTAAATAAAACTCATAGTTCTCAAAATTCTGGTTTTATGGAGAATTAATTATGAGGAGATGGAGAATCTCTTTAACCTTTGTTAGAGAGAGACAGTACTTGGTAGATACCAGGCTGGCTAAAGACAGATGAGATGGTGGTAGCAGTAACTTTGTGGGACTAGGAAGTATTGTTGTTAACTATTTGCCATTATCTTGTGACCAGTTACTACCCAGAGTAGGATAAGCTTAGAGTTTCTCTTAGAAAGCTGGGTCAGTTAGAAGGTTCATTATGTGGACAAAGACCATGTGAGCAAACGAAATCTTTTGCATAGATAGAAAGCCACGCTGTTCTTTGCAACACAATGGAAATGAGCTCACCTAACAGTACCTTTGTCTTGTTTTCCAAGCTGTTTTTATTTTGCATTAATCAAGTCACTAAATTATCAGGGTGTCAATCAGAAAGTCTCAGTCACTGCTCAAAATTCCCATAAAGGTTTGTTTACATGGATAAATAGCACCCGGGCATGGAAGGAATGACTTTGGCTTTGCAGCAGGAACAAGCCCCGTTCCAAGTCTCTGGGAAGTTCTCTCGGGGAATGCAGGAGGTGGCATACCTTCTGATTGTCCCAGTTTGGCAGGAACAGTCTCCGTTAGTCCCAGCTGCTTTTAAGATATCCAAGTTTCTCCCTCTTCCTCCCACTTTCCCCCTTTGTCTTTAGCTTACTTTAGATGCTACAAACTGAGTTCAGAATGCAAAAATAGTTTGCCCACAATTAATTCGGGAGGGAGAGAGGTGAGAGAAGAATTTTGCCCTTCCCAGGAAACTGCAGCAACCTCTCCTAATTGGTCTGTTCTTCTTCTTTAATCCCCTTTGGTCATCTCGGCCATAGATAGTTTGATGGTGATTGGTCACATGTTGCCTGATTTTCACCTGTGCAAATGTTGGAACCCATGGAGTGGTAAAGAAAAGTGTATATGAAGAAACTAGAGCTTGAAAATTTTATCTTTTGTACTGCAACTAAAGCAGGGGTGGGCAATTATTTTTTTCCATGGGGCCACATGAGAAACTAAAAATATTGTGGAGGGCCGGGCATCTTGCCCACGCTAGAGCGACCTCTCCTGGAGGTCTTCTTCACTGGGGGGTGCGCTAGAGCAGTTAAAAAAAAGTGAGGTTCTAGACCTCAAACTGCTCTAGCGCAGCCGCAGGGGTGGCGCTGTGAGTTTTATAAAAACCACCTTCGCAAGTGGTTTTTATAAAACTCACCCGCGCTGCCCCGTAGCAGCCCCTGGTGAAGAACTGCAGAGACACGGTAGCGCGTCCCTGCAGATCTGCCCAGGGGCAGGCTTCCGGCTGGCGCACTGTCCTGATTGGCGGAGCGCCGCCGGAAGCCGCCGGCTGCCATTTTGGGCGCCGCTGAGCGCCGCCGAAATTCGGCAGCGTTTGGAACAGCGGATCCACGCTCTCCGCAGGGACGGAGCAACCCGCTCGCGGGTAAGTTCTGCCCCTGCGTGCGCGGCCCCGTTTCACCCCCCCCCCGTGAGGAAAGGGCCTTAGAAAGTATGTTTATTTTGTAATTTCCAATTAGCCTTACACGGGCCGGTCAGAGCCAATCAAAGGGCCGTATGTGGCCTGGGGGCCGTACAATGCCCAGATCTGAACTAAAGTCTCCCAGGCAGCACAATAATGCTGGCTGAGAGAATCGGGGAACTGCAGTGCAAAAAAAGTAACTTTTCCAAGCTCTGGAGAATGAAGGCTTGGAACCAAATACTGGAGCTTTATCTGACTTTTAATCAGTGGTGATTATTTGATTGGCAGATGTGTCCCGCAAAATTCTTGTAAAGTGTGGACTTCTCCGTTGAATCATTGAGCTATTAAATCATTAATGCAACAGAAAGGATTTGCATGTGATTTTCCTGGTGTGATGGATACCTTTGGGCATGTTGCACCTAATTGATTCTTCTTACGCTGACATTATTTCACTCAAGAGCTGAAACCCATAATTAAAACCTTGCAGAAAAAATAGTGCTGTTGCGTGGAGGTTAGAGATGGTCAAAACAGACAAGAGCTGCAGGCAAAACTGGCAGTGCATACGTCTCAGAGCCTTGGAAAAGTTACTTTTTTAGACTACAAACAAGTATACTGTGCTGCACTCTGGAAACTGTAGTCCAAAGAAATATTGCCTGCATGTTCTTTTCCCCCTCTGCAGTTTGGTATCCAACCCTTTTTCTATTTCAAGCAGTTATTCCCTTTATTCAATTCCTCTCTCATTTTCATCACCCCAAATGTTTCCATTTTTCTTCAGCAACCAGCATTCCACATTCTGTCCATGCAAAAATATGTAGCAGCGCATTCCAGTATTGGCCACTGAGGAACATAGAATATATAAACATATGTCTGGCTTTTTAAAAGCATTGGCTTGTTTATATTACTTGTTATCAGTCTTCTCTTAGAGTGAAGATTTATACCTCCCTGACCTTCATCTCTACACTGTTGCAGGAGCCCAGAGAACACAGAGACCACAGAGCAAGAAAAAGAGTAATTTATTACGCGTGGGCTTTTGGCTGGATGTCTCCAAAAGACCAAAAGCCCTGAATTCAAGTTGCACAGCTCTTTTATAGACAAAGTTCACAGCATACACAAAGATCACAGCAAAGATCGCAGGCATGTCTCGGTCCGCCCCTCCGGGGTCACAAATACCACATGCTGTTACTACCTAATTACCCCCACGCTCAGACCCCGGAAAGTGCTTATCTACAATCTGCAATTACCGCAGCCAGTCAATAAACGACACCCTGGCTACGTGATCAACATCCTAGCTACCTGATACCCTTCTTAAATCTTTCTCCGTTCCTCTGACCTAAGCCCCCAGCTTCTACTTTATTTCTACTTTATTATTTCTAATTCATACCTATATCATTTCCCCCCTTAACTGCATAATTTCTAAACAATTAGAGCATTTCGTGACCTTATATCATAAAACAGCGTCAGGCTGAGCCATCAAAGCGTACAGAGCTGCTGTCTTACTGGAAGTAATTTGAAGCATATGACTTATACATTGTATAAAACAAGGAAAGCATATACACAGAAACAGGAATATTAGCACAACTGGCAGCAAAATTACAAACAATGCTTTTAGCCAATTCAGGTTTGGTAACCAAGATGTGAGCCACTTCCACCAGCTATCATCCCCTTCATTTATATCCTTTACTACTTCGTGCAGTTTGTTAATTTGTGCTTCTATCGCGTTGCTGTTATCAGACAAGTTGAAACAGCACAATTTCTGATGCTTTTCGCATCCTACGTGATGGAGAAGGAAGAGATAGTCAGCGCCTGCCCGATTTTCCAATACAGCATTCCTTAGTTCCCGCTGTTCTTTGTTAAGCAAGGATAATGCTTTGGAAGTAGCGTTTATACTTTTGACTAGCGTGCAGGCTAATCTATTTATTTCTAGTCTGTCCTCCAGAGCCAATCCTGTTATTCCAACCAGGGAGAATGCTAACGCTATTTTCTCCTGGTCCGACCATAAGTGTGATCGGCTGTCACAGTTTTCATCTAGAGGGGCTGCTCTAGCTCTACGGTCTCGCTTCTGAGGCCATGGAGGAAGGACTGTTACTAGACGGCTAAGGCAGCAAGGATGAGTGTCAGACAGATAGGCTGGTATGTATGACCAGGTTCGAGACCCATAGGTCCAGAACCAGCCGTGAGGTAAAAGAACATGACTTTGTTAATAAGATATATTTTGGATCTCCTTGCAAGGAATCGGAGGTCCTGGAGCAACCTTGCATTGGCTATTCTTACTCCGGCAATTGATCATGCGCGGCAGGTAGCATTGGCTCCTGCTACTATAGGAGTTCGTAAAGTGAACTCAGTTAGGGGTAGAGAATTTGACGTGACCCCCCAATCTGCGCTGCGAGCATACGACATATCTAAGTGGCTAAAAATCGAACTCTGGTAGTGGGTACTATCCTGGATTTGGCTTGGCTGCCTACACACCGGTATCAGACATGAATTAATGAGTCTATTGGCAGGAACTCCCTGTGGCAAACAGAAATGATCTACCCCGGTTATATTAGCTAGATGTAACCAATAGTTATCAGCCAAACGTGGGGATGCTATCTCTTCAACCCCTTGAGCATTGCTTACAAATATCATATACACAGAGAATAATAAGAGTAATATAAAATGCATGTTAGTATTACGTCTCTTCCCGGGCTTCCTGGGGTCTGGCTGTATGCAGGGCTGCTGGAATCCTGGACAGCAGCGATAGAGCCTAGCCCCCATCTTCTTTCCTTCTCCAGGTGCAGGCTTAGTTGTGACGTGGAATTACCAGCTTCCGGAGTGGTAATAGTATAACTCAGCCTGAATCTCCGTGCTGCTTCTTCAAGGTGAGCTTGAGTGGGTTAGTAGGGTCCCCAGCTACCGACCACCCCCCTTTTGCTCGGTTTACACGTGTCCAATGTATCCAAGGTTTAATACCAGCCACCTTTACAGCTGTGGGGGTGGAGAATGCAGTTTTTGGTCCTTTCCACCGGGGAGTCAATGGATCAGATCTCCAATCCTTAACCCAAACCTCATCCCCTGGCTGGAAAGGGTGAACCTCAGTGATAGGGATGGGGAACCTATTTTCTATTGCATGACGGCGCTGCGACTGCAAAGCTTTACCTAGCGCCTGCACTTCTTGCTGTAGACTGACATTTCCTAGTTCCTGAATGTCCCCCCTTAACCCCGAAAGGATCTGAGGGGGTCTCCCGTACATTAATTCGAAGGGGGACAGTTTGGTGACTCCGTGAGGAGTGCACCAAATTCTAAACAGAGCCAAGGGCAACACCTCCACCCATTTTAATTTTGTTTCCTGACATAGTTTGGCCAGCTGTGATTTGAGAGTCCGATTCATTCTTTCTACTTGCCCGGAACTCTGGGGCCGGTATGCACAATGCAGCTTTCACTGGATACCAAGCAGCCGATTTACTCCTTGCAACACCTTGTCGAGGAAGCTGGGGCCATTGTCGGATCCGATAGATAAAGGCAACCCGTGCCTTGGTATTATGTCTTTTAGCAGAGCCCGGCTTACTTCCCTCGCCTTCTCTGTCCGGGTGGGTATGCTTCTACCCATCCGGTGAAAGTACAGACAAAAACCAACAGGTATCGATAGTGTCCCGCTCTGGGCATCTCCATGAAGTCCACTACCAGCGCTTCGAATGGTAGGGCTCCATGTGTTTGAACTCCTGGAGGGAGTCCCTTCCCTTGTCTGGGGTTGTTTCTTGTGCACTCCGGGCATCGCGCCGAGGCTGAGTTGGTCAAGGTATGGAGTCCATTGATGAACACCTGCTTCTGTAGCAATGCGGCCAAAGCACTCTTCCCTAGATGGGTGGCTCTGTGGGCTGCCTGCACAACCTTCCAAGACAACTGTTGGGGTACGAAGATCCGGCCATCAGGCAATTCCCACCAGCCTTGGGGGGTCTTTTGAGCCCTCATGGGCCCCTGTGCCATCTGATCTTCCCCGCTGCTGTACCTTGGGGCCGCATCAGCCAAATCAACTTGGAGCAGCGGGGCTAGCACTCCGCTCGTTATCCCGTCTTCTATGGCAACTGTCTTGGCCACTTGATCGGCTCTCCTATTTCCCCGGGCTACTTCACTCTCCCCCCGCTGGTGTCCTCTACAATGCATCACTGCCACCCTTCTAGGATACCATACAGCTTCGAGGAGTTCTGAAATTTCCTTAGCATTTTTGATCCCTTGCCCAGCGGAATTAATTAGTCCCTTTTCACGGTATAAGGCTCCATGGGCGTGGAGGGTAGTAAAAGCGTATTTCGAATCGGTGTAAACATTTACTGTAAGTCCGGCTGCCAAGGTTAGGGCTCTGATCAAGGCGATCAGTTCCGCTCTCTGGGCTGAGGTTCCTACCGGCAAAGGTTGTGCTTTGATGGTTTTGTCCTTCGTAACTACTGCATATCCCGCATAACGTTTCCCATCTCGGACAAAACTGCTCCCATCTGTAAAATAGGTAATATCGGGATGTGGCCAAGGGGTGTCTCGGAGATCTGGTCGGCTTGAATAAACTTCATCCATTGTAGCAATACAGCCATGCCTTACAGACTCACCTGAGTCTACAGGTAACAGGGTTGCAGGGTTTAGATTGGGAGATACTTCTAACTTGACACGGGGGTTCTCACAGAGCATGGCTTGGTATCTAGTCATCCGTTCATTAGTAAACCAGTAGTTCCTTTGTATTCCATCAGAGTTAGTACGGCGTGTGGGACCCGCACCACTAATTCCTGCCCCATGGCCAATTTGTCTGCTTCCTTAACTAGAAGGGCGGTGGCCGCTATAGCTTTTAAGCAGGCCGGCCACCCCTTCGCCACTGAATCCAGCTGTTTAGACAAGTACACGACTGGATGCTGCCAGGATCCCAGTTGCTGTGTCAGTACTCCCACTGCCACATTTTCTCTTTCGTGCACGTACAACAGAAAAGGTTTTGTCACATCCGGGAGTCCTAAAGCTGGTGATTGAAGCAACACTTTCTTTATGTTAAGGAAGGCTCGTTTCTGCAACGCTCCCCACGGAAAAAGGTCTCTCTCCGCTCCTCTAGTTGCTTCGTACAGGGGCTTACTCATAACGGTGAAATTGGATCAAATTCTACAGAACCCAGCTGCCCCTAAAACTCCCGTAACTGCCTTCGATTTGTGGATTCTGATAAGGCGCATACAGTCTCCTTCTCTCCGGCCCCAACTCCCGCTGTCCTTGCGAAACTATGAATCCCAAATACCTAACTTGGGTCTGGCATAGCTGAGCCTTTTTCCGGGATACTATGTATCCGCGCTCCCACAGGAGCTGTAGCAGCTCTTGGGTGCCTTGCCAACACTCAGCTTCCGATGTTGCGGCTAGCAACAGATCATCCACATACTGTAGCAGAACCCTTTTCTCAGGCTCCAAGTGGAAGTCCCGGAGGTCTTGGCTAAGTGCAGTGCCAAAAATAGTTGGCGAATTCTTGAATCCTTGTACCAGCCTCGTCCACGTCAGCTGTGTCTTTTCACCTGTTATTAGGTCCTCCCGCTGGAAGGCGAATATGGGCTGACTCATAGAGGCCAGTCGTATGCAGAAGAAAGCATCTTTTAAATCTAATATTGTGAAATGCCCCTGCAGGGATCAATCCCAACAGTACATATGGATTTGGAACCACGGGATGGAGAGTGACTGTAGCTTGATTTACTAGGCGTACCTGCAACAACACCACTGTGCCTTTTCTGTTAAATATTTCTCCATTGATAACAAATTGTATGGATTAAGTGCGTATACTAAAATATTGGTAGGGGCCAGCATGGTTTGGGTTTAGACTAGAACTCCAACAGAACAGGAGAAGAGAAAGTTGAGAGAGCCATGTTTAAATATTTGAAGGGATGTCATATGGAAGATGGAGCAAGCTTGTTTTCTGCTGCTCCAGAGATGAGGACATGGAGGCAGTGGCTTCAAACTTTAGGAAAAGAGATTCCACATTAGGAAGAACTTGCTGACGGTAAAAGCAGTTCAACAGTGGAATACATTGCCTGGCAGTGTGGTGGAATTTCCTCCACTGGAGGTTTTTAAAGAGAGATTGGATGGCCATCTGTTGGGAATGCTTTGATGGTATATTCCTGCACGGCAGAATGAGGTTGGACTGCATGGCCCACGGTCCAAGGAGATGTGCCATTGTCTTCCTCTGATGGCCAGAAAGTGTGACTTGCCCAAGGTCATCAAGTAAATTTCCATGGCTGAGTAAGGATTTGAACTTTCGTAGAATCACAGAGTAGGAAGAGAGAACAATTTTTTCACAAAACATCTCTTTAAATGCCTAAAAATGCTCTTTAAAAAGAAGTAGGAAGGATCATTGGAAAATGTCCTCCCAGTTTTTTACGATACACTTGTTAAGTTACTTTTGAACTGTGAGTTTCTTACAGGAAGAGGAAAAAACAGCTAATTAGAAGTAACTGCATTTCTTGTAAGCTGTTACTTCCAAGTGCTGAAGCTGTCCCGTGGATTTCTTCTTCTGCTGAAATAATTCTCTCTTTGCCTGACAGTTGCACTATAAAATCCCTTCAGCGCCGTCACGTTTGCATCAGCCGGCTGGAGAGGCCTCAGAACTGGGGGGAGAACTCTTGCGAAGTGAGATTCGTCATTCTAGTGCTGGCACCTCCAAAAATGGTACGCTTTCTTCCTGCTTTAACTCACGCGCACGGCCTCTCCTTTGGAATCTGATTAAAGCAGAAGACTGGTTGTGATTTCAATATTTTAAAAACCAGAATGGAAAAAAAAAAAGACCTGTGTCTTTTTAAAATCTGCAGTGGTTAGAATATGTAGCTGCTGGGTGGCTTGTTTGTTGAAAAGATGTGGAAGGTGCTTTTTAATGATCAGCCCCCTGAAGACACGGATCCCCTCCTGTTCCCTTCTGGGGCTCCCCCCTCACGTTCCTTTGCCTTTTGCCCTCCGGGAAAGGGAGGGAAGAAGGAAGTTGCACGTTTGCCTTGCTCCCCAATTCCCTTGCCTTTTGTCCGGGCACTGGCCTTCCTTTGGTGCCCCCAGCAAAATGCAAGGGAATGAGAGGAGGAGCATGGAGGCAGGGGGAGGCATGCATGGGCCTTGCAAATAATCAGGTTCGTGAAGGTCAAATGCACAAATGTGGATGGAGGTCTGTAGTGTAAAATCCAGGCCGTGGTACAGATATGAGAGAACCCCAGTAAACATCTTGGTTTGTTTCCCTCAGAAAAGTACTAAAACCGCCACGGAAGTGGGCCGGACATTTGCCACAATGTTCTCGGATATCACCTTTCGGCAGAAGCTTCTGGAAACCAAAACTGAAGAAGAGTTCAAAGAAGCATTGGTCCACCAGCGTCATCTCCTGACCGTGGTGAACCAGAGGCCCTCAGCAGTGGCAGATGGCCACAAAACACACAGCCACAAGCCTCTCAAGGTAGGTGTGGTGCATGTCCAGAGAGTGTGATGGGCTACACGTGGCCCCCAAACCCACTTTTGTGGCCCGCAAGCCCCCTTCCAGTTCCACAAAAGCCTCCTGAACCCTTTTGGGGAAAAAATCTGGTTATTTTTCTTGTGATTTTTTTTTTCTTGTTGAAACCAATCAAGAAGTGAAAAAAAGCTTTAACTTGACTACCCCCTCATCTCCTCAGAATCCTGAAATTAACTTTTTGGGGCCCAAAAATCAGCCCAAAATGCCATGGGGGGTCACAGATTTTAAAATTAGCCCCTATTCCTCCCCCTACACACTTGCCCAGTCCTGAAATCCACAGCCCTTGAGAAGTGAAGGTAAGAGTAACTGGATGATCATCCAAGAAAGTCACATCCAAGCAGACCCAGGCCATGAAGCGTGTGCTTTGCCTCAGGTTGCTACCCTCTTATATCTGTCCAGGCTGGCAGTACTCCAGGAACGGAGTACGCTTGAGGGCGTTTTCTTCAGCTCTCAGGATAATAATAGGATGTATGGAGGAGCATCATCAGGAAGAATTTGGGGTAGTGCAGGCTGGAAAACCAGCAAGGAAGAGAAGCATGTTAAAGGTGTAAATAAAACTCTTGCATGATCATGGAGAGAGTGAGTAGGGGAAAATCTTCATTCTCCTAATGCTACAAAGCAGGAAGGTCTAATGAAGCTGCATATGGGAAAACTGGAAACAGATGGAAGGACGTGCTGATTCACCCTGGCATCCTATTAATGACATAGGAAGATGATAATATTTTTTTTTATATATTTTTATTAACATGTATTTAGAATATAAAAGAACATGTAGAGGACTAGGACAAACAGTAAGTAACAGGCAGGGAAATTCTAATGTTTAAACTAATATTAAACTAAACGACAACTAAACTAATAAGGGGTCAGAAATGCATATAAATGACTTCTAACTCACCAGCTTTTAGGTCTAAGATAATCTACAAGATATAGTTCTTCTAGTGTGTCTGTCATTATCACACCACTGCCTAAGATTTAATAACTACAAGCTTAACCTTCAACATCAGTAATTGACTTCTCCCCCAACAGTCTCTTAGATATACAATCATTTTATCCCAATCATTTTTAAATTTAACCAACGATCCTTTCTTAATTAAAGTAGTTAATTTATCCATTTCTGCCAAATCCAGCATCTTCAACAGCCAGTCTTCGTGTGAAAGAATAGCCACACTTTTCCATTTCTGTGCATATAGCACTCTCACCACCTTGATCATGTAGTGAACGATTCTTCCCAGCTTCTTACTAGTCTGCTCATCAGTCAGACCCAATAAAAAAAGTTTGGGTTGAATCTGCTTATTTAGTTATTGAATTTGTATCCCACCTTTCTCCCAAGATGGGATACAAGGCAGCTAGATGGGATTTAAGGTGGCTTACACCTGCATATGGCTTACACTTGCATGTGGTTCTTTATGGCCAGTGCCAAGGTCCTTCATCCATGCTAACCAAAGCACCCACCCCAACCTACCATAGAGGTGCTGCAGAGCTGCAACAGCTATTCCACTCCTGGTGGAGACCTTTGGGGGATCAGAGAAGTGCCCAGCTCTGTCACTGTAGCCAGAAACAAAGGAGTCATCCGCTGAGATTTCTGGAGGACTTCAGTGGAGGACGTAATCATTTCACATCTGGCTATGGGAACGTAGCCAGACATTTCACCAGTCCCCCACCACTCTCTGCAGACGCAGAATGACCGTGGAAGAGCTGCAACAACTCTGTGGGAGGCCTGGAGGTCAGCAAATGGGCAGAACTGTTACACTACCCTGGACCATACAAGATTGTACAGAACAGTGTGTAATTAAACTGTGGAATTCACTGCCACAAGATAAAATGGTGGTCACCAACTTGTACTGTTTTAAAAGGGGATGAGAGAAGTTTCTCAAGAATAAGTTAGCCTGTCACTAGCTACCACTCAGGTTGGCTGTTTATTACCCCCAGTACCAGAGCAGATACATGTTTATCTGTGTATTGTTTATTTGGAGAATTTAAGAGGGAGGGGTTATTGCACCCATATCTTTCCTGTGGACTCCTCATGGTGGGAGCAGAAAACTTCTTGCCGTGAGCAGATCCAGACAAATTCCCAGACAACTAGCCTTTGAATGCTAGAAGGACCTGTTGCTCAGAAACAGAACACGTGCCGAGTTCAGTTCCCGACAACTTTGCTAAAAGGATCGTAGGGCTGAGCAAAACATGACCCCTGTTCAGGACCTTGGACAGGTACTGCAAATAGGAACAGACATAGGGTAGGAAGCATGTGGCTCACAGGCTCCTAGACCCCCAACCCACATATTCCCCCCTCAAATTGGCCCCCCACTTTGGAGCTAACCCTCCCCTGTAGGAGAGGACCTTTAGGGTTGCCAGAGTGAAACCTGGAGATGACTCCTGTACTTTCCATGGTTGTGTAGAAAAGGGAGGTTCAACAGATGTTGCTTGTCACCTGGCTTCATGACAAAGAACACCTGCTGAAGTTCCCCCTTTTACACAACCATTGAGGCACAGAAGCAGTACCCAGGGTTTAATCTGGCAATCCTGAGCACAATTTTGCTGTGTAATAATGTTTCAGACCTCCCACCCAGCAACTTCTTTGGCGCCAGAGCCAAATTTTCATCCACAGCCCCCATTGCAGGCTCTACCATGTCCTTGATTTAAAAAAATAAGGGGCGGAGGGGTTAAAACCAGAAGTGGCCAGATAATTTTGAAATGTGTAGTTGGTTTTTTTTGTGAAGTGGAGGGATCCTATTTAGAGCAAAGAAATGCTTTTCTTGGAAACCTGCAGAGGAGAAAAGTCCCTTCAAAAAGTCCTCGCCCAGGGAGAGGATGGGTGCCCAGGCAGTAGAAACAGCCTTGGAGGCCACATGTACAGGGTTGCACTTTACCCCCACAGGGTGTTGCTGTGGGGGGCAAAAGGAAGGCATTGCCCCTCCAAAATAAGAATTCTGCCTCCCGGGGAAATTTTTCTCCAGCCCCCAAATGTCTATCATTGTAGAGAACGAGACACTGAAAATCATTCACACCTAGATCTCTTTTGTTAGTTGTGTTCACATTCCCTGGGTTACTTTGCTGCCCCTTTTCTTTGGATGCCTAGATGGTACTTCTGATTTTTCCAGTTGCTTCCCCCCCCCCCCCTTGAAGTTACTTTGTTGTTTACTGCCGTCAAGTCAGCTTCAACTTATGGCTGGTGTAGGGATGAGAGAGAGCTCCAAATAATCCTGTTCTCAACCTCCATGTTTAGGTCTTGCAGACTCTGGGCAGCCATGCCTTCCGTAATTGAGTCTATCCATCTGTAATGCCATCTTCCTCTTTTCCTATTCTCTTCCACCTTGCCCAGCATTATTGTCTTTTCTAGCACGGCATGTCTCCTCAGGGTGTGTCCAAAGTGTGATGGTCTCAGTTGGGTCATCTTGGCTTCTAGGATGACTTCAGCTTGATTTGCTTTAGGGTCTATCTGTTGGTCTTTTTAGTATCTGTAGAACTCTCCTCCAACACCACATTTAGAATCATAGAACAACAGAGTTGGAAGAGACCCCAAGGGTCATCCAGTCCAACCCCTTTCTGCCATGCAGGAACACGCATCAAAGCATTCCCAACAGATGGCCATCCAGCCTCTGTTTGAAAACCTCCAAAGAAGGAGACTCCACCACTATTTAGAATGAGTTGATTTTCTTCCTATCAGCTTTCTTCATTGCCGAGTTTTCACAACCATACATAGAAATCAGAAATACAGTGGGATGGACCATGCTAGTTTTAGTATTCAGTGATATATGTTTACACTTGAAGATCTTGTCTAGTTCCCTCATAGCTGCCCTTCCAACTCCTAGTCTTATTTCTTGACTGCAGTCTCCATTCTGATGAATGGAAAAGATGGAATACTGACATGCTGGAAATCTGAGGACTGAAGAATTTCATTTGGGGAGGCAGAATTTTTATTTGCTGAAGATGCCTTCCTTTTGAATGCCCCCCTTCCCAGTAGCTACAGCCTTGCCCCTCACCCCTAGGATACCTAGACCAGTGATCTCACTGGGCATAAGTTTCCTATGTTTATCTCTCTTCTCCCCATTCCCCAGTGCTAGCACCCAAGAGGACAGCTCATCCTCCATGGGGAGACCACCACTTACTTGAGACCATTGGCCTTTTGATCTCCTCCACAGGGATCTTTTTAATAGCAAACCAGTTTGATGTGGAGGTTTGAGTGTTGAACTAGGACTCTAGAGACCAGGGTTGAAATCCCCACTCACCATGGAAACCCACCGGGTCACCTCGGGCAAGTCACAGTCTCTCAGCCTCAGAGGAAGGCAAAGGCAAACCCCCACTGAAAAAATTCTACCAGGGCCTGTGATAGGTTCTCTTTAGGATCACCATGAGTTGGAAACAACTTGAAGGCACTCAGCAACAACCACCAAAAAAACAAAAACAAACCCTCTTCCAAACTGAGGGTTTTCTTCACTTCTGCTCAGATCTCTTCTGCTAAGATCTTCAAATCCAGCCTCACTTTCCTTCCCACCCCCATGAAGCCCTGTTTTTAAGACAAAGGAGCAAAGAAACATAATTCCTGGAGAGGAAGAAGACGTCTGGAGGTTAGAAGACCCCTTGGCTGGAATGAGGTGTCTTGTGAGTCAGGGGAAAGGGTGCTGATGAGGCCTTGGCAGGCTTTGAGGGAAGAGGCAGGTGGGCAAATAGCAAAGGGCAGGCAGGCAGGGCAAGAGAGGCCCTGAGGCGTGAGCCGTTGCAGTCAACCTTCAGCTTTCACCTGCTGCGTGGCCACGGAAGAGTGGAGTTGACTGCACTGACAGGTGCACTTCGTGTACCTTGTTCTCCCCGAATTGGAGCTTGGAGGAGTTCTGTTCTTGGAAAAGACCTTCACGCTAGTAATCTTAATAGACATATGAAAGAACATCGTGGCATCACTGGCCATTTCCGCACTACATTGTTATAGTGCTGTTATTCCGCTTTCAACATCCTGTGGAATCCTGGGGTTTGCAGTTTAGGGAGGGGCCTTTGAAGCCTCTCCCTGAACTGCAGACCCCAGGATTCCACAGGATGTTGAAAGTGGAATAATAGTATATAACAATGTAGTGTGGATACGGCTATTGTTTTTAGCAGCTATTTCATTGTAGGTGTTACATCATTTTGAAACAATAAGCATTTAATTGTTTTATGTTTGAAAGTCTTAATTTCACAACAAACATGGAAAAAGGTATAATTAGCATGCCATAGCCTAGCGAGGTACGATTTGTTGATTTCTGTTGCCTGTCTCATTGTGTAGTTTGCTTGGAAGTCCACTGAGTTTTGGAAAGTCCCTAAGCGTCATAAAGTATAATGGTAATTAAGACAACCAAATACAATGTAACCGATTTACAGTGGACTCATCAAAGCTTAAAGGAAAAAAAGCCATGAAGAATCTTTAACTATTCACATGAATCACATTTCCTCAATGTGATGCCCCAACAACCGTAAGCTAGCACAGCCTATGTCATCTGACCTGGGGATGATGGGAGTTGCATTCTGCTGCCTGCAAAGGGTACCAGAGAAGGTTGACATGCAGGATAAGTTTACACAAGCCATTTAATATAGAGATGGGGTCTCTGGAAATACAGAGCAACTTCCACAAGCTGGGGAAGGGAAAATGAACTGCTGATTTCCACAAGCTAGATCTATTCCAAATAAATAATAGTTTCCATCTTCTGTTTCACCCTGGAGAGTGGGATGGAAATGCTGATGTTACCCTTTCCCCCTTTTCTCATCTTATAGACTTATTGGTTTGTTTGAATACTTACATCTCACCCTGTATCATGAGCAGCGTACAAGTAAAATCAATATAAACAGGTTAAAACAATTTAATGCAGCAAAAAACAACAACAATAGTTTGAATGGCTAAAAAACATATTAAGCACATTAACAAGTGAAAAATATTTTAAAAGGTTGAAACAATTTAAAATCATACGTGTAAGCATTTGAAGTACAGTGGGCCTTCGGTATCTCCTAAGGTTTGGTTCCAGGCCCGCCCCCCGCCCCGGGGTCACCAAAATTTATGGATGCTCAAGTCCCGTTATATACAGTGGTGTAGTAAACTGGCATCCCTTATATAAAATGGCAAAATCGAAGTTTGCTTTTGATTTTTTTTTAATATTTTCAGTATTGGTTGGTTGAATTTGTGGACACAAAATCCATGGGATATGGAGGGCCTACTGTAAATTATTTCAGCTTTCGTAACTATCTGTATTTTTACTTGACACCTAAAGGAAGTCAAGAGTGGCATCAGCCAGGCCTCCAAGGGGAAGACACTCCACAACTGGGGTACCACACCTGAGAAGGCCCTCTTCCACGTCCTAACACGGGATGTTGCCTTCACTGGTGGGATGCAGATGAGGAGCCCCCCTGCAGACCTCAATCCTTAGATGCTGGGATGTGACCAGAAACTTCACTTGGCCAAAACGTTTGTCCAGTGTGCTTTTGGGAGCATGACAGACACACCAGGGCCAAATTGGCTGTTACCTTTTCATGTATCCTTGGCTTCTATTGAAATAAGGTTGGCTGCCTTTGTAAATCGTCCCACACACCTGGGCCCTTCCTATGCTCTTGCCTGATTTTTAAGGACTCCTCTGAACAGCCCCTTTAAAGAAGAAAGTGGCTGGCCATCCTGCCTTGCTGCAGGATCTCTTTTTCTCTCAACAATAGATGAGCCTTTCTGAACTGAAGTAACATTTCCGTCCTTTCTTTAGCTCCACGAGTTCTTCAATGTTGGCAAAGGAATTTTTGATGACATTGCACGAAGGTTTCCAGTGTACGCTCTAGACTTCACTGACGGTAGGTGAACCATTGTTTATGGGAACACCGGCCTGATTGGAGTTCTTGTAGTACCATGTCCTGTTTACAGAGCTATCTGTCTCTCTCCTGGGATGTCTGTCGCAGGCGTCTGCTGTTTTAAAATGAAGCACCAAACCCTGATGCACCAGAGTTGGATTTACATGTGATTTCCAGTGTCCTCCACCAAGGCTTTTGCTGCAGATAATTTTTCTCTGACCCAGCAAAATATAATCCATGCACTGAAAAACTAGTTGCCATGCACAAACAGAGTCCAGCAGGCTGACGTGCATGAGAAAACCCAACAGCAGTGGCATTATCCCTGCTTGGTGAGGGGAAGAAATACTTTTAGATGAATTTACGCACACACTGACAGACACACAGTCTGTTAGCTGGCCCCAGGATTTTTAAGGAGAGCTAAGTGGTGAGTAATATCTTGGAAATGGTCCACCAACGCCCGTGATATGCCAGCCATTCTTTCTTCAGACATAAAACACCTTCTGCCCAGCGTAGAAATGTCCAATTAAATAGTGGTAGTCAAAACATCCTTCCCTAAACTGATTTGCTTCAGCTGTGTTGGATAGTCAGTCCCATCATTCCCAGCCACGCTAGAGAAATTGGTGACTACCACCACAGACACAGGCCATTTCCACACTAAACAGTTCTAGTGCTATTATCCCACTTTCAACACCCTATGGAATCCTGGGGTTTGCAGTTTAGGGAGGGGCCTTTGAGGATGACCTTTGAGGATGGCCTTTGAGGCCCCTTCCTAAACTGCAAGCGCTAGGATTCCATAGGGTGTTGAAAGTGGGATAATAGCACTAGAACAGTCTAGTGTGGACATGGCCACAGCTGTTGTGGGTATCCATTTTTTTAAACCCAATAATAAAGTGTTTTCAGACCAAACTGAACAGAACTTCCATCTGCAAACAGCAGGGGTGGGAAATGATGGGCTACACAACAAATTCAGCCTCCTTGGGGTCCCAGTCCAGCCTTCTGGGCTCCCGCAGATGACTATATTCCCCTTCCTGGTGCCATCGTGTGGTGGTTTCCGAGATTTTGTGCCAGTTTTTTGGCCCTTCTAAAAAGCTGAAATGCCTGCTCAAAGGCTTGGTTACAAGCATTAGAAGCTTTAAGCGAAAAGTACGCTGGTGCTTTTGGTCCCATCCTTGTTTTTAGCCACTTGGGGGAAACGTGGCGCCAAAGAAATTGAATTTGGCCCCAAGCTGACAGAGGTACCCACTCTTAATCCAGAGGCAGAAAATAGAAGCTTAAGAGGTTTTCTTGGTCTCTTGGTTTTTTTGAACTCTTTGCTTCTCTGTGTATGCAAAAGAAAAGGGGGCAGATTTTGGATCAAGAGACTGGTAACAATTCGCAAAGATGGAACCATGACACACATCCCTCTTGACCTTCCAGTCCTTCACCTTTTAAGTTGGTGCTGCCCCCACTCACCTCTGGCCATTTACTGGTCATTGGAAAGTGGGTAGGGGCTGTGAAGAAGCCACCATAGGTGGGTGCCCCATAGCCATCCTGCAGGGTTTCCTGGAATATCCTCCAACGATAACAGGTGGGTATATTGAAGCCTTTGGGGTGCATGTGGTCCCTGAACACTCCACCAGTCTCCCAGAGACTCCCTAGCCCCCCAAGTTTTAAAAACGTTTTGGTGGGTTTTCAGACATTTTTTTGCTCCCAGACCACACAGAAAGCCCCCCAAATGCATGAAATCACTCAGAATACCCCCACTCCTTTCCCCAAAACATATAAGAACCCCATACTACCCCCAAGTACTTTTGTTTTCCTCCGCAGTCCTTCTCAAAATGGTGTCAAGGTAGTAACATGACATCATTTCCTGTCATCATTTTGAGAGGGGCAGCAGAAGACAATGGAGATACATGGGCTTTCTTTTAGCGGGGAAGCCCACAGGAGGTTCATTTTTCCACCCCTGAGCTGCAGGAAAATAGCTGGACGCTGTTTGGGGGCTGCCGCCCCTCCACCAGCCTTTGAACAGCCGTGTGCTGGGAGTGTCAGTAGCTTAAAAACTGAGGTTTGGTGGGGGAGCATTTTAGTCATCGTGCTGTTGGTTGAGAATCCGTTGCAAGAACTGGAAAAAAAGTAAGTTACACAGGCTTAAGTTGGACTTATGTTTTCCTAATCTGCTGACAGAATTCCAGCTAGTATTGCAGATGAATTCCTGCTCATTTAACATTACAGGTTGAGCCTTTCTTATCCGGAAATCCCCAAACCTCCAAAAACTGAAACTTAATGCCACCGGCTGCCCACTTCCACCTGAGGCGGTGTCCGCGGTGCTTCTCCTCATTCCTCTCTTAAAGCAGACATTCAGTCAGGCAGGCTTTTATTATAATTATATACATCCTACATACAAGTTAACAAAGGTGTAAGCACAACCATATTTCAAAGGCTGGCGGCAAAAAGAGAGAGACTGAGGATCTGTGAGATGGCAGGAGGCTTTGATTTGCACTGAGCATGACGCTTGGGATTCCTGTCGCTTCACAGATCCTCAGTCTCTCTTCAGCCTCACTTTTCATACACAACAAAAGTAGCAAACCAATGAGATGCAAGGCTATTCCAAAAAGGTGCTGTATTCCAAAATGTGAAAAAAATCTGAAATAGGGAACACTTCTGGCTCCAAGCATTTTGTATAAGAGAGGTTTAAACTTTACTGAAGAGGGTGTGGTGAGAGAAATTGAAAATATTCAGTGAATGTCAGATACCTGCTCTTAAAAATGAGCCACCTTCGGTTGTGTCTGAAAGGAAGCTGTCATGTAAAGCAGAAGTGGTTGTGGGGTGGAGAGAGGCTTTGTTTTTCCAGAACTTGGAACTAAAACTTTAAGAAAAAATGTGATATTTTGGAATTGTTGTGGATTTTTGAACATTGAGAAAAGACTCAGAGCGTACAATGAACTGATGCCGTGTGGGGGAATAGTGCTGTTGACCTATTTGTGACATTATTTCTGGAGAATTCAGTGTACCTAGGCATCAGACATACGTTGATATAAAGGAATATATTTGCCATGGTTGTCTGAGTGTTCAATCTTTGTGCCATCACTGCAGTCAGAGATGATAACTGTGAAAGATGTTGTAAAATCTGTTAGCTACAGCAGCTACCTGGAACATCCATGTTGAAAATGGGAATGCCATTCAGTGCTGTGAATACCAGTTGCTAGGGAATGTGTTCAAGAGGGTGCTGATGTGCTTGTGTCCTGCTGCGGGATTCCCAGGGACGTGTGGGAACCAAATGCTGGACTGGGCAGCCCTCGAACAGCAGGCAGTGGCTATTGCCTTCATGTCTGGCTTACAGCTGGATATCCGTTGCAGGAAACGGAATGCTGGGTTCAAGGAAAGCAGAGCTTGGAAAAGTTATTTTTTTCTGGACTAAAACCCCCAGAATTCCTCAGCCAGTACATCTAGTAGCTCTCCCACCCCACTTTTTCCAAACTCGGGATATAAGTTAGCTCTGTTCCAGGAAACCCCTACTTATGCTTTTAGACTTTTGAAATGGAGCCTCTAGCTCTGCTTGGCAGATAGAGAATGGAGTAGGGGAGTGGGCACCTGTGAAAAGGATGCCCAATTCCGTTTTTTGCCTCCTCTTCCAGAAACCCATTCACACTACAGAATTAGAGTGCTACTATTCTGCTTTAACCACCATGGTTCCATCCTGTGGAATTCTGGGGTTTCAATTTTGATGAGGCACTGTAGTGCTCTGGCTGAGAATTCCAAATGTCTCTCCCTAAACTGCCAGTCCAAGGAGCCAGTAGGTTGGAACTATGGCAGTTAAAGTGGAATAATAGCACTATAATTGTATAGCATCAATGGGCCTCAGATAAGGTTGCCAGATCTCAAGGGCTGGCCCTGAATCTCCAGTTTCCATAGGTCATCTCCAGGCAGGAGGAAAGGACACAAATACTCCAATTTCTGGGGGGCTCAGCTCCAGGCAAGAGGAAAGAGCTGTGTGCAAATCTCCAGCTTGGCTGTTTAAGCAGTAGCTTGCTACAGTTTGCAAGACTTAATTGACTTGTTGCTGCGTCGTGCAAAGACTCAGAATCATAGAGTTGGAAGAGACCGTAAGGGCCATCAAGCCCAATCCCATGCCACCCAGGAATACACAGAAGGTCCCTGTGTTTACTTAGGTAGCTTCTTCCTTCCTTTCCAACTGTTGTAGTGCCAGGACTTACCCTCCTCTCTGCTCTGTACCTGCCTTCTGGGTAGAAGCAAGTAGGCCAGTGTTCCTCATCCCATCTCCCTAAGTCAGTGAGAATAAGCAGTTCCCTCGTTTCATCTTGCTCTGAGAACAGTCCTTTTAGCTAAGTTTTCTGTCATTATTTTCTAAATTGGACAATTATGTTCTCTATGTTTTCGAATGACAAGCTGTAATCAACTGTGCATAACTTAATGCAAAGAACTTAATGTCATCATCCAGGGATGTCTCTAGTTCCCACGTTTGGACCTAGAAACCTCATGGCTGGGACAGTCTTGATCTGGCAGTCCGAGTCCCAGGTGATCAGCAGCGAGGGAAGCTTCACAGCGCCAGCCTCCGCCCTTCTCCGTACCATGCAACCCTCTGCCTGAGAACTGTGACTCGTTAAACAGAAACTAGGCCATAGCTGCTGTTTAGGGCCGACCCTACCATTAGGTAAAGTGAGGCAGCTGCCCCAGGCAGCAGATTATTGATGTCATGATTGAAAGTTAGTCAGTCTTAGTTTCTTTTTTTTACTGCCAAGAAGAAGCAGATGTGCTCGTGGAAATTTTGTTTTCAGGTGCCAAAATAACTTAGTTGGCCTTGGGTACTATGCACCCTGAGATGGAAGAGGAGGGGCACCAGATTCTCCTCCGGCTCAGGCTGCAAACTGTCTCCTGTGTCCTTGCTGTGGTTCTGAAAAAGTGCTGAGTGGACGAACAGGGGTGCCCCACTCCAGTTAGGGACAAATTGATAGAAGGCTATTTCTCATTGCTGCACTGCAGAGCCATGAATCTTCTTGAGATTTGGGAACAACTCTGGAAGAATAGGTGTAGTGTCAAGGTTCATCTGCTGAAGTCAGTAATTCTTCTGTAAACAAGACATTTTTTTCACCTCAGCAAAGAATCCATTTATAAAAGTCTGGGGCTAATTCTGGCAGACATATTTGCAATATTCTCACTTTATTTATGACCCTTGCATTCCTCTCTTCCTTTGGGAAGCCCAGAGCAGCTTACGTAGGGCTCCAGCCAGTCTGCCATCCCTGCGTGCTCTGGCTGAGCTGAGGTTTGGTTCTTTTCGATAAACACAGCAGTGATGCAACAGCGCTTGGTGCATTTCAGACAGGTTGCTGAGTAAGCCAGTCCCCAGCCACGGGGCCCGGGGGGTTGGGGCCGTGCTGCCGCTCTTTGCTTTTACCACCACGTTTCCCTGCTCTTGCACAGTATTAAAAGGAATAATTTTTAAAAGCAGCACCGCTGCCTGTGAGCAAACTTGACAGTGTCACAAAAGAGCCACGGGGAAGGTAAACCAGGGAAAGGATCAGATGTTCATGGTGGTAGAGCAGGGATGGGCACCTGGGGACAGGTGTGTGTGGGGCCAGGGGCCAGTTTCCCCCAACCCATCCCACTGCGTCTCACCAACAGTGGGATTAGATCCGGACTATTAGAAAGACTGTGTCTCCCTATACAAACCTGCAAGAGCCCTAAGATCTGCAGGGGAAGGCTTTCTCTCAGTCCCACTACCATCCCAGGCTTGCCTGGCGAGGACACGGGAAAGAGCCTTCTCAGTGGCTGCTCCCACCCGGTGGAACTCCCTCCCTCAGGAAGCTAGACTGGCCCCCTCCCTGCTTTCCTTTTGCTGGCAGAAGAGGAAAAAAAACATTTCTCTTCAAGCAGGCTTCAGTGTGAGCAGGGGAGCTTTTTATTTTTATTTATTTATTAAGTTGTTTTTTAGAATTCTATATATTTTTAATGTTTTTGATTGTTTTAAATGTTTTGTTGATGTCTTAGATTGTTTTTGGAAGCTGCCTTAGTTCCCGCTCTGGGAGAAAAGGTGGCATATAAATATAATGAATAAAAGAAATAAACAGTGCGGTTGTTGCAGCAGTCTGGCAGGCCAGATGTGATGTAGAGGCTGCCTGTCGAGAGATCATAGCGATTGCTGACACTTTGAACCTGCTGAAAGCTTTAGACCCAGAGGATGGGAGAGGGGTTGGTTTCTCTTTTCTTCCTTTTCTTTGTTGTCTTCCTATCTTCCTCCCTCTCTTTCGTTGCATCATTCCATTTCCTTCCGTCCGTCCGTCCGTCCTTCCTTCCTTCTTCAAGAACCAGGGGCTTATGAAGTAAAACATGCAGTTTGCTTTTGAACACAGTTAAAACATGGCAGAAAATCTGCGTCAGGATCCTATTAAACTATCAGTAACGTTGAAAACAACTAAGATCCTACAATTAAAATAATAAAAAAAAACTATTTTAAAAAATACAATTAAAAAAGTACACCACTCAATGAAAATCCTCTTCTCTTAAAAAAAAAACACTTCTCAAATGCCTGTTTGATTTTTTTTTTTTAAAAAAAAAGCCTTTCCTTGCCAACAGAAGGGCAGCAACAAAGGAGCTTCAATTCTAGCTTCCTGGGAAAGGAATTACAGGATCTAGGGGCAACCGTGGAAAAGGCCCTGCTAACTATACATAGTTTGGGTGTGCCTTTGTTGGTTTTTGAGGATGCCGGCTGTCATTCCTGTTTCATACTTTTATGAATGCTGTGCAAAAGTGCAGAGATCCTCCAAGGCTCATTTCTTATCTTTGGTACTAAGGGCTCAAATTCCACCATGGGACAGTAGAACTTGTGGGCCTAAATTCATTAAAGGCACCAGATCCCATCTGATCTTGGATGCGAAGCAGCATCAGCCCTGGTTAGTACTTGAAGGGGAGACAGCCAACAGATGCTGGGTGCTATAGGCTATATTTCAGAGGAGGGAACCGACAAAGCCACCTCTGATTATTCCTTTCTATTTCTAACTGTTAAAATAATTTTTAACTGTTAGAGTATTCTGCAGACTTGCATAAATATGCTTAACTTACGCACTTTGACTGCAAAATTTGCATTTTAGGCACGACTTGGGAATTCCCCACATCCCTTTCAAGAGTTATAATGTTACCGAGGTATCTGGAAAATGAAAAAAACAAAACAATTTATGGAGAATTAAAAGAGGAGAGTGAGTCATTACGCTTGCCACTTTTGCAAGCTGCTGAGTGGTTTTTATATATTCCATTAAAGATTTCATACTGTGTCTGACTGCTGGCTGTAGCCAGCTTACAAAGCTTGTCAGAGTTCCTAAAAATTGCAGCCAGTAGTTCAAAACATTATGAATGTAGGTGTAATAAAAATAAGTCAGGTGTATTACCTGAAGATACAAACCAGAAACGTGTTCTAATAAAGTTTAACATCTCAGCATTAAAACCCTCTCAAAGAAGAAGGCTTCTTGAGCGTAACTGTTACCTCTGAGCTGATTAGGGTTTTTTGGGCAATGCTGGAGAAAAGCTCTGCTCCATGATTTTGAAGCGCAAGTGGGATTTTTGACATTTCTGCATCTCAGATAACCAGGTTAGACAAAGATACTCCAGAGGTACACAGCACCCTAGAGTAAGCACCAGTGCTTGTCTGTTTATCATCAGGCTCTTTGTTCTGTAGCCAGAAAAGCTGAAAATATGTTCAGGTTAAGACTGGGGAATCCTGAAATCCCCTATTGAAAGTTCAGGCTTTACTTAGCCTAGTGACTACCTAGCACAGCCATGCAGATTGTTAGGTCTCCTGCTTAAAGCATGCTGATTTTCAGAGACTGTGAAATTTAAATTAAGTTAGTTAGTTTAATGTCTTTCTGTATCGCCACCCTGCCCACACGGGCTCCCAAGGCCGTGAACAAAGATAAAAACATTTTTTAAAATACCCTTTAAAAGCAATCCGAAAACAATCCTAGCATCCAGTTTTGAAACAGTTAAAAAAGAGCAATTTCAAAGACTGAACGCCATGTGGAACAGCACTGTTTGGTTGGGTTTCTGGAAGCTTAAAGGAGAGGGAGCCAGCCTAACTTCAGAAATTTTATTTCTGAAATTTCAGTAAAATGGTTATAAAAAAAAGAGGGGGGCAGCCTAACTTCTTTGGGGAGGGAGTTCCACAGTCGAGGCACTGCGACAGAGAAAGCTCTGTTACAGCTACCCACCAGTCGAACTTTGCAAAGTGTTGTCTTGGAGGTTGCGTGGAAGGAGGCGTTGACCCTAAAATTAGCTTGCCAGTTGTATGGAAACTGCATTTTCTCAGCCACAGAGCTCTAGTGCCTCACCGAACTGCAGAATCCCAGGATTCATGAAGATATGCCCATAGCAGGTAAAACAGAATCGTAGTGCTATACTTCTGTGATGCGAACAAGCTCGCAAATGCAAGTTGCAAAATTTGTGATGGAAACTGAATGCTTTGGTTTCTTCGTACGTTAAGACTTTTACACCTGTGGGGTGTGTAGGTGTTTGTCTCTGTGTGTGTTTCCCTTCCCCAGAGTGAATGTATTTTCACTCTGCAAGCTATAATAGCTAAAAGGAGTATCAGCTATCAAGACAGAGGAATCCCCAAGTGTTCTGTTTATTTTCTCAAATTTAACTTCCTCGCCTGGGAGCATTTACTTAAGAAGAAATGTTATCTTAGGGAAGGGAGGGAAGAGAAGGGGGTGCCGCAGAGTCTTACTCAGCTGTTTCACAGGCAGTCTTTGGCCAAATAAGAGGAAATCCTTCATTCTGATCATCTGCCCTCTGTTTATATTCAGGAAACACAGGCAGATTTTGGTTGAGCTGTGCTGAGTTATTTCTCCTTCCTGCCTCCTGCAGGTTTCAGGCCAGACTCGGAAGAATTTGACATAGGCCTAAGCACACAAGCAAAAAAGTTTTACATCTTTGCAGGTGTCCCTCTCCAGTCAGTTTCCCAAAACAACCTTTTTTTGTAATTGGACGCTGGTCCATTATTGCTGTCCCTTTGTTTATATATGGGGATTTTGGGAGGAAAAAAGCAGCTTACTGTCCAGTGGAGCAAAAGCTAGAACTTGGAGTGTTCCAGCAAAGCTGCTTTTGCAGTGTTCTCTGTTATGTTACAAGTTTTTCCCCTTTGGGGACTCTCCATGCCTTCCACTGTGGTGCTTCCTAGAGCTACCAGATATCAGGGACTGGTGCTTGAGTATCCAGTTATCATGGGTCAGCTTCAGGCAGGACACAAGGATGCAGTTTCTCCAGTTTGGATGGTCTCGGCTCCAAGCAAGAGGAGAGAGCTGTGGGTGAATCTCCAGCTCAGCTGGTAGAGCTGCTGCTCGCTTTGCAAGGAATTGTGGAGCCAGGACTCTCCATCCATTCTGCTCTGCATGCACATTCTGGCTGGAATCAAGTAAGCTTTGGTGAGCCAAAGGTGTCTCCTGGGTATGTCGAGCTTTCTGCCTTGCCTTTGAGTGGTGGTATTTTGCTTACACATTTGTAAATGCTGCAGCACTGACATTTTACTCTTAGAAGGAAGAGTAAAGGCTTTTTAATGTTTGACAAGTCTGTCCTTTTTTAATCAAAGAAAGGGAGTTGACATTGCTTTAATTCCTGCAGCTTTTTTTTCACCTTGTTCCTATTTGTTTGGGGTTTTCTTTTAGGCATTATTGGCAACAACAAAGCCATAGGGAAGTATATCACCACCATGATCTTTCTTTATTTCGCCTGCCTCCTGCCTTCCATCGCTTTTGGCTCTTTGAATGATGAAAACACAGAAGGAGTCATTGGTGAGTCTCTCCTCCTTTCCCTCTCCATACCCATCACTGACTGGCTGTTTACTGTTGTGCTTTCCTCCAGCATTTCACAAATAAAACTGAGGATACATGTGGCCAAACAACATCAGCGTGTGATCATTATGGCAAAAGTCATTAATAAGGAAGGACATACAAGCTAGATGAAAAAGTTGCTTTTACCATCTAGCTTGAAGCAGTTTAAAAACAACTGAAAAAGTGTGATGACAAAGGATTGGTTGGGACTGTACATGTCAAATTGGAATAGTTGGAGGGCACACATGCTGCAAGGAAATTGCAAAGCGTGGCCACAATTTCTAGATTCCATCTCTCTTCCAAGCCTTTTCTGGGTCTTCCTAAGTGTGTAAGCATGGCCTACTTTTTGTCTCTCTCTGCCTCTCGTCTTCCTTTCTGAAAGTTACTGGGCTGTGTGTTCACTCACAAACAGCATTATTAAGACTTTATTTTATTCTATTAAAATGATAAAATATTTGACATCCAGTCACCAGAACTGGGGACATAAGGTGGCTAACATAAACTTTTTAAAAAATGGACAATTAAGAAAATTGAAAGAGATACATATAGAAGCACCTATGGGTAAAAAAAGGCTCCTATAAATTCACACGCGCCCCACATTTGCAAAGCACTTGTCTCCTCTTGCCATCTCATGCTAAACTCTGCTGAAACTAAACTTCCTTTGGTGCAAAGTGAGTGTGAAAGAGAACTGCTCCCTGAGTTTGGGAGGAGTTACATTTTTGGGCTACAGCATCCAGAATTCCTAGCCAATACATCCATTGGTCCTGATGGATGAAGGATCCTAGAGTCATCATTCAAAAAAGGGGATATTTTCCAAGCACTGATCTCTTCCTTATGCTAATAGGCCTACTTCTGGGTCCATGCTGTAGCCATGCAGCCTAGGAATGGCAGTTTGTGTGGGTTGAATGTCCTCCGTAGAAAACTTTAATATCAGATGTATGCTTTAGCCTAGCTTTCTTTTTGACGTAATAATTTTCCGGCAAAACTCATGGTTTTTTCCCTGTGGAATCTCTCATTCCTCTCACTTGAAATGGTGATACAGACGATGACAACAGCTAGGCTTAACGTTTCTTCACCATGGCCAGAGAAGTCCTCCTGTTTCCTCCGGGGCTGCTTTTCCGGAATATGGATTCCAGAATTCCTCAGCTCCCTTGGCTACTTGTGGATTCTGGGGGATGCAGTACACAGTCATAACCGTTCCAAGCTCTGCTTTCCTCACCATGTTCTGAACGGGAAGGACTCTTCAAAGTTAACAGTAGCACTGGGCTCCCTCTTTCCAGTGGAAGACTTTGTGATAAGTGCATTGCAAGCATTTTGTGCTTAAACAGCACTTTTTATTCTACTTTGCTAGTTTGGGGATGGGGGAAGACACATGCGTCAACACCCTACTCTCATTCACTTGGAAATGAGGTTGCTGGGTTGAAAAAAAATTCTGGATTCCCCTTCTCCCGGCAGCTGTATCTTTACAGGTTGTGTAGCAGAGGGAATCTCAGCAGATGTGGCTTTTCACCCAACCAGATCACAAGCAACCCCTGCTGAAATTCCCTCATCCACATAGCCAGTAAAGGTACAGGAGCCCTCTCCAGTTTCCACTGTGGCAACACTAATTGGAAAATATATTCAGACCTCCTCTGGCTTTCTAAGGGGCTTTCCACACTACACTGTTATAGTGCTATTATTCCCCTTTCAATATCCTGTGGGATTTCTGGGGTTTGTAGTTTACTGAGGCCAAAGAGCTCTCTGGCTGAGAAGTCTAAAGGCCCCTCCCTAAACTGCAAACCCCAGGATTCCATAAGATGTTGAAAGCGGAATAATAGCATTATAACAGTGTAGTGCAGAAAGGCCCTGAGTTTATCATAGTCATTGCTCTTTATCACAGTCTAGAAATTTACCTTACGTTGAAAGGGAAAAAACGCTGAAAACTTGTGAAAACAAAGAGTTGAGAATTATGAGGCTGCAGTTTGGAGAGGAAGAAGAGAAACAGCATGGTGTTCCCCTCTCTTACTAAAAAGTACAGATACTGTT
Source organism: Iguana delicatissima (assembly GCA_948472985.1). Classification (NCBI taxonomy): domain Eukaryota; kingdom Metazoa; phylum Chordata; class Lepidosauria; order Squamata; family Iguanidae; genus Iguana; species Iguana delicatissima. Next base: position 104,230 of record CAOKZL010001360.1, read on the forward strand.
TTGTAGTTCTGATATCACTTTCTGCACTCACGCGGAATACCCAGCCTTACCTACAATGCTCCATGACGAACTGCTTCCTTAGCACAGTCCACAATTATATCATTTATTTCAAGTTAGCCCTGGCAAAAATCTGATTTTTAAAGACCCCATCTCCCTCCTTGCACTTTTACTTCCAGATGTGCAGAAAACCATCGTTGGCCAGTGCATCGGCGGGCTTCTTTACGCTCTCTTTGCCGGCCAGCCACTCGTCGTGCTCCTGACGACAGCTCCCTTAGCACTGTACATCAACGGTGAGTTTATCACGTGGGCACCCAGTGGCACGCTCAGATCCTCCACCACTGAGCCTAATGCTCTTTTCGGCCAGTCTTTCTCTGCTCCTGACACTCAACTTTCATTTTATATTTGGGTTTGTGTTGTGCCCTCAAGTCGTTCCTGACTTAGGGCAACCCTAAGAGGAAGCTATCATGGGGCTTTCTTGGGAAGATTTGTTCAGAGGAGGTCTGCCGTGGCCTTCCTGTGATGCTGAGAGAGAGTGATTTGCCCAGGATCACTCAGTGGGTTTCTGTGGCTGAGCGGGGATTGGAACCCTGGTCTGTCCAACTCTCAAAACACTATACCAGTGGTTCTCAACCTGTGGGTCCCCAGATGTTCTTGGACTTCAGCTCCCAGAAGCCCTGAACATTGACCATAGTGGCTGGGGCTTCTGGGAGCTGAAGTCCACAAACATCTGGGGACCCACAGGTTGAGAACCACTGCACTATACCAGTCTGGCTCTTATTTGGGTTCACACTGCCCTCAACTTTGCCCAGTATCATTATCCTTCTGTTCTCTATAGCCTTTGCTTACTATTACGGAGTACAAGACAAAATAACCACTGAAAGGTAATTTAACGGTGATCTCTGTGTTCAGCATAATCCCAGAATTAAGTTGGGATTAATCGCTTAATGCCAGAGTGGGAGCTAAAAGTCTCATGTATTAGGGTAAAGGAATCCCCTGCCTGCACCTGGAAAACTAGCACATAAGGATGAAACATACTAGGCTAGTTTTCTCCCTGCTGTGCAGAGTATAGGGTGAGAAGTGTGGACAGACCAAGCCAAGATCATGATTTGCTTCGTATGTCTAATTCCGCAGCCGGCTGCTTCACAGAGTTACGAAGTTGAAAGAGAACCCAAGGGCCATTTAGTCTAAGTCCCTGCCACTCAGAAATATCTCCTTAAGGTCTTCTGAGGTGTGACCATCTTTTCTGGATTCCTTTGAGGCAACTTCCTAGACAACCAAGACATTTTTGTTTCACTAGATTTTTGGTGTGGTCTTTCCCAGCCTGGTAAAATCCAGTTCTCCTGGGGACTGGGTCTCATGGAAGTTCTAGTCTAAAGCATCCAGCAGACACCCAGGCCTTTTATGCCCTACGCTGTTACAGTGCTATGAGAATCCTCCGGCTGATCTTTCTAAAGGCCCCTCCCCAAAGTGCAAACCCCAGGATTCCACAGTCTCTTGAGTGTGGAATAATAGCACTATGACAGTGTAGGGCAGAAATGGCCTAAGTTTGGAAATGCTATTTTGTTGTTTCTTGTTGTGTGCCTTCAATCCAAATCCATTGTATATGAATGCTATTGTAAGGCTTTTTTCTGCCTGAAGATCCCCTAAGGATTTATTCAGAGGAGGTTCTCTATTGCCTTTTTTGAGGCTGAGAGAGTGTGATTTGCCTAGTGTCACCTGTGGATGGTGGTGCTGGTTGTTATTACTATCTTTATTTATGCTCTGCTTTTTTTCCTGGCAAGGACTCCAAGCGGATTACAAAAATTAAGGGGGAAAAAATAGTTAAAAATCACAGAATACATAAATTAAGCAGTCAAATAAGAATTAAAGTTAAAATAAGTAATTAAAACTCAAGCCTTCATAAATTCCACACTGTTAATAATGTCCAGCACCTTTTATCAGACAGGCCACAATCACACATTGAACGCCTGTCAGAATAAAAACGTCTTTGCTTGACTATGGAAAGAAAGTAGGGAGGGAGGGTGCTAGTCTGACTTTTCTGGGTTTCCATGGCTGAGCATGGATCTGAACCCTGTTCGTCCGGAGTTCTAGTCCAGCATTCAAACTGAACCGTTTGGACTGTCTCAGGGAACTGAAGGATCACTGTTGATATATGCACAATACTTTCTTGTTTTCAGTAATCAAAGGCATCTGCGATGATTACAACTTGCAGTTCAGTGCTTTCTACGCCTGGGTTGGACTCTGGAACAGCTTCTTCCTCGTGATCTACTCCCTCTTTAATTTCAGCCTCGTAATGAAGCTCTTTAAAAGGTAACACTTTGTATTTTCTCAGCTGTTGCAGCAGGTGGGAAATAATCTAATGGTGATGCAAACGCACAGCAGCCAGAATCCTGTTCGGGAATTATGCATGTGGCTGTACCTTTCTCGGGATTTCACAGCAGCGGCAAAGGAAGGCAGACAAAAATCTGACAGCTCCAGGCAGTCTTCTTTCTTCCATGGCTTCCGTCCTTCACCATCACTGTGTCCACAACCTATTTCATCTTGCTTACCCTGTTGTAGTAACATTCACATGGCATACTAACAGGTGTCAGTTCTTTTGGTGGGTGAGGGACAGTGAGGGGTGTACATGATGTAGTTATGGCAGAGAATGAACCAAAAGCCGGAAGAATAACAATGGCATGTGTATTTCTGTACCGCTTCTCAGCTAAGTGCTCTCTAAGCCGTCTACAATGTGTTAGCTAATTTCCCTCAACAAGCTGGGTACTCATTTTGCCGACCTGCAGAAGGATGGAAGGCTGAGTCAACCTGGAACCCGGCAGGATCAAACTCACAACCTTGTGGCTGCAGAACCAGCATTTAACCACAGTGCCACCAGGGCTTCTAAGACGATCTTATTTGGATGTAGGAAAGGATCAGTCCTTCTTTCCAATATCCCTTCATAAGGAGCAATAACACGTCCATCCAGCTATTTTGTTGTCACACTCAGGTTACTGAACCTATAGTTTAAAACACATGTGTCAAACACAAGGCCTGTGGGCCAGATCAGGCCCGCTGGGCCATTTCATGTGGCTCTCGCGTCTCTCCAACTGCGGCACTCTCCCTGCCTGGCAAGGCTGATCCCCACATTGGGGGTCCCTGGCCGCTGGTATTCTGAAGAGGGACCCAGCAGCCAGCACTCACGATCTACTTCTGTTTCTTTCTGTTCCTCTGTCCAAGTCTTGCCATCAGTGTATTGCCATGGGTTACGATGACAACGCTCCGCACAGCTTGCAAGACTTGGACAGAGGAGCAGTCAGAAGTAGAAGTAGATCGCGCGTGCTGCCTGCTGGGCCCCTGTTCAGAATACTGGCAGCCGAGGGCCTGCAGTGTGGGGATCGGGCTCATCAGGTGCAGAGAGCAGAAGGGGGGCAGAAAGAGGCACAGAGAGGGTCTCAGCTGGGGTCAAAAAGTTAAATAAAGTTAATGTAATAAACAGTGCTTGATAATAGGAGTAGGAGTAAAGGAGTATAGTGTCAATAGGAGCATAGTGTATAGATCGAGGGAGTACTGGTACCACTCTACTCTGCTTTGGTTAGACCTCATCTTGAATACTGTGTCCAGTTCTGGGCACCCCGATTCAAGAAGGACATGGTCAAGCTGGAGCAAGTCCAGAGGAGGGCGACCAAAATGGTGAGAGGCCTGGAAGCCATGCTCTATGAGGATAGACTTAGAGAGCTGGGGATGTTTAGTCTGCAGAAGAGAAGGTGAAGAGGGGACATGATAGCCATGTTTAAATATTTGAAGGGATGCCATGTAGAGGAGGGAGAGGGCTTGTTTTCTGCTGCTCCAGAGACCAGGACAAGGAGCAGTGGATTCAAGCTGCAAGAAAGGGAATTCCACCTGAACCTCAGGAAGAACTTCCTGACAGTCAGGGTTGTCCGGCAGTGGAATAGGCTGCCTCAACGGAGTGTGGTGGCGTCTCCTTCTCTGGAAGTTTTTAAGCAGAGGCTGGATGGCCATCTGTCGGAAGTGCTTTGAGGGTGTTCCTGCATGGCAGGAGGTTGGACTGGATGGCCCCTGGGGTCTCTTCCAACTCTACATTTCTGTGATTCTATGATTCTATGATAATATTTGTCAGATGATTAAAAAATAACTTTCTGTTTTCAAAACTCAGTTTTCAATAAATTATACAATAGTTGTATACTTGAATATCTGCTTGCCATTATTTTTCCTAGGCTTTTAGTTTCAGAGCTAGTTATTACTGAAACTAGTAATAATTGAATGCAGAGGCAATTATTTAATATGATGAAAAAGTACATACATTTATACAGTAGAGTCCTGTTTATCCGACACTCGGTTATCTGACGCTCCGGATAAACCAACGTCGTGACGGCCTGGGGGCGTGGCTGCGGGCATTTCTGCGCCCCCCAGGCATGCCCCGAACGCCCCCGACGTGCCCCCAAATGGCGTCCGCCGCAGGCGTCCGGGTAATCCGACCCTTTCGGTTATCCGACCCTGCAGCTGCCCGTTTGGGTCGGATAACTGGGACTCTACTGTATAATCTTACAGATACAACTGGCCCTTTGAGGGCAACCATAAAGCTGATGCAGCCCAAGGGGAAATTGAGTTTAACTCCCCTGGTTTAAAAAGAGGGATTTTTTTCATTTGCTCGAGTTCATAACTTAGGAGAAAGGGGTATGCCCATCACCTCTGTTTATCTTGGCTTTCCAGTTTTAAAATAATTAACTTAGTGATACGGATTTTCAACCCCACAGTGCCCTATTAAGATTCTCTTTGAAAGTTTTGCAAATTTGTCCTGTGGTGATGCTTTGTCCTGATTTGTGTGCACAAAAAATTATGTGTTAAATGATACTCATCAAGCAACATGGCTATTTTAAATGGTCTTGAGTACAACATTTTTTCTAGCACTACTCAGATACTATATACAAAAAATGATTGTCCATGTTTAAGTGTGGTTTGCTCAGTGTCTGAAATCGGACTGATAAACCGTGGTCTGTGCTTAAGTTAAGAAACCAAAATCAGAAATTATAGTTAATATGAGTTTCCAAACCGTGTCTTTTGCAAACCATGGTTTGGAATGATGTCTGAATGTTTAACTTTAATTTGCTACCATCAGTCGTTTTCCAAGAGGGTGCTGCACCACAGATGTGGGGCTGAACTTAAACTGGGCATGGACAAGATGGAGAAAGACAACAGAGAGATCATGGCTTCCTCTGTATGTTTTGAAGCTCACACCATGGTTTTGGCTCTAAACAATGATTAGCACAAACCAGGGTTTGGTGTAATATTGGAACGTAAGCTTAGCGCACATCTGGGTGGTGAAGGGGTGTTCTGTGACAATTCCAATACTCCAGAACCAGGTAGTCATAACTAAGTGTTAACAGATGATTCCCAAAAGATTTTGAAGTATCTTGGCTAAAAGCAAGTTGAGCTTGAAGATTCTTGGAGATGCTTAGTCCTTTCACAAATTAGAAAGAGTTATAAAATTGTGTCCATTTAGTTTTATATCATTTATCCTGCGGAAGATACTCATCAGTGTGTTAAGTTTCATGTCCAATTGGTTTTACTTCTTGTACATTCTTTTGCTGTTGATAGTTTCCCTCCTCTGTGTTTTTGTAGGTCAACAGAAGAAATCATTGCACTTTTTATCTCCATTACCTTTGTGCTCGATGCCCTTAAAGGCATAACCAAAGGTAAGTCTAGTGAAAAATGGCTCTCCTGACAGTGAACTGTGGAAACCAGGGCAATCATTTCATAGCAGATGGAGTCATCCATGGCTCCTAGTCAAGATGGCTGCATATCTCTGGTAACAGAAAAACTATGCTTCTCTGTGTCAGTTTATTTCTTAACTATTTATTTAGAGGATTTATAGCCTGTCCTTGAGCCAAAAAGATCTCATCTTGGGCTTTTCAAAGTCTTCAGGAGTGGTTCACCATTGTCCTCCTCTGCACAGTTGTGAGTGCTTCAGAGTTAGCTAAAATGCCACTGCCATTTCCTCCAAGAGATCCTCCACCCAGTGTCATCCCCCCACCACACACACCACCACTGCTGCCCAGTTGCTCTTTGGCACTTAAGGTTGGCTCCTCAGCAAAAGTGTGTCTAACTTGGAACACTCTGCCAGCAGAAATGTTACCATCAACAAAGCCTCCTGCTTCACCGGAGCGTGCGGTTCCACCACCATGGAAAGGTAGTGCCAAGGTGAGTGGAAAGCAGTAAGAAAAGAGGAAGGCTGCATTATAGGAGGATTGATTCAATCCGGGAAGCCTCAGCCCTGAGTCTGCAAGACGCGAGCAGGGCAGCTGATAACCAGAGCTTTTGGGGGATGTCTGGTCCATTTTGACACCACAAAACAACAACAGCCAAAAAGTTCAACCTGAACCTCAGGAAGAACTTCCTGACGGTCAGGGCTGTCCGGCAGTGGAATAGGCTGCCTCGGAATGTAGTGGAGTCTCTTCTTTGGAAATTTTTAAGCAGAGGCTGGATGGCCATCTGTCGGGAGTGCTTTGATGGGTGTTCCTGCATGGCAGAATGGGGTTGGACTGGATGGCCCCCGGGGTCTCTTCTAACTACATTTCTGTGATTCTATGAAAGGCTACCAGGGCAGCTTTTAAATTGCCAATTTGACAGTTTCCTACCATTGGGCTTACAATCTAAGTAAGGCAAGAAACCCAAGGAAAGGGGCATGAAGTGGGACAGGAGATTACGTTCAGCAGTTGCTTGTGAGCTTGAGATGGAGGGTTACAGTTGTAGTCATGGCCTAATTGCAGGCTGCTCCTTGTCAGCTGATCAGCTACAGTGTGAAAGGCATGATGGAATGAATGGGCCTTCAGTCTGATCTCTCATAGCTCCCCTTACGTTCTTATGATTGCAATTCTGAGTTCATTTGCAAAGCAAAAGGACCTTAAACAGCTAGTAAAAACTATATCATTCCTCCAAGCTTTTAATGATCGTTGCCCTGATTGATAGTAAAGAGTTCCCCCTGTTCTGTTCTGTTCTTGTTCTGTTGTTATCGTTGTGTACCTTCAAATCATTTCCAATCTAAGACAACCCAAAGGTGACCCTGTCATGGGGTTTTCTCAGCAAGATTTGGTCAGAGAGGGTTTGCCATTGCTTTTCTCTGAGGCTGAGAGAGCGTGACTTGCCCAGGGTTATCCAGTGGGTTTCCATGGCTGAGCAAAGATTTGAACCTCGTCTCCAGACACGTGGTCCAGCACTCAGAACCTCTACGCAACTCTGGCTCTGTTGTTCTGTTAGCTTTTGTAGGTCTCTATAGGAAGCACAATCGTTAAAACTAGGATTACAGAAAATCAGTGGTAAAATCACAGGACAAAATGTTAAGTGCTGTAACCAGAATAAAATTGGTTGGCGGAGAAGAGAAAAATTGGTACACAAAAACTTTATTTTAAAGTGTTGTTTTTAAAATGCATACGGTTTTATTGGGCTTGACCGCTCACTGTGTGGAAAGACACGTTTTTAAAATGCTCTCAGTAAATAAATTAGATAAATATTTTGCAATTTTTCTCAGCAGTGAGGGCCAGAAATTCATTGTTTTCCTCTTCAGATGAAAGCATTGTTGCCTTGACTCCAGTAGTATTCCCTCCACCTCTGCCTCTTCAGCCAGAATCTGCACTCTTCAGGGCTTCCTGCTCTTTCTCAGTGGGACTGTTAACTTTGGGGGAATATCCTCATCGCTGCAGATGTCCCATTTCCTTCTAAAGGGAGGATCCGTTGCATATTTATCTCAGTTTTCTAAAACCTTGTTGCTCTGTCAGCTGTGCAGGAAAGAGGGAGGAGAGGGTTGATCTCCTGTCAAGCCTTTCTGTCCCTCTGTGTATATGTGTGTGTTTGCGCGGAGAACTAGGAGTTCAAGCCACACATAATTTTTTCAACAGCCCGGTGACACTTTGTTTTTCGGAGTTGCGATCCAGCCACCTGAGCTGCACTCCTGTTTGATCTTGACTTTTGCACTTTGCAGGAAGCGGCCGGGCAGCAGCTGAAGCAAACAAGAAAGGCAGAATGGGATCAGAGGGACCTTAAATAATTCCCACTGCTGGGAGGGTTCGCTCTTAGCGGGGATGTTGCAGCTGCCTTGTGTTGCTCAAAGGGCACGCTCGTAATCGCTCTCCGGGCAGAGGGATTCATCCAGCTGCTGTTCTGGGCTGCGTCCATCAGAGTTGGCCACAGAATATTAACTATGAAAGCCTTGTTAAGTGGCAGGTTACGATAGCTAAATGCCAGTCATTTCTAAACAGAATCCAAGGGTGAGAAAGATACTTGCATTGCCATACGTGGCAGTGGGCATCAAGCGGTGTCTTGTTCTTAGGTTGGGACTGGGAAGACCCGAGTTCAAATCCTTACTCATTGAACTTCACTGGATGGCATCGTGAATCTGTGCGCACTCTCTCTCTTTCTCTCTTTCCCCCAACTTCCTAATAAGGCTTTTTTTTTAAGAGAAAGTCCCACTGAAGCAGTGATAGGTTATAAAACTGAAATAAACAAATCCAGGCCCTGATTTTCTGAAATTCCTGTCTCGCATGTCTGTCTTGCATCAACCATAATAAAAGATGGGGGGAAAAGGGAATGGACATATTCCAGATTGTCAGAAATATTTCTAGTGTGAGGTATTCTTTTCTAGGGCACCAGCTTTAGACATTTCAGTAGGGGTGGGCAACTTCAGAGGGCTCAGGGGCCCATGTTTCAGATACACAGTGTGGGGCGCACCAGTCTGTCATGTCAAAACAAGAAGTAAGTAAAAAATCACTTTTGCTTTTCTTAAAAAATGTTGGGGTTCAGGCTATAAACAGAAACAGTGAATTCTGGGCAGTTGTGCTTTTTCTCGGTGCACATTTGCCAACTTTTGCCGAACAAAAAGGAGGGCTTGAGGCGTGCAAAAGGAGCCTTTGATTCGCTTGCAGGTTGCACAGTTTCCAGCCCTAAGGCATTGTGTCTTTTTTCAGCTACGGGATACTTGTGGTAAGAGACTACACGTACCCTCCCAACTCCCCCGATTTGGTACTCCTCTGTCCTCCCACTTTTTCCAGCTGCTTTTCCCCATTTCTCTTTCTTCCTCCCACTTTCCCCCTTTTTCCTGTGCCTGCTTCAATTGCTTCAGCCTGAGTTCAAATGGAAAAAGTGGTTTGCATTTAGCAGGGGTGGGGGGAGAAAGGGCAGAATCTTGCCCTTTCCAATAGGCGCAGGCAAAAACAAACTGCTGCGGCCTCTCTTATTTTGTGTGTTCTTCCTTATAAATAACATTTTCCATCTTGACTACACTGTGATGTTGCTTTGCCACATGCGTCATTTGCCAAAATGTTGGAGGCGATGCTGTAGTTTGTGGGAACCATTATGCACCTCCTGTATAAGACAGATTTGGGTGTAAGAGGAATATGCTGCCTCAGTGGAGTGTGGTGGAGCCTCCTTCTTTGGAGGTTTTTAAGCAGAGGCTGGATGGCTATCTGTTGGGAATGCTTTGATGGGTGTTCCTGCATAGCAGGGGGTTGGACTGGATGGCCCCTGGGGTCTCTTCCAACTCTAGGATTCTGTGGTTCTAAGACTGGCTGTTGACATCTGTGGAATTCATTCCCATGCGAGTTATGTTTACATCTCTATGCTTGCAAGAAATGATTGCCAAAAGTAGCATATGGAATGTGGTCTATAAACCATTCAGCTGGTTTGACTTGTATCCATTGGCATTTCTCCTTATGGAAGTCCTTATGTACAGACAGGTATAGTAAAGACATCAAATGCTTTTTAGCGGTGATGGAAATTTTGCCATCCACTAGAGGTTTCAAACTGCAGCTTCCAGCATTCCCTACCATTCTGTGCCACCTAAGTCTGCTGGGAGTTGCAGTCCAACAGCATCTATCCAATAGCAATAAAATTTCTACCACTGTTTGAATTGCACGTAAAGACTTCCCTTCTTATGGAAGCTTTTACACATAGAGCCCCTCCTGACTGCTTCTCAGTACGCATTGGTAATATACATTTATTTGGAATATGTCATCCAGAAAATAGGGAAATGACATAAGTTTCCACCATTGTTTTATAGATGTGTCTGTCCTGTTGTATCTCAGGCAAGTCAATATTTTGAGGGTGTTTTGAAATGCTAACAGGAAACATTCAGTTCCAAGGACAATGATTAGCAACTCATCTTATTTAGCATACTCCTGAGCAAGAATCATGCATAATGCTTTGTACTGGAGAGCATCTCTTTCTGTTAATTCAAGGGTCGTGGAGAAGGGCCCACAACTCTTCGACGAGCTGGGAGACTGGTCTTAGGGGAATTGTCCCACTTCCTGTCAGGTTCTCTCTCCCTGCCCAACTAGTTTAAAAGGACATAGATATTCAGAACCCTGGATTTCATGCCCCTCTATCTTTCATGGATGTGTAAAAGAGGGTATTGTAGGAAATATTGCTTGTTACCTGCTTGTGTGACAAGCAGCATCTGCTGAAATTCCCTCTTCTGCCCACCATTCAAGGTGGGGGAGACCTTTCCAATTTTTGGTCTTGGCAACCCTAGTTTGTGGAAAGTTGTGTGGATGGGGATCTTTCAGCTTGGTTTTACACATAGGGAAGTGGCTGCACAGTTTTTAAGGGGAAAAAATTGCCCCCAAATCACACCAGTGTCTTTTTTTTAAGGAGTTGGCGGCTTTGGGGAACTGGAGCAGAACTCTAGGGGCTGCAAAAGTGGGGCCCAGGGACCACTTGGAGCCTGTGGGCTACATTCTGCCTCCTTTTCCACCCCACTTCAAGCAAACAACATGAGATACTTCTGACTTTAGGTCAAACTCCAGACAGTCATGTCTTCGGTGAGGCCAGCTTCAGTATGAATATATCACCTGGGGAGTCAGTCTTGATCCATATTTCTGCAAAGGTGATGCAACCAGGCTTGACTGGAAGGATTGGAAGAGTAGGTCCATACTGAGAAAGAGTTGATCCTTGAACTCAGAAGAACAGAGCTCTTTCCCTCCTCCTGTCCTGCTCCTTGTGTCCCAGAACTCTAGTCACAATCTAGATCTTTGTTTCCCTTTTTAGTTTTTACACATTACTACCATGTCCCAAGACCACACAGCGCCCCTGTTGACAACGGCACCAACACTTGGAACCTGTCAGTGGAGCGTTCCTCGTTGGGGAACCAGACGGACGGGCACCCCGCACCTATGCCGTACGGGCGTGAGACAGCCGTTCTTAGCCTCATGCTGATGTTGGGGACTCTTTGGCTCGGCCACACACTGTATCAGTTTAAGAAAAGGTACGTTGGTGCATTGTGTTTTCCCTTCCCCCTGATCTGCCCTGCCACTTGGAAGAATGTGGAAAGCCAGAAGTGATTTACTGGAGGCATATGAAGCCCTAAATATTGCATTGCATTGAGAATTCCTAATCCAAAATCCTCCAAAATCTGCAACTTTCTGAGTCAGGAATGATGTTAATGATGCCAAAAAATCACAGATTGCCTACTTGGGTGGCTGAGATAGTGGCATCTTTGCTTTCCGATGGTTCAACATACACAAGCATAGGTTCATGCACAAAATTATCAAAAATATTGCATAAAATTATCTTCAAACTTTATGTATATGGTGTACATGAAACATAAATGAATATCATGTTTAGACTTGGTTCTTGTCTCCAGGATATCTCATTACATATATGCACATATTCCAAAATCCAAAAATAAAATAAAATAATGTGAAATCTGAAACAATTCTGGTCCCAAGCATTTCAGAAGAGAGATACTCAACCTGTACTAAACAGAACCTGGAAAATTCCTTTCTGGAGTGCAGCTCCCAGACTCCCCCAAGCCATTATGAATGGATTCTTGAAACTGTTATTGTTTTAAAGGATTTTTTCCAGGTCCTGATAGTACAACTCCTGCTTTACATGCAGACTTTTCCAAGTTTATTCCTAAACACCTCCAGATCTTGGGTTTAAAAGGATGGAAATAATCCCTGGCTAAGACCTGAGAATGCAAAGGCTTGCCAGGGTACCAGGTACCAAGCAGGTGAATTAATGGCCACGAATTGGGTGAAGCAGCTTTGTGCCTTGTTCAGTGTGAGTTGAGGAGGAGCCATAGCCAAGTGGTAGAGAGTGTGCTTAGCACACAGAAGGCCACAGGTTCTATTCCTGGTGCCTCCACTGCTGAAGAAAGATCTCAAGTAGCTGGGCTAGGGAAAGGCAGCAAACCTTGGAGAGATACCGTTAATTAAACAAGGTCCTCCTGTGACCATGTTGTCTAGGGGTGAAGGGAATTGTCCTTTGACATACGTTGCTCTTCTTTTTTTAGACTAAGGAAGGTTGTTAGTGAAATTTTATTATTCAAGTCTGTGACCTCATCACACAGGGAAGTTCATTCTTCTGTTTTTCTTCTCTTCTCTTTTACTAGACATGTTGATTTTAGGTAGTATTGGGATTTCTTGTAGTGTATATGTTCTTCCCTTTTATGTTTTTTTTCTTTATTAAGCAACGTACAATGTCATTTTTCTTCTTGGTATTTTTTGTATGTCTATTCTTTATATACATTCATCTCTTGTATTTTTTCTCTCCCTTTAATATAAAAAATAAATTAAAAAATGAAATCAGAGTCTTCATAATAAATGGTTTCTGTGTATAGGGAAAATTAAGATATGATTTATCATGAAAAAGCATGCCCTTAATAAAGTATTTATTATTTATTTACTTGATTTATATTCCATCATTTTCTGGCCATGGGACACAAGGTGGCATACAGTATAAATTGAACGAAGCATTGCTTTAAAAATTATTTAAAAAAGGTTTTAAAAGTTAAATAAGCTATCCTTTTGAAAACACCACTGATTTAAAACAATAATCAGCGAGCATTAGAATTAAGGAGGGAAGGGAGATTAATTCCACTTAATTTTGACTGGAATTTATCCAATTTTGTATGTCCTAGAACCAAAAGCAAACTGAATATGATTTGTGAAGAGAAATTCACATGAATCCCCGAAGGGTATTCAGTGAATGTGTTAATTTGAAAAATACATAGGAGCAGGCTTTAGTCAATAGAGGAAATGAATATAGTTTAAAGAAATTATTACGTTTTTAAAATGCACACAAGAAATGAGTAATTTGAAAAATGAATGCAGAATTATCTACAGCTTTCAACATGAAGGGGAAAATCCATTTAAAATCTCTTTGAGGGAGATGTTGGCAAAACATGAAGTTGTGTAAATATGATGAAATTGTGTTTGTTTAGCCTTATATTGCTAATTAGGATGAGTCTTTTCCCATAGAAGCAATATGAACACACAGATGCATACGTTGACTATGTGTTTCCCTAGCAACAGAATAAAATGGTTTGCTTAAAGGTCTCTGGGTTAAATCCATCTCTGTTGATATAAGTTGTGTTTTAGTGTCAGATGGTTTTTCAAAGTAAGAGAATAAGCCGGTGAGGCTTGACATTTTGCAGAGTTAAATAGAGAACAACAGTGAAGAAATCCAGTGGATTTGTGACCTGAACACAATGTTCAAGGCATGTAAAGGGAATACTGATGGTAGGTGATAACTCAGTGTGTGACCAGCATTGCTGGTTGTGCCTTGCTGACACAAATTGAAATTCTACAACAAGTCGCCATAGCAGAGCTTTCCAAACTGTGTGTCGTGACATCTTAGTGTGTTGGCTGCAGTGTGTAGGAGTGTCGCAAGAAGGTAACGGGTGGAGGGGCTGCCTCTCTTGCCACTGTGGCGGGCCACACTTGGGTGAAGGGGCTGCCTTCACTTACTGAATTACTGTGTCGCGAAATGATGCATGTCCAAAAAGTGTGTCACCAACATGGAAAGTTTGGAAAGCTCTGAGCTATAGCATAACTTCATGCTTGTAGTGTTGCATCAACCAAGCATGCAACCAAATGCATAGGTACAGTGTGTATATGTGTGTTTGGTGTAAATCCATGTATTACACACATGTATATCCATGCATAAATTTTCACAGTGTGCATCCTCACTGAGTAACCATGTACAGTCCAGTGGTTCTCAACCTGTGGGTCCCCAGATGTTTTTGGACTTCAGCTCCCAGAAGCCCCAGCCATTATGGTCAATGCTCAGGGCTTCTGGGAGCTGAAGTCCAAAAACATCTGGGGACCCACAGGTTGAGAACCACTGATGTACACAAACACCAGTGCAATTGCACATCTAACTGCTTCTGTAGGTAAACTTGCACTTGTGTGAGATACCAGTAGGATTCCAAACATAGTCTTCAGAATTAAGAGCCCAAGTGAACTGCGTTGATACTGCATTGTCCTCATGGGCAGATCGCTTTCCCTTGGATTACTGCAGTTCACAACAGTTGTCTCTGCAACGCCCTCCAAAAGCTGGCACATCACAGTCATGTGTTTTCCTGCCATGAAGTAAATTTTTGCCATGATGGTGTAAAAATCTGGAACAAAGTAGTCACATTTATGAAAAAATATAAATATCAGTGTGGTAGGGATAGAAAAAATATTCTTGGAAAAATGTTTAACAAAAGAAACACATATGTTTCCTGAGTGTTGCAAAACCCAGGTGAGAAGATTCTTAGAGTGATGAGAATCTTCATAGTTAAGGGCTTACTCTATGTGAAATTCAAGTGCGGCTATTTTGTGCAGAAAACAGCATTTTCTGCATAGGAAACAGTATTTTCTGTGAAACAGATACTGTTATTTGCTCCCCTACTCTCCACTGGGGAAGCGATAGCCATGTTGGAAGGGGACAGATGCTGCTGAAAGTTGGATTTTGGAAGATAACACTGTTTCCTGCTCAGAAGAATATTGTAGTTGGGGAACTATTCTGTGAAAAATTTGCACGTGGTTTTTTGTGGAGGAAACAGTTTTGTACAGAAGATGCTTTTTTTTTTCTGTGCAAAAATATATCATGTGTGAATTTTGTACAAAATAGGTCCCGAGCTGCAGATTTCTTACTGTGGGAAGAAAATGGCTAAAAAGACTTGTTGCTTTCTTCGAAAGAAAAGGAACAAAACAAAAAAATTCCCTATGGTTTGTGTGTAGCTGTTTCCGCACTAGCCTGTTGTAGTGCTATTATTCCACTTTCAACATCCTATGGAGGCCCCTCCCTAAACTGCAAACCTCAGGATTCCATAGAATGTTGAAAGTGGAATAATAGCACTATAACTGCCTAGTGTGGAAATGGCCTGTGTCTGTACGTGTGTATTTGCCCTAACACTATTTCCGCCATTATTGCAGCCCCTATTTGCACGCCAGAGTCCGCGAGATCCTATCCGACTGTGCCTTACCCATTTCAGTCCTGACTTTCTCCATTATTGGGTCATATTTCTTCAAAGAAATAAAAAGTAAGTGAGCATCTTCATTCTGCTTAGTGGGCTGGTGGAGGGAACACCCAGGGAGGCAGGCGGTCGAGGTCACACGCAAGCACAGAATTCAGTTCCCAAGAACTTGTCTGTTTGTCTCACCCCAGCCGGCTTAATTACACCCTGACTTCACAATCAGTGTTAATTCGTGCAATGAGCTAATCAAATGAGATGGTATCAACAGGGTTTGTTTTGTTCCTCTGAGTTATTCCTGTCCATAATTCAATTTCATCGTAATTAAAATGGCACTCTCTCTTTTTCAGAAAGGGGTTGATTATTGTGGAAGGGAACAAAAGGGCCGTGTAATTAGCAGAAGCAGGAAGGGCTGTCGGCAAGCGTACAGATGCAGTGGTGATGAGTTTGACCTGTGCTTTTTTTCTCTTTTTTTCCACTGCTACTTTATATATTTTTTCCCTTAATTAAAATGTGCTAATAGTCTAGAACATCTGGTCAGATTATCGGATACACAAGGAAATCGAAAAAATTATCCAAGGTCTCCTTTGGCCAAATGGATCACCTTTTCCACATCAGGAAGGGAGAAGGGAGACAGGAATTGTATGCGCCAGGGGATGACGTGAATGGGAAACGTGGGGAAATGAATAGGACTGAATTAAGAAAAATGCCTCCCCCAACTCCTGTGACTTTCATCCCATCCATTCAGAACTGGAAAGGGACAGATTTTGCCGTCCATCCGTGTGTGAGTGAGGTTGACTTCCTTCATGACAGTTGCTCCCTTGCCACCTGTCAGAGAGCAACTGCGTAGAGTGCTAAAAACCCATTGCGCAGCGTTCAAAGGAAAAAATTCAGAAATGTCTCTCAGCTGCTGAGATTGGAGTTGGCCCATGTGTCAGAGGGATGAAAGATTTAGCTTTGGAGTTTGCCCTGAAGCCAGCAGCCACCTTCTGAAGGTTGTTTTGCTCACTGTTGTTTTTCCAGTGGTCCAACGTCCCTCCACCTGTAACAAAGAAAAACCCTTGACACACGGTCCTTTGGGTGCATGCAGGATGTGGGAAGCATGTACTGTGGCCACAAGTTCGCTGGGGTCTCTGGCCCAGAGAGCAAGATGGAAAACTGCTTTGACAGGCTTCTTGATGTTATTTGCCATCAAGTCAGTTCTGACTTACAGCAGCCCTGTGTGTGAATGAGAGACCTCTGAAGAACCCCAGTCGTCAGCTGCCCAGGGCTTGCAGACTCAGGGCCAAAGAGCTTCTTTGATTGAATCGGTCCATCTGTAGTGCAGTCGTCTTCTGCTGCTGCTGCCTTCCGCTTTAGCAAGCATTACCATCTTTTCTAATAGATCAAGCTGTCTCATAATATGCACTAAATACATCAGCCTCAGTTCAGCCATCTTCACTTCTAGTGAGAGTTTGGGCCTGGTTTGCTTGCACTCATTTGCCTTTTTAGCTGTCTATGGGCTTTTGCACACTACACCATTATAGTGCTTTTATTCCACTTCCAACATCCTGTGGAATTATAGGGCTTGCAGTTTACTGGGGCTCAGGAGCTCTCTGGCTGAGAATTCTAAAGGCTCCTCCCTAAATTGCAAACCCCAGAATTCCATTGGATGTTGAAAGTAGAATAATAGCACTCTAACAATGGCCCTTTCCACACGGGGGGAAACATGGGGTAACATGGGGTAGGATGACCTCACCCGGAGGCCGTCCACACCGTGGAGTGCGCTAGGGCGGTTAGAAATGTGGAGTTTCCCCACCTCAAACCGCCCTCGCGCGGCCGCAGGGTGGCACCGCGTGTTTTATAAAGACCACATTTCCCGTTGCAGCGCCCCATATGGAATTGCAGGGGTGCGCAAATGCGTCCCTGCAGAGCTGCCCGGGGGCGGGCTTCCGGCTGGCGCACTTCTCCGATTGGCGGAGAGCTGCCAGAAACCACCAGCCGCCATTTTGGACGCTGCTGGATGCCACCGGACACCGCTGCTGTGTAGAGCGGCGAACACGCGCTGCTCCCCACGGCAACGGAGCTACCCGGATTAAGGTAAGCTCCGTTTCCGCGTGCGCTGCCCCGTTTCCCCGCATTTCACACTCCCCCGTGTGGA
The DNA here is from genome assembly GCA_948472985.1 of Iguana delicatissima. Lineage (NCBI taxonomy): Eukaryota > Metazoa > Chordata > Lepidosauria > Squamata > Iguanidae > Iguana > Iguana delicatissima. The sequence goes on from CAOKZL010001360.1 coordinate 121,599, forward strand.
AAGGGCCAGTGTAGTGTGGAAATGGCCTATGTTACTAGCAGAGCTCCATATATCTAATGAGCTTATCTTCCTGTCACCTTTCTTCATTGTCCAGCTTTTACACTCACACACAGATAATACGTTTCAGGTATGACGGACAGAGACCTTGATAGTGTAAGTCAGTGGTTCTCAACCTGTGGGTCGCCAGATGTTTGTGGACTTCAGCTCCCAGAAGCCCTGAGCATTGACCATAGTGGCTGGGGCTTCTGGGAGCTGAAGTCCACAAACATCTGGGGACCCACAGGTTGAGAACCACTGGTGTAAGTAAAGAAGGAGATGAGGGCAGGTAAGGAAGAAGTACAAAATTTGTGCCATGAAAAGGAATGGGTATAAAGAAAGACTCTCCTAGCACCTTTAAGTCTAACTGATTTATTTTAGTATCAGCTTTCGTGGTTTCTGTGCTAAAATGAGAAAGTTTGTGCCAAAATAAATCAATTAGTCTTAAAGGTGCTGCTTGATTCCTCCACCACCCCTTTTCTTTTTATGCTGAAATAGACTAACGCAGCTATCTCATTGAGAATTGGTACCTTAACCAAAGAACCGCTAGGGATCCAAAGAACACAGTGTAAGGATCAGTTCCATAGAAAAGTTGTCTTCTGAAACATTGGTAGGATGTTTCATCTGTAGGATCTAACTTAAACCAGATAAGTTGAAAGTGTACCTTTGTGGCTAGGGGAGTTGGATTTTTATCAGTAGCAGGGTCTGCATTGCAAGTATATCATGAACCATGGAACTGCAGTGCATTGTAACGTTTGGGCTTGCTTTGTTACCCTAATTAGTATATGCTAGGCAAGCTGAGTCACTTGGTTTCTTTCATCTTCATTGCATTGAAACTGACTAAGAGTGGGTGTGGGCTGTCCCCTACCCTTCATGACAGCGGCCATTTCTACACTACACTGTTACAGTGCTCTCATTCCACTTTCAACCACCTGTGGGTTTCTGGGATTTATAGTGTATTGAGGCCAAAGAGCTCTCTGGTTGAGAATTCTAAATGCCCCTCCCTAAACTACAAACCCCAAAATTCCGCAGAATGTTGAAAGTGGAATAATGGCACTATAACAGTGTAGTACAGAAATGGCCGGTAAATTATCACTGTCATTATCACATTGCTGCCTTCATCAGAAATGCATGGCAACGTTGCATGGGCAGCTTCAAGTTTCTGCCAAATCAGCAGCAAGTTTTTGCAGGTGTGTTACTTGACCAAGGCTTTACTGTGCTAACCTGCTTCATGTTTGTGTTTTTCAGTGTCTAAATTTAACTACAACCAGTCAGAGAGCTTGTTTGAGTTGGCTCCCCTCCGGAATCTCTCCATTGGCTCCGTCATGAGTGCCATGGGCCTTGGGTTCCTCCTCTCCATGCTTTTTTTCATAGAGCAAAACATAGTGGCATCACTCACAAACGCCCCAGAGAATAGGTAATTATTCTTGGCTGTCTCTTTCACTGCTCTTGTGTTATTCACTGGAAGCTTCAGGTGGGTGTAGAGAAAGGGGACAGAGAAAGAATGGCACACTGGGACATCTTAACATTAACATTATTCCTGTCACTGTGAGGATTAGACATTTAGAATTCTAGGATCCTGGCTTTTTTTTTAAGGAATCGTATTAAAACATTGCCACCCACCCCTCAGAAATGTAAGTGATACAGAGTGATAGGGTGGAAGAAGAGAAACCTGCCTGAATAAGTGAAGAGGAGGAAGTGGGTTTGAAGATTCCTTCCATAGGGTGGGATGGGGTGTCATTTCCTGCCCCAACTTCCTCTGTGTGTCATTATCTTCGTGCTGCTCTGGCCTCCTGGACAGCCATCAGAAAAAAAGGGACTAATATGAATAAGTGTGTGAGAGAGAGGCAAAGTGAGAGAGCTCAAGCAGGACTTGGGTCCAGAAGCGGGTGACCGGGATGGGAAAAGGTCTGGAAACGAAACCTGATGAGGAATGACTTAGGGAGCTTGGCATGTTTAACCTGGCGAAGAACAGGCTGAGAGGAAACTTGATAGCTGTCTTTAAATATCTGAACAGTTTGTCAAATGGAAGATGAAACCAGCTTTATTTTCTACAGCTCCAAAGGGCAGGAGCCTAAAAGCAAAGGAATGAGATCATAGGAAAGCAGAGATAAGGAGGAACCTCCTAATGGTAGGAGCTGTTTGATAGTGGAACAGACCTCAGAAAGTGGCAGGTTCTTATTTTGAGTTTTTTAAACAGATGTTAGTTAGTCATGCTGCAGGTATGTTTAAATGGTAGATTCCTATATGGCAGAGGCTGAACTAGATGGCCCAACTCTGTGATTCTTTGAAATCTCTTTCACTCAGAGCTAAGGTTGCTGCACATGGGCCCCTTTTTCGCAAGAGAATGGAACAGGCTACAAAATTCAAGATAGTCTGCAGCAGTTCCATCCCTCCCCCAAAACCTAGTGGCCTTTAGATATGTTGGACTGTTGTTGTTGTGCTTTCATGTCATTTCCAACTTACGGGGACCCCAGCACAATCCTATCATGGGGCTTTCTTGGCAAGATTTATCCCAAGGAGGTTCGGCGTTGCCTTCCTTTAAGGTTGAGAGGGTGGACTTGAGTCACTCACAAGATTTCTCTGACCAAGCAAGAATTTAAACTCTGGTTTTCCAGAGTCCTACTTCAGAACTCAGATCACCACTCCACATTTGCTCTCCAGCATGGACTGCAATAGTAATATCATAACTTTCCCTCCCTGTTACCCTAAGAGGTGGGGAATGTTGAGGTCCACCTGCAATGACAGTATCTCCTTAGAATTTGGAGAAATTATAACTTAAAGGATGCCTGTGAGAGGAGGGTAACTGCAGGGTCTTTTCACCTGTGTATACCAGTACTAACTGTAGAGAGGACACCAGTTAAAGTTAAAGTATTTTGTTTGAATTGACAAACATATGAGAAATCTTAAGAACCATACAAGGGTATTAAATAGTGAGGTGGGAAGGTTTGGATAGAGAGAGATTGGGGTGGAAAGAGTGATAGTTACCAGTCTTGAAGAAGGAGGTTGCAGCGGAAGGACTTAGACGGTGTCTGAGAGTAGAACAGAGGAATGGCAGTCCAGGGCACACTATGTTCTACATACTACAGTTGGCTGGGATTAAAACTAGGATTCAAGGTATGTCAACAAAGTTATAACGGCTTTCCTACAGGACCAACAAAGGGGTCCAGGATGAGCTGATTGCTCAACTCTGGAGTGACAAAACATTGATGGGACTCATAACAATCTCTTCACGTTTGGTCAGGTAGGGTGTATAGGGAAGATTTCCGTAGAGTAAGATTGAAGGATGGTCTCTGCCCACCATTCTGGGCATTTTGGTCAGGTAGGGTGTGTAGGGAAGGTTTCCGTAGAGTAAGATTGAAGGATGGTCTCTGCCCACCATTCTGGGCATTTTGGTTTTCACTGTATCTGAAAATGCCAAAAGCGTGAAGCAGTGATGGGATTAACACAAACCCATCAGCATTGGTGTTTTCAGCATAATCCTATCTGGACTTTCCCACTAGCATGACCCTGAACACATCTCTGATCAGTGTGACCCCAGCCAAGTTCTCCCATCATTAATAAGTCCAATTTATGAAAGTTGCGTATCTCATAGGAGGGATGGTAGGGTATGGTAACACCCCCACCAGCTATAGCTATGAAATCTGTAGCCCAGCACATCTAGAAGGCACTAGGGTGGGAAGGCCAGCCCTACATGGCACCCAAAGCAAAGAGAACTGCCTTGTGTAGGGATGCGCTGCTGCTTCTTAGTTCATCTCAGGCCAATCCTCCCCCTTCAATCTGCAAGGCAGCATCAGAATCTGGCACTTGATTTTTGGCCTTTCGCTGCCCCACCAGGCTTCTCCCTTCTCGTTAGCTTGTCTTATTTGAAAGAAAACAAGAGAGGCATTTGTCCAGACACAGCGGCAGTTCCCTCTGCGCATGGCCAGCAATAGTGCGGGGGCAGCTGAGCTCCAAGTAGGACAAGGATTGTAACATGCCCTTACTTTTATGTAGCTGCTGACTTGATGTATGCTCAGTTGCCAAGGCAAGAAGCTGAGGGACTCAGATATTCCCTTTGATGTTTCACTGCTGCCTGAAAGCAAACCGGGTGTCATACGGGGAGAGGAAGGAATGCGATGAGAATGTTTCCTCCTATCTAGCAGGAGAAGAATATTGAGGAACCATGACAATTGTCTTATGCATGCATAAGTTTTCCTAAGGAAATGGCTGGACGTTTTTGTCCAGTGCAAAACGGTCACACTTAGTTCAGTGTCTCAGACAGAAATATTGCGGGTGATGTGCCGTTGGCTGTGCATTCGGTTGCACAACACTGACATTCAGCAGAAGGGTTACGTAACTCTACTAATGCATAACTCCATGTGCAGAGATTTACACTACACAACCTCACTATTGAATCTTGACCATGATTTTGTAAATCTGCCAGAATGGACACCAAAATTTACCAGGTTGCAAAGGCTTTCTTGCTTTCTAGCTCCTTTATTAGTAGTAGCATTGGTAATAGTATTAGCTTTGTTGATATTTTGTCTTTTATCCCAAGATTGGGATAAAAGTGCCTTACAAATCAAACTGATTACAATTAAAAAAGGAAAGTTTTTAGACAGCCTTTTAGAACAGAAGACTTTTAAGGAAGAGGATTGTAAGAGGGTGCTGTTATTGTTTTAGATTATACAGTTTTAACTGCTTTTTATCTTTTTAAGTGTATGCTGTAAATTACTTTAACATCATTAATAGTTTAATTCTATTTTAATTTTGGTCATTAACAATATTAAAGCAATCCAGGTCTTACTGCATCCCTGATTTCCATTGCCCTGGTCTTACCCACTCCTGCAAAGGGCTCTGTGGACATTTACTAGAAGGGTGTGAAACTTCCTTTTCGTGTTTCAAAAACACCGAGAGGAGCATCTGGGAAGAGGCAGATTTTTATATAATTCCCGCTATAATTCCAGTATATTATAATGTAGCTGTGGTGGTTGGAGACCAGCCCCAGAAAACCCCGTGACTTGAAAACTTGAAATGACTTGAAAACACACAACAATGTAGGGTTGAAATACCCTGAAGGTACCAGATACCATCTGACCTTGGAAGCTTAAGCAGGGTCAGCTGTAGTTAGTACTTGGATGGGAGACTGCCAAGGAATACCAGGTACTGTAGGCTGTATTTCAGAGGAATCATAGAATCATAGAGTTGGCAGAGACCCCAGGGGCCATCCAGTCCAACCCCCTGCTATGCAGGAACACCCATTAAAGCATTCCCAACAGATGGCCATCCAGCCTCTGCTTAAAAACCTCCAAAGAAGGAGGTTGCCAGACAGCTCTGACCATCAGGGAGTTCCTCCTGAGGTTCAAGTGGAATCTCCTTTCCTGCAGCTTGAATCCATTGCTCCTTGTCCTAGTCTTTGGAACGGTAGAGAACAAGCCCGCTCCCTCCTCAACATGACATCCCTTCAAATATTTAAACATGGCTATCATGTCCCCTCTGAACCTTCTCTTCTGCAGACTAAACATACCCAGCTCCTTAAGCCATTCTTCATAGGGCATGGCTTCCAGACCCTTCACCATTTTGGTCGCCCACCTCTGGAGAAGTTCCAGCTTGTTGACATCCCTCTTGAATTGAGGTGCCTAGAACTGGACACAGTATTCCAAACGAGGCCTAGTCAATGCAGAATAGAGTGGCACCATTACCTCCCTCGGTCTAGACACCGTACTCCTATTGATGCATCCAAGAATCGCGTTGGCTTTCTTCTCTGATATATAGCCTACAGCACCTGGTATTTGTTGCTGGTCTACTGGCAAAACCACCTCTGACTATTCCTTGCCTAAGGGAACAGTGTGCAAGTTATGGGGTCACCCTAAGTCAGCAAGTGACTAGAAGGGCCACGCACACACGTAGTATAATGTAGGGGTGGGGAAAGCACAGACCCCACTTGTGTGGCCTCTGCCAGTTATCCAAATGCCCTCTCTCCTTTTTTGATTTTACTGCAGTTTTTGAGTAGTGCCTGATCACTTCTGATTATCATTTTCTCTGATATGTGGCCAGGAAACAAAAGTATTTCCACATGCTGTCAGGAGAGGTGCCCCAGGGCCCTTTGAAATAGCCCCCTTCCCCACTCCAACACAAGCATGTGACGCAGATTGTAAAATCTCTGGGGGAATTCTCTGTGGTTTGTAGATCTTGTGTTTTTGGTCCAACGTTTGATTGAGACCCAGTTTTGTTACCGTTGTTGTATTGAGAGCAGCATTCAAGCTTGGAATCTGTCAAGTAATAAAACTGAGAGCATGTGCAGAGCTGCCTTTGCCATCTTAGCAGGGCTAAGGATGAGGACTTGGGCTGGAGCTTCCCTGAGTTAAATGGTGCTTGCAAATTGGTTTTCTCAGACGTTAAAGCCATCTCCAGCCACTTCCCAGCCTCTCACTTAATCCCACGTGAGTTCATGCACGAGGAGCCTTTTAAAAATTCATAATCCTGAAATAATTTTGTTGAGGAGTGCAAGCAGCCAGACAGACCTGAATTTTAGTTTTGACTGTGGAACAGATCAGAGCTTGGGAGAGGGACATTTTTGGACTACAGTTCCCTAAATCTCCCAACCAGCATGGCTGCTGGAGACGATAATATTAAAAGGTTATTCAACAAGCTCTACGATCACTGTGGCTCCAACGCAGAGAGACAAAAAGCATGCAGAGGTCACTTTTTTTACTACTCCCATAATCCCTCAAAGAGGCACAGGGGATTCTGCATGTTGTCATCCAAAAAAGTAACTTTACTAAGCTGTCAGAGCCAGGTCTTGTATTGGCCATCTTAAAAGCTTCTCATATTCATGTTCTGTGCCTCATTCAGTTTTTGGCACCTAATGCGCACTGCACGGCAACAGGCTGACTTTGCATGGGGCAGAAAAACTGTGGGTTTTAAAAAATAATTTATTCATTAATTTTAGCAGAAACACTCCAGCCTACAATCAAAACAATATGCATTGAGAAAAAAAAAAGAGGAAAAAAAAAGGAAAGGAAAAAAAATAACCTGAAGCTGAAAGACAACAGTAAAACACTAACCCAAAAATACTGAGCACTATAAAAGACAAAAGAGCTTTGAGCCCCTGCGAGTCAATCTGTAATGAAAGAGAAAAGAGAAAAAATATTCTACTATTACAGATCCAACTAGATAATCCTACTAGAATTACTCGTAACCATCGCCAGAGGCTATTGCATTGTTACATTTCTTGTTGCTTAAAAAGTCCATAAGCAGTTTCCAATCTTTTCAAACAACCAAAAAGCTTCAGTTGGCTTATTCTTTAAAACCCATGTTAGTTTGGCTGTTTGGGCTAACTCAGCAACCTTAAGCGCAGAGAAACTGTTCTGATGGGGTTTTTTGGCTGCTTGTTGTTATGGCCTGGCTGGCATGCTTACCTTAAATAAAATTTTACTAACAAGAGTTTATTTCAGGTTAGTGAAGGGCACGGCTTATCACTGGGACCTCCTCCTCGTGGCTCTGATCAACATAGGGCTGTCGGTCTTTGGATTGCCGTGGATCCACGCCGCCTTCCCTCATTCGCCAATGCACGTCCGCGCGCTGGCCTACGTAGAGGAGAGGGTCGAGAATGGGCACATCTATGAGACGTAAGTCACTGGGGAAAAGCAGAAGGAACTGGAAACAGCCAATAAATCAGATGTCAGAAAGACCATTTCCGCACGTGACTGTTACAGTGCTATTATTCCATTTTCAACATCCTATGGAATCCTAGGGTTGGCAGTTTAGGGAGGAGCCTAAGGGAGGTTCCAAAGGCCCCTCCCTAAACTGCAAACCCCAGGATTCCAGAGGATGTTGAAAGTGGAATAATAGCACTGTAACAGTCTAGTGCAGAAGTGGCCCTTCTTAACCCCTTTTCCACTGGGATTGTATTTTCTGCAGTTGCTTCTCAGCTATTGAACAAGATGTGTGGCTGACATGCAGTCTGTGTAAAAAGCCAGTTATTGACTTGTATTATCAAAAGTTTCCACGTCCTAGGTCGTGAAACCACTTGCTGTCTCTGCCTCCTGACACCCACCCTAGCTTCTCAGTTATAAAACTCTTTCTAATTTATGATTCTGTGACAAGCATCCTCCAGTTTTTCATCCCGAAAATCCCCTGACACACTGTACTTCCCAAGCATGTCTTCCCCAAGTTTGGCTAAGCCTCACTGATCTGCCAGCCATGCTTTAGCTGGAAGCTTTTCTCATTATAAAAGTATCTTGGTTGCCTCCTTAATATCAGAATCACAGTGGCAATTACGCTGTGCAGGCAGAGGAGTAGAGATTGTGCGGATTTCTTTCCCCCTGAAGTTCCTCTACAATGAGTCATCTTTTTGTCACCTTATGGGGATCATAGATATATATCCTCTCCCTTACCCTAAAATCACCCCAGATATTAGGAATTCTGAAAAAGCACTGGTGGAATGGTAGAATGCTAAGTAAAGGGTAGTTGGAGTTGCCTCACTACTGAAATTTTAAGCTCACTTTGCCCAGAGGGTGGTTGATTTTATAGGTCACAGTAATAAATAAGTGAAGGAAATATCTCCCTACCATTTAGAGCAGCATTAACTTAATTGGAGGATTTAGCAAAGAGACTGTGTGTCACCTAATAATGTTCAGTTTATTTTTCAGAATCTTACTTTAGCTAGACCTGTACACAATGGAGGACATGAAGGCGAGGTGAAGAGTGGGAATCACTAAATCAGGGAAGCCAGTGTTGGGTAGGAAGTGGGAGATTAGAAGCATGAGGAGAAGAAGCCAAGTGTCATGCCCTGCTTCCAGAACATGGAAATGGACTCTTGACTCAGAGACTGAAACAGAAGACACGCCAGGACCTCCTGAACAGGAGGAGGTTATAGAGCCACACATCTCAGAGAGAGAACGGGGTACAGTGCCAACTCCAGCAGAGAGTCCTGTCCCTTTAGATACAGAAGACAGCTTACCTACACCTGCCTTTGCTGAGCTTAGACAGCAAATGGAGAGCTTGTGCAGGTCTCAAGGATTTATAGGAAACAGCAATTAGTTAGGAAGCAGCTGCATTACGCTGCTACCCTATATAGACATAGCCGTTCCCCTCCAGTTGTTGGAGCTTATTTGACCTTCCTGACTACCAGTTGTATTTCTTGGATTGTGTTGATGGACTCTGGACTTATTTGCTCTGCCTTGGATTCTGTTGAATTCTGATTATGCCTTTGACCTTTTGCTTACTGAGTAAAAGTAAGTGACTGATTTTGAGCTGTCCTGTTTCTGCGTTTGCTACTTTGCCTGTGTTATTTCCTGGTTATCAGCTGTGTAGCCGCAAGCTTTGGCTGGCTGCTCGGACTGAGATAGGACACAAAGAAGGTCTCGAGAGAGAAGGGAATCCTAATGTGCAGGAGGCTGCATTATTGAAATTGGGCTGTCTCTGTTTGAATAGAAGGTAAAGTGGAGACCAAGGCCAATAGGACTCAACTGTGACTGTCATACTTTGGACACATCATGACACATGACTCATGGGAAAAGATGATAATTCTGAGTAAAGTAGAAGAGTTTGCAAGACCTCAACAAACTTGTTGACCACCAGGTCTCATGGGGCTTTCTTATTCATAGGGCCACCGTAAGTTGAAGCCAACTTGATGACAGATAACAACAGTATGGTGACCCCCTTGTTCATGAGACTCCACTGACTCATTGGGATGCAGGGGCTTTAAACAGGCCTCTCACAGCGTCACGGTGGTTGAGTTGGGTCTCAGCTCTGAAGTCCATGTTCCTGAGACTAAGTGTTTTCTGCCTAGGCATATCCTCTATTTACATGGAGTTTGGGGGTGAGATTGTCAGATCTCAGGGCATAGGCCTGACTCTCCAGTGTTCATGGGCCATCTCCCAAGTGGAATATGCTGCCTCGGAGTGTGGTGGAGTCTCCTTCTTTGGAAGTTTTTAAGCAGAGGCTGGATGGCCATCTGTTGGGAATGCTTTGATGGGTGTTCCTGCATAGCAGGGGGTTGGACACCATGGTCCCTGAGGTCTCTTCCAATTCTATGATTCTGTGATTCCAAGTGGGAGATAAAGGTGCAGATTCTTCAGTTTTAGGAGGCTCTGCGCCAAGCAAGAGATTGTATACAAATCTCCAGCTTACTAGTAGAGCAGCAACTTACTACAATTTCCAAGGCTTAATTGACTGGTTGCTGCAACTTACAGAGAGAGACTCTCCCGAGGATCTTTGTATTTACTTACCTAGCTTTCTCCTTCCTTCCCAGGTGTTGGGGCATCCATATTCTGGCTAGAAGCAAGTAGGCTAGATTAAATGATGCTTATCCCATTTTCCTGAGTGAGAAGGCATAATCCAGGAATAGCCCCTTTAGTTAAGATTTCTGTCTTAATTTCCAAGCAGGAAAATATGTCTTCTGTGTGTGGTTGTGTGGTTGAATGCAGACAAGCTGTGAGCCACTGTGGTTGACACTTAATACAGAGCGCTTATGGACATCACCAGGGGTTGTCCCTGTGTCTCAGAGTTTTGACCCAGAAACCTCAGAGGTCTGGGATGACCCTGAACTGGTAACCCTAGAGGGCAAAAGACATTATGAACCCTTCCCTAGTTGTCTGCATTTTGTGAGCTCACTTCCCCCTCCCCCTTTTAATGCCCTTTGACCACACAACCCCTCAACTTTATAAAGACCCTCATAGTACCTGATCTTGGAAGCTAAGCAGGGTCAGCTCTGCTTTGCACTTAGGTGGGAGATGCCAACAAATACCAGGAGGTGTAGGCTGTATTTCAGAGGAAGGAACTGGCAAATCATCGCTTGAGTACTCCCTCTAAGAAAACCCTGTGAAATTCATGGGACCAGCATAGGTTGACGGGTGACTTGATGGCTCACACGTGCACAAACACACACATACACAAACAAGCCACTGAGAATGAATTGAAGAAAATCTCAAGATCTGTTGTTGCTTGTGAACGGATGGCTTTTTCAAAAAAATACTTTGGCCGCTAGAGGTCACCCTGGTAAATTAGATCAGTGGTTATTAACCTTTTCTTTACAATAGATCCCCTGTAAATATCTTTTGGTGGCCAGGGGACCCCCAAGGCCTAACTCAAGATTTAAAACTCTAAAAGGCATGAAATATTTATTTAAAGTTGCTCATCCAGAGATTTAAAATTTGGAGAAAAGGGAGGAGTGAGAAAATGCACACACTCCTATGATATTTTTATTAGAATGATTCTATACAAATTTGTCTTTATTGATTTCTTCCTCTCTTTCTGTTTTAACTGCCAAAATTCAGAAATTCTTCAAGCCTTTGTGGACCCGCTGTGAGGATCTTGAGACCCCCCGGGGTCCGGGGATCTCAAGTTAAGAACCACTGAATTAGATCTATTTCGCTTGCAGATATAGGCACTTTAGAGAATTTTCTCCTTAAGATCAGTGGCGAAGCTTGGAGTGTATGGAGGGGGCGGGGCTACAGTGTGAGGGGCGGGGCCACTGCATGGGGCGGGGCGGGGGTGTGGCCAGGGCACGCCGGGGCAGGGCTACGGGCTGGGACACCCCAAAAACGTTGCCGCCCAGGGCAGATTTCCCCTCCCGCCCCCACGTCCCTACGCGACTGCTTAAGATTAGCCAATTTCACGAAGGACAGCTTGATCCATGGCTGTTGGTCGCAATGGCTAAAGGGAGCCTTCATGTTGATGACAGCAGTCCACTAAATAACATTGGTTGAGGAACAACAATAGGAGAGGGCAGAGTCCTGGGAGAGAGGATTTTGGGAATTTAGTTCTAAAAAGTGTGGGCCACCATTAGAAAAGCCTGAAATGAAATTAATGAAATGAAGACCTGAAATGAAAGAGTTTACAAACCCCTCCTCAAAAATAAAACCTCACTATCAAATTATGCCACAGTTACTCCATTTTAACAGCCATGGTTCCATCCTGTAGAATTCTGGGGTTTGTTGAGGCCCTAGACCTCTCTTGCAAAGAATTCCAGATACCTCTCTCTAAACTGCAGAAGAACTGGAGAAAGAGCAGACCTCACGTTGAATTAATGGAACTTGTCCTTACTTTGGAAGTGTCGGAAGAGCAAGTTGTCAGATAACAGATAGAGGTTGGATGGTCCTTGGTCGGAGAGCTTTGGTTGTGTCTTCTTCCGTGGTGGGAGGTGAAGGTTGGCCTTTAAGGTCTCTTCCAAATCTATGATTCCCAGGGTTCCACAGAACCCGGCCGAAAAGGTTACATTAAGAATCATAGTGCTTATAAATTGTATAGTGCAGTTGAGACCCATGTTGTGATCTGCCTTCGGTCCCATATTGGGGCAAAGTCCAAATACAAATAAAACAAACAAACCCACACCCTGGAGCCCCATGGCTGCCAATCAGAATTTGCAATATTGGTTTAGACTCAGTAGAAGATAGTTTCCTACAAGCCTGAAGTTGGGCAACTGCTTTTCAGGAAGGAGAATAGTCATGGGTTTTGTTTCTGCTGAGCTCTTGTCCAGTTTTCTTCTTTGTTTGGATGGCAAAAAAAAAAAAAATTACAAAGGAAATCAATGCACTCTGAAATCTGATTGCTGTTGCTAGGAAAGGATTACAAGGTGACAAAAGAGCATTTGGACAGCTTGAAGAGGTTTTGTTTAGCAGGCTGCAAAGACTAAATTGATTTTTCAGCTCTGGAGGTGGGGATGAGACTAAGGATTGTCGCTTGGAGCTTGGTTGTGCTCATTACCCAAGAAAACACATTAATTTTGAACCAAGAAAAGCAAATTATGCAATTTAAACAGGTTCCATTGCTTAATAGTCAATGGTGCAAAAAGCAGACTCCTTTTGGAAAGCTGTAAATCTGGTTTAGCTCCTTGTGGACCATGAGGATTTCTCCAGGGCACTTTCAGGTCTACAGTTTCATTGTGAGGGTTGGAAACTTACTTCTGTAAATAAAAAAGAAGACAAAGGTTATATTCTCAAGATGCTGAATGTTATGCATACCAACAACTACTAAGTGTTGCGTCAAACACTTGAATCATTGTGTTCCCCCATATGTGCTTTTATTCTTGGATTGTTGTGGGTTTTTCAGGCTGTGAGGCCGTGTTCTAGTAGTATTTGCTCTTGACATGGCCCCTGCATCTGTGGCTGGCATCTTCAGAGGATCTGGAGACATGGAGGTGGAGTGGAGTATATATACTTGTGTGATCCCCGGGTGGGAGGGATTTCCATTTGTGATGCATTAGTGATGCAGCTGGCCTGGGAGGTAGCCCATTGTTGAGTGGACTAGCCCCCAGGGTTGCTTTGTTAGTCAGGGGATATGCATAAGTTATGTGTGCATTTAAGTACTTGTTAGCAATCCATTGTATTGTTTCCTGTAGAGAGACCTCCTAAGTCTGGGTGGTGTTCACTGGCATATTTTTGAGTCTTGATTTGAGTGTTTTTCAGTACTGGTAGCCAATGAACACCACCCAGACTCAGGAGGTCTCTCCACAGGAAACAGTGCAATGGATTCGTAACAAGTATTTAGATACACACACAACTGTTATGTGTATCTCCTGACTAACAACACAACCTTGGGGGCTAGTCCACTCAACAATGGGCTATCTCACAGACCAGCTGCATCACTAATGTGTCACAAATGCACATCCCTCTCACCTGGGGATCACACAAGTATATATACTCCATTCCACCTCCATGTCTCCAGATCCCCTGAAGATGCCAGCCACAGAAGCAGGCGAAAAGTGAGGAGCAAATACCACTGGAACACGGCCTCATAACCCGAAAAAACCCACAACAACCCATGGATTCCGGCTATGAAAGCTTTCAACTTTACATGCTTTTATTCTGTTAGTGTGATTGTCTTCCTTTACACATGTGGCTGCACATTTTTGGCCAAAGTGTAGCATCCATATTCAAGTGAAGGTCAGTTGAACATGTGGTCCAGCTACACATTTGGTATCCTTATGTCCTGCAAGTGCATTGGACTTACGCATTTCACAGTAGTTTGCACATTCAGTTGTGCAGTGTTCAAGGTCGGTAGTTCACAAGCATCGTGTAACCCATGTGTCATCCAAGCCTTCCCCCAGACGACCCAAGTAACCATTCTCCCCCCCAACTGAATTACCTCTCCGCAGGACTGAGAGTTAATCTTTTAAATAGATTATGCCTTTGTCATTGAATCTTAGACTCATAGAGCTGGAAGAGACTCCAAGGGCCACCCAGTCCAACCCCATTCTGCCATGCAGGAATATGCAATCAAAGCACTCCCAACAGATGGGCATCCAGCCTCTGTTTGAAAACCTCCAAAGAAGGACGGTCAGGGCTGCCCGGCAATGGAATCGGCTGTCTCAGTGGAGTGTGGTGGAGTCTCCTTCTTTATTAAGCAGAGGCTGGATGGCCATCTGTTTGGAGTGCTTTGATGTGGGTTCCTGCATAGCAGAGGGTTGGACTGGATGGCCTCTGGGGTCCCTTCCAGCTCTATGATTCTAAGGAGATTCTACCACACTATAAAAATATATGAATATTTTTGGGGGAATAAAAAAAGCTCTGGTCACTTTTGGTTTTGTTTATTCTGTTTTTGTTTCGTTCGTTTGGGCACTTGTTGGGCCCCTGGGTTAAAAAAAAAAAGTTTCCCTGGACGTGTAGCAGTTGCCTACCCCTGTTCTAAATTATGGCCCAGAACAGGACTCATTTTGCACACGCGTGTGTGTGTGTTTAGGTCGGTTCTCGTCACTTGAGGACATGAAAATGTGAACTGGCTTCCCTCAAAAAGCATTGCCCCTGGAGCTTCACGAGGGTGTTAGGGGAGTTCTGTGACTTGTTTTGCTTGATCCAGAGCATGGAATTGATAGCAGTGGGGATGATGCTGATTTTATCCATTTGTATCCCAATTTTCTCTCAATAATGGGACTTGAGGAGACTAACAACATATTTAAAACAATGCAAATTAAACAAACAATTCAAAAGCATTAATAAAAGTATAAATATAAGATTTAAAAACAGTTTAAACAATGTGTGATGTTAGAACGTTAAACATCAGAAATATTAAAAATGTGTGAGAGAATTGTATACCGACCTTAAAAACAGAACCACACAGCATTTAAAAGCCCAACTCTATGCAGTGTGTAAAAGCCTGAGGCTATAAATTCTCTAAAATAAATAAATAAATATTCTAAATAAATAAATAAACTTATATACCTGGGCCATCAAATTATGGGTGCATAGCCCTCAAACATTTCATGGATGAAAACCGGGGCACGTGCAGCTGAGCAATGTCAGAGTGTGGTCAAGATGGCAAAAGTTTTCTTTTTTAATATATTTGTTAAAGTTTTACATATTTACAAAAAGCTAACATATGACTTCCCGTGTCACTCTGTTTGCATACAAAAAAATGCAGTAAATATATCCATACAATTGTTATTACTCCTCACTCTATAATCACCTTTTCCCATTTTCTTTCCTGATTAAATTACCAACTTTAACGCCTGAAAAGAGTTCAGTAATCTAATCAAAACCTGTAGCCGCAGTTTCTCCTCTTTCTTACTTTATGAAATCTAGGAAAAGGTTGCAAGATAATCAAATATGATTCTATTGTTTTACCCCCTAACAATAATGTCAATTTATCTAATTTAGATAGTCCCAGTAATTTTTCTAACTGCTCATCCATCATAGGGCAGTTTCTACTTTTCCAATTTTATTTTACTTATTTTTTTGCATAAATCAACCTTGCAGCGGTAATCATATCATACAGTAATACATCATTGTCTTTTCCCACTTTAACCTCGTAGTTCAACATATATAACAAAAATAGTTCTGGACTATGCCTTTATTTTGTTTCAAAATTCTTAGAATAGCAAAAGTGATTATGAGGAAGAACACACAAGCTAGGAGAGATTGCAGCAGAGTCTGGCTCTCCTCTCCTCTCCCCTCCCTGCTGAGCTTTTTTTAAAATTGGTTATAAAGAAAAAAGAACAAAATAAAAACACAACGTGATTAGCATAAAAGTAAAAAAGAGAAAAAATGCACCAAATAAAAAAGCTTACATTACTATTTCTTTCCAGATCCTTTATTATCATATACTTATTCAACATATTGTATATCATATTGCTTATATATTTTTGTTGCATGTATCTAAATCTCATTCTCATTATACTCATTACTATTATAATAATTTTGTTCTTAACTCTATCCTTTTCAACTGTATTTAACCTATTGCTATTACTGAGTATTACTAAACATATTAATACTAACCCTAACCCTGAACGTGAACCTGTCCCCAGAGCCAATTATATTTCAGCTTACTCCACCTTCCAAAATTGTAATTCTTCTTGTGGAGGTATGATACTTCCCTCTTTTGTTAAAACCTTTTCCACAAATATTTTCCATATTGCTTCAAAATCATTCCCTTTCATTATTCCTTTTCTAACCCTAATTCAACATGTTGATCTATCATTGACTGCAATTTTCCACACTTCTCTATACCAATCCTTTATTTGAAAATCTTCTTGAACTTCCCATTTTCTTGATATAATTAACCTTGCTGCAGTTGATCTCCTTGCTGAGTAAATGGAGTGCAAACTACTTTTACACGTCAGACTCATTTTGCAGCAACTAAAGTAAACTGACCAAGGGGCAAAGTTGGAGGAGGAAAGAGAAATTGGGACTTTTTTAAAGCAGCTGGAAGAAATAGGGTGATGGAGGGTGAATCAGGAGCGTATCTGCCAAATTGGGACAGTTGAGGGGTACGTGGATGCAGGAGTGTTTGTGATAACTTCACTCCCGTGCCACGAAGAGCAAAAAGGGACTACTCCGCAAGAGAACCGCTTTGCTTTTTTCCTCCGCACAGAATCGTGAGCGTGAAGGAGACCCGGCTGACGACGCTGGTGGCCAACTCCTTGGTGGGCCTTTCGCTGCTTCTCCTGCCATTCCCTCTGCAGCTGATCCCCAAGCCGGTCCTCTACGGACTCTTCCTGTACATCGCTCTGACTTCCATCGATGGGAACCAGCTTTTCGAAAGGGTGGCCCTCCTCTTGAAAGAGCAGGTAAGCTCTTGGCTCGCCAGGCGGAGAGCCGGGATGAGCCACAAGGGGCCGAACAGCGCCGCAGCCTCTGCTTCCTGAGGAAACTCATAATAATGAGCTGATTGCCACAGTGTGAAGAAAACAGAGCCGTTAAATGGTCTCTGATTGCTTTTTATAATATTTCCTCCTCCCTGGCCTCCCCCATCCACCGCCTCGTTCACACCCTGTTTATCATCTTGAACGGGCTCCCACAGCAAAATACGCCGGGCAGAGTGCCACCAGAAAGGTTCCTGACAAAGAAATTCGGCCGGCCGGCCGCTGTAAAGGAAAAAGAAAAACAAGATTGACCTCCTGGCATTTCAAAGGGCTTTGGTCTTACCCTCTGATTAGCCGAGAAAGTAGCTACCACTGCTGTGACGGGGGGACGTCAAGCCCCCTCTTTGCTCTGGGAGATTTGGAAAGGAGCCCCTTCCAACCAGATTTCGAAGTGATAGCAGCATTAGCCTGTTTTGGTGGAAAAGGAAAAAGAGGGAAGGAATTTAGTGGCACTTTTAAGACGAATTGATTTATTTTGGCGTGAGCTTTGATGGGGTTCAGTCCACTTCTTCAAACACATAGATGGACTATAACCTTGAAGACTGCATTTTCGTTTTTTGGTTTTTTTTTTAAGATAGTATAGATTTGTAAGCTCTCCTTTGATCACTTGTCAGAATTGGAGCAGCTCACAAGTTCAAGCAAGGGAGAAGGGCTGAAAGGGCTGTTCAGTTCTGAAAAGTCAGGGTGCCGTGGGACCTAAAGACTAAGGCCATTTCCGCACTAGACTGTTCTAGTGCTATTATTCCACTTTCAACATGCTATGGAATCCTGGGGTTTGCAGTTTAGGGAGGGGCGTTTAGAATTCTCAGCCAGAGAGCTCTTTGGCCTCAGTAAACTACAAACCCCAGAATTCCACCGGATGTTGAAAGTGGAATAACAGCCCCGTAACAGTGGAGTGCGGAAAGGTCCTAAGACATTATGGCTGCCATCTTGTCAGTGACATGCAAGCCTAGGCTTATTGTATACCTGCATATGTCTTTTTTCGGTCATTGCAGTATTCTTTTCCTCCCTCTGCAGTGACCAAAGCGCCCCCGCCACCAAGAGTCACCATTTTGCCATAATATCTGCTCCCACCATGGGCCCTTCAGCAGCTAGTAGGAGGGAAAATGGGTCAGAGAGGCATTTGGCTATGGGGCATGGCCAGACACAGAGTAGTTACAGCATCGACCAAGGCCTCTGGAGAATCCTAGCACATCTCCGCCAATGATGTTTGTGGTCTGTGGCTGGCTGAGGGATCATAGACAGATGCTACTTTCATCCTTCTACTCTCCACCAGCCCTGCATTTCTTTGTGACAGGGGTGGGTTGCAGCAGCCAAACGGTGAATCCAGAGCAAGGGTACTGACTGTAAAGATGTAGCATGCTTTCTCCCAAAGAACTATGCAGTGCAAGATTTCAGCCCTTATTTGGGATAAGCTTTCACAGGCAGCAGCCCCCTTTTAATCAGATGGCCTCGTCTGGCATGTGATAAAATGTGCTGAAATCTCTCAAAGTTTATGCCAAATGAGACACCTTGGTCTTTGAGGTTCCCCAGGGCTGCATTGTTTCTGCTGCAACAGACTAACGGGTCTCTCCCCTAGAACATGGAACCTTAGGTATGGTTTGGGAAGGCTGTTTTTGGCAATGCTGCCCACCCCACATGGCCTATTCTTCCAAACGGCTCTTCATCCAAGGGGAGACAATCACAATTATTTGTCTGCATATTCCAGTCATCCCTGTGTGTGTGGGTTCCACTTTCCCACCCACCTTGCCTTCCCAGCTGAATTCCACACTGCACAATCATCTCCAGTGGGATGTTCGTTCTCTTCAGTGGGGAGCCTTAGCTCTCGTGCAGCCTTGATTAAAAGACTTTCTTACATCAGCAAATTAGTGGATCTGAGCAAGGGCCGTGGCAGCAAACAAATTTCAGTCTTCTTAGATGTTGATCTGAGTTGAAAGGAGCTTTGTTCCCCAGTTTTCAAACTCTGTAGTTCCCAGCAAGCATTGATAGAATCACATTTTTAATTAACTTTTTAATGTATTCTTTGCAGTCAGTGAGATTCAGAACTTTGCAGGTTGACACGTGCTGAACAAGGGCCACTCTCTACAGCTTCAGTTGTGCAAAATCCTAGGATGAGGGTCGCGTTGTGGCATCGTCACCAGATTAGGATTCGCAGAATCTCTTGCAAGAACCCCAGTTGAAGGGCAGTCAAGTCAGTATGACTTTGCAGAGTAGTTCTGTAGCATTACAAGCCTGCCTGTAATAGCTGGATGCCACAAGAAAGCCATGTATTGCCACTCACTGGACGCTGACGTTTTGTCCTTTTGACATTTTGTCCTTTCCAGACAGCATATCCTCCGACCCACTACATCCGCCGGGTGCCCCAGAGAAAGATTCACTACTTCACAGGCCTGCAGGTTCTCCAGCTCCTCATTCTTTGTGGCTTTGGGATGTCTCCTCTTCCCTACATGAAAATGATCTTTCCCCTCATCATGATCGGAATGATCCCAATCAGGTAGGACTTGCTTAACAGACACTCGGTTTTGGATCTGCAGAAGAGCAGTACAACCAATGTGCTGGGTGGGGCCTGGCCCCTTTTTGACCAGCATCTTTCACTAGCTGTCAACGCTGAATAATTATTGAATTCAAGGATTCAACTATTGAATTCAGTAACTGAATTATTGTCTTGAGCTGAATTTTCATTATCATCTTCAGTTATATCCCAACTTTTCCACAAAACCAGGGCTCAAGACGGGTTACAAATTAAAACAAATACGATATTGATAAAACATATATTCCCATTACATTAAATCTAGTTATTAAGGTGGGAAGTGGCCAGCATACAAACAAACTAATTTAGTGCCCCTCCATTGTGAGTGGCAACTGTTATATATTCACTGTGTTGGCTATGCTGGTTGTGGATGACCGAAGGTGTAGTCCAACACCTAACTGAAGTAACAGTTATGGGGCGTAGAATCATAGAATTGTAGAATTAGAAGAGACTACAAGGACTATTGAGTCCAACCCCCTGCTATGCAGGAACACATGATCAAAGCATTCCCGACAGATAGCCATCCTGCCTCTGTTTAAAAACCTCCAAAGAAGGAGACTCCCCACATTCCCAGGGAGCAGCATATTCCACTGTCAAACTGCTCTTACTATAAAAAAGTTCCTTCTAATGTTTAGCTAAAATTTCTTTTCCTGTAGTTTGAAGCCATTGCTTTGTGTCCTAGTCCCCGGAGCAGCAGAAAACAAGCTTGCTCCATCCTCCATATGATATCCCTTCAAATGGTTATCCTATCACCTCTTCACCTTCTTTCCTCCAGGCTAAAGACGTCCAGCTCCCTAGGCTGCGCCTCGCAGGGCATGGTTCCCAGACCCTTTAACACTTTGGTCAGTCCAAATCCTCATCTGGTCATAGTCTAACACTCAAGAAAAAAAGAAGAAGGGAACGTTGAATGTTTATGTAGACCCCAAACTAATGGTGGCCCTCCTGTTCTTCTTTTGCTCAGGTATAACTTGCTGCCCAGAATCATTGAAGCAAAATACTTAGATGCGATGGACGCCGAGCACTAAAGAAGGAGACTAGACTTCAGCCTTGGCGACGGTTTGCAGCTTTCTTTGACCGGAAAGGGAGCTGTCTCCTCTCTAAGTAACTCATTGGGAGCTGGTTTGTTTTTGGAACTTCTGTGACTTTCAGACCACTGCACTACTCCTCAAAGGCATGTTGCCAGAGACCAACCAAATGCCCAGGTTATGGCGAGGGGGAGGGAGGAGGAGAACAGGTGGGGAGGATAAGAATGTTTGCTCCTCTGAGCTGATGAGAGGCCAGCGAGCTTTCTGGAAATCCCAAAGACACAGGTTTGGACCTGCCAAGTGCTTCTTCGTTTAGGGGAAGAATCTCCTTTTTTATATATATACCTTATACACCCAGAACTGTGCTGCTCTGCCAGAGGAAAAGTCATCGGTCCTTTTTATGTGACAGAATTGCAGTGCCACGTTGAGCTTTATGGAAGCTTCCCGAGCTTTCCGTACCTTTAAGCTGACCTTGTCTTAATGGGCAGTCCTCTGCTGACCAGCGGGTGTCACGGTGGCTCTGGAGAAGGAGTGAACAACTGACTGTGTGTGAACGTCCGGAAGGCAGAGGAAGGATTGCCACAGATGGCTGTCAAAGACTGTAAATTCTGCAACATGGTTTTGTTCAGAGCATCCACTAAATGTTCAGACCTAGATTCACTTGCACGGTGACGGCAGAGAGAAACTCCCTTTTCCACGAGGACCAGAGACAGCTGGGGCTGACCCAAAAGCAACTGTTACGCTGTTGTTTTTGCTGACTCTCCCATCCCGACTTGGAACGGTAGATTTGCACGAGTGGTGACACTTTGAGCTAGGCACTGAATTTTGGACAGAATTCTTCTTCCCTTCCTCAGTATCTGTGTACAGTACTACTTCTGTGTACATATATACATAGCCGATCTAGATTTGTGTATATATTTTGCATATAAATGTTCCAGGTAGAGATGCTGGCCCTTTCCAGAGACTGAAAGGGTATTTTGTGCAATCAGTGTTAACCTGTACTGTATCTTACCTTCAAGTTTGTCTCTCATTGTTCCTCCTATTTTTTTTCATCCAACTTCTTCACTCTTTCCCATCTCCCTTTTTTTCCCCTCTTTTCTTGTTGCCACATAAACGGCTGTCATCTCTCTTTCCTCTGTTTCACTCTGGCCCCTTCAACTCCAGCACTTTGGGTTCCTCTTTGCATTTTATTTTAATGTACAGTACATGGAGAACATTGCGGGTTTGAGATTATTTTTTTTCTTCTTTTTCTGTCTTTCTTTTTCTGTCGCCTAGACTGTATTTCTGTTTTTGTTTTTTTGTTTTTGTCTGTGTACTGTTTCTGGTTTTTTGTAGCCAGTCTCCCTGTTTCTCCGCACAAAATATTACATTATATTTCTGGAAGAATTCTAATGCTACTGATGTCTGTTTTATATAGATACTGATATATATCGTGGCTCCTAATAATCATTCGTGTGACCGTATGTGTATGTGTGTGTTCAGGCATGTTGTGCCTACTGTTCGTTTCTTTCTTTCTTTCTTTCTTTCTTTCTTTCTTTCTTTCTTTCTTTCTTTCTTTCAACGTTCCATATTGTGTTTCAGATCAGTGATGTCTTTGTTTCTTCCTCTAAGCATTCTCTTTGCTGTAGAATTTTTACAAGAAAGCAGGCACTAGGGAGATTACCCAGCAGTCTTGTCTGTAGATAGTTTGTTTAGAGCGGAGAATGTTCAGAGCTTAATCTATGAAAACAACACATGAGGAGTTACAAATGCACCATTCCACGTAGAAGAACTTTGTCCCCTGATATTGTTCCCTGCATGTAGAAGACTAGTTGGCAAAGGAAGAGATTCTGACCTGCTTCTTTGGCCTGACTAGTTAGTCTCCTGTGTAATATATTTGATTTTCTTTCCCAGCTCACCTCACTCCCAGCAAAGTCACCTGAAAAACTGAAGCGGTTATCAACCATCCTCAGCTGTTGTTCAGACTAGACTTCTCATGTGGAGTGTTCCAAAGAAAATAGAGTTTCTCTTGTGTGTTACTGTTTTTGCCTGAATGCACACACCAGCATCTTGTCTAGAAAATGCAAGCCAGGGACTTGTTAGACTCAAAAGTGCATGGCATTTTCCCAAACCTTGCAATTCGCAGGTTTGCCTGAAATTTTTTACTCACAGGCAAGACTTCTGGAATGTAATATATTCAGACATTCAGGAAAGCGTTGGCATTTTGGTATTTTTTAAAAAACAGTAAAGTTTGTCATGCATACCTAGGCCATTTCCGCACTAGGCTGTTATAGCGCGATAATTCTGCTTTCAACATCCTATGGAATCCTGGGGTTTGCAGTTTCGGGAGGGGCCACCTGGCCCCTCCCGAAACTGCAAACCCCAGGATTCCATAGGATGTTGAAAGAGGAATCATCACGCAATAAGAGTGTTGTGTGGAAATGGCTCTAGTTCAAGAAGCTAGTTCACAAATCATAGAATATTTTGTTTTTAACTGAGGACTCTCTTCTGAACTCAAGTCCAAGCCCTTGAATGCTTGCCCCAAGGTGGTCAGTTCTTGTGGTATATAATTTTGGTGTCTTTTGGTGCATTTCTGATATTGTTAACTTGCGACTGCTCTGTTCCCACTTTGAGAAAATTCAGGGACAAAGCTTTGCAGAAATGGGCCAGAAGATACCAGGAACTGTTTGTGAAGCAGTTGATTTGTTGAGTTTTTAATATGCAAAGCAAAGGGTGGAACTGTACATAAACTGCGGGCTGCCAGCTAAATGACAGTCAGGTGTCAAGATCTTCCACCCCATAGCACTCAGCAAAGTCTACCCTATATCATTGCTATGGGTCTTCCCATCCTGCTAGCAGCAGCTTGTAGTAGACCAAGGGCAGTGAAGTGGATGGAATGAAATAACATGGGGACAATGGGCATATTTACCATGTTTTACAGGGTCTTGTTGCAAGGCTGCCATTTTCATTGGCTGCCCCTGTTTCTCAAACTGTGTGGTTACCCCTCCCCTGTTACAGAGCTTACCATCTAACACACGAGCGTGTGTTATTCTTTATAGTAGATATAGTAAGCCTTGTTCATGATGATTTCAGAAAAGCATGAGATTGCCTTACTGGTTTAGAAAGGACCCTTAACTTTTGTGTTACTCACGAATGCAGAGAAACGTTCATAGCACAAGAAAAGCTTTAAAACCCTCCTGTTGCTTGATTTTTGAAAAACAAGCAAGCAGTGCTTTATAATAGTAATGGTCTGTGGTTTTTCTACGGTTGCAACCCTCAGAATCCCTGCCTGTTTCCTGGAGATTGTAAAAGCTTCTACGAACAAAACCGCACAGTCTTGCAGTCTCACAGTAGGGAGATCTGTGGCTGTGCTGGCGTTGGACTCCAGCTCCTATCAGCCCCCAGCAGCAGGGCCACTGGCTAGGGACGATGGGAGTTGATGGGAGCTGGAGTCCTGCAATATCTATAGAGTCTCAGGTTCCCCAAATTGCTCGGGTGGAATAGCAGTTGGAAGCACAAGGATGAATGTAGACAGAGTGGCAAGTAATGTGAATACATTTTGAGAAGCTTGAAGGAAAATGAACCTTATGTGGCTAAAAGAAGCTTCCCAGGTGTTCTCGTTTCAGTCTTTAAAAAAAAACAAGATATTTAGAAAAGACTCAGAGGGCCCTGCGCGTGCTTTTTATCCACAATCTTTAGGGAAGACCCAATGTGATGTTTAGCTTCAGCCCCTGAAAGCTGATGGTTCTGTACCCAGATGCAGTGGAGAAGATATACAGCAAGAAACAAGCAGCACCAGTTGAATGTTAACAGTAGCCATGAGCTTGGATGTCTCTCTCAGGTCTGTTCATGTTTTTAAGCTTTATCTGCCCAGTGCCTTCAACCACCCCCATCAAGTGCAAGAGTTGAGAAAGTGTGGCCCGTGCACCCCCGGAGCCCAAGACTCCTGAAATCTCCCCATTATTTTTTTTTTTAAATGGGGGTGATTTTCCCCTGAAAATTGTGTCAACCCCCCCTCCACACACACACACACACACACACACACAGTTGGCAAACATGTGCAAAGCACTCTTACGACTCTGAACCCCAATATGTCCTGCTTCTCCATACAGACTTCACATTTTTTTCTGCTCACTGTTTTGGCCATCTCCAAAAAAGGTGACCAGAAGTGAATGGGATCTTGCTCTCAGTCATCATTTTGGCCAGAATATGGATGTGGGGGGGGGGTGTCTCTGAGTGCTGCAGAGGTTGCCTAGTCCATGGGAATTGATCGTTGACCCCTGCCCAGTTGCCCATCCTGTTTGAGTGACATATGTTTTCCCCTTACACCCGTCCTATTCTGTATTCAGTCGTCTCCCAAAGCATCCTTGCAAAGCAAATAAACGTGAGAGGCCAGTAACCCTCCACACCCAAGCGTTGGATGGCTGAGTCTTGTAGCTGAGTAAACAGGTGGCAGGGCAGAAGGCAGGCTTCCTCAAAACTTGTCTTGGATCAGAAGGAAACAAAGCGAGGGTGTCTCCTTGCTCCTGCTCCCTTTCTCCTCTGTTGCAAGCAGGGTCTCTCCCCACCCCGACCATCTTTCCCTTCTGCTGACCTCCGCTCAGGTTACCAGGAAACACGAGTTGCTGAAGGAAGCCTGCCTGATGCGGAGAGGACGAATCCTGCACTTTAATACCACTGTGAAGGTTAAGACAGAATGTAAATATCAAAATCTTTTACGACATGCTCTGTAGCTAGCTGATTTCTTTGTTGTTGCTGCTGCTGCTGCTGCTGTCATTGTTGTACAAATTTTGCCAAAGAATTGGAAGTGAGAAAGATGAGGATGTCTCTGTTGTGTTTTCCTTGTCAGAAAAGATTGTAAAACGTCTTCGTGTTAGAAGTTTTCGCCTCCCTTGGGATGAACAAAACTGGCCAGCACAAGAGCAGGATAGAGCCTGAATTTCCTCTGTTGTGTTTATACAATAAACCAGCCTTCTGCAACCTGGTGTTTTCCAGGTGCTTCAGACTACAGTCCCCATCATTCTCGGCAGAGACACATGCATGCGTGCACACCTGGTTTTTAATGTAGTTGAGTGATCATTTTTCTGAAAACCATCCATCCAGTAGGATCTAGGTTTACCATTTCCTGGAAAAGGATAAAAAATCTAAGTCTGGAGGTGGATAATGTTTTGGGATCTTTCTCATCCCTGAGAATGGAAGGTGAATAAGGGGTCGCTGCTAGGGGTGTGTACCTGTATCCCTTTTGAACTTTAGTAAACAGTTTTTACCACTCTTGATTTCCTTTCCAAAATTTTCCTCACCTCTTTTATCAGAGGCAACAATGAGGCATGTTAATTTTGGGGGCATACTTGCTCATAATGTCTAGACAAAGCGCCAGCTTATATCAGGTTGAATTCAGGTGCCATCCAAACAGGTTGAGAGTAGGAAAAAACATTCCTTGTGCGTCTTGTAACTAGATTATGTGACTGCAGGGCAGGGCAGTTGGAAAATTTGTCCCCTGCGCATCGTGAGTGTCATAGTGATACGTAAACCTAACAGTTCGCCTTGCATCCAAATAGCCCTGTGAATGCATCCCAGACCAGTCTGTAACAACAGTTCCAACTAGTGTATGAATTGCCATTTTCTCTCTTCAGTCACTGGGAACACAAAGTCTGTTCCACTTCCCTAAGACAGGTTTCCACCACCTCCTGTACCCAAGGGGTTCAGTGACGATTCCGTTTTCGGAACCCTGGGGGGATGAGAAAGGAAAGAGTAATCTAGATTCCTAAGAATCATTCACAAGCTGAATTGTTCATAAGCTGAAGCCAACCCATCCTGCAAACCTCCTTTTTGTGTGTGGCTGTGTTGTGTGTGGCTGTGCCTTTTGTACACTGCAGCATTCCTCTTTTGCTATGGATTTTCTGATGTTTCTCCTTCTAGGAATTTAAAGACAAACTTGGGAGGGGGAGCAACACAGTCTCTGCTAGTTTGTGCCTGTCATCTTAACTCCATGCTGATGATTTTCCTATAATGGAGGGAAGACATCCTCATATAAGTAACTCCTTTTACTTGCTTTGGTTGATGATCATAATGCTGACCATATGTGTAAGCAGCTTTGAGTTTGAATCCCCCCCAGTTCCAGCCCTGCCTTGCTGGGTTTGGAAGGAGATTGACAGAACCCTGTTAATTTCCCGTGTGTTTTTTCCTTCTTCTTCTCCTGTTTCCATTCTCTAATCCTCATGTACTTTTGATTTACCTTCCTTTCTCTCACCCTTTCTTTCCTTCTTGCATCTGTTCAGCTTTTTCTCTGTGTTGGCTACACCCAAACTTCTGGATTAACTGCAGTTCACTTGCTCATGCATTGATGCACATATCCCCCCACCCAAGACCATGAGCAATTGTTGGCAGATCAGATCCTACTAAAAGGCATATAGTCCTAAAAGGGGTGAGCTTGCATCATTCCCCTGCCCAATGGAAACCATTGCAGGGTGTGAAAGGCTGTGTGGTTTTACACAGACTTGACCTTGATACAGAATCCTCTTCCTCAAGCTGGCAATGAAGTGGCAGAGTTTAACCCCATTTTCTCACGATGATGCTCTCCTGTGTCGTCCCGTTGCAATCCCGACGGCACCTTTGACAAGGGAGCGCGATGGGAACGCTCCCCTCCGCACCCAGCCAGCTTCCTGTGGAAGGGAGCACGAACAACACACACCTGCCTTCCATAGCACAGCAGGCTCTTTCCGATGCTGCGCTGCATACGGAAATGCCTCCCTTGCACTTCCTCCCCATCCACATGGCTGGGAAGGATGGGAGCATCACGCGATGGCAGGCACTTAACAGATTTTTTCCTTTAAGCGACTATCCCGTGATCTCAATGCATGGGGACATGATGACGAAGGGACGGTGATGCCATTGTGCAAAAGCACCGTCCCCGGACTGCTGCCATTGCATCCCAGTGTGGGACTGCGATGCTATACAGACGTGGCTCAAGAGCGTCTCGGGTGAAAAGGAACAACTTGCACAGGAAATCTCTAAAGAGTTTGAAGAACCACCGCGACACTTGGTTTATTTTAATCAGGAATCTGTGTCCCCAAGTCCCTATGCCGGTTATATTTCAATTAAAAAAGAATTCTTGCTCAATCAGTCGTCGTTCTGTAGTGATACATCAGTCCAGGCCTTACAGCCATTCCAGGTTTTACAGCCAATTAATTGAATGTGTGCAGTTATTGGGAATTTCCTCTATTACCCTTCTTTTTATACCTCTGGATGCTGTCTCAGGAGCTCTTGTAAGCAGCTGTCCTGGGTTTGCAGCTAATTGGTTTCCAATGCTTGCAGCAACAACTGTTCTATGTAGCCGAAGTACACATTTTTTCGAATGTAGTGCCGTTAAAGTGCATTTGAATTATTAATTCCTACCCTCAGCCTTTCAGTGCGAAATGGTTTTTGAATGTATGAGTCTTTTGGTTTCAATCATCGAAGGAATATTTAGTGCATACACACGTACACAAGAGAGGGGGGATGGATCAAACAGTTTGGTACCCAAATTAAACTTGTTAAGATCCTAGTCCGTTGCTGGCAATTGAACATTACTTTGGAAAATCAAGGTCATTTTCTGACATCTCACTGAGAAGTGCCACGTGCATTGTTTTAAAATTAAAAAAAAAAAAATTCGTCTGTGTCCAAGCAAACAGTGCATTTAAACTGCAGCACCAATATTTTTATCAGAAACCACAGTCTATGTGGTGGAAAGCTTTAAATGCAAGTCCTTTAGACATGCCTTTCAACCTTTTTTTCCCTCTCCCTTCCAATGAATGCCCCATCTATGGTAGCTTAAGCCCATGACAATTCAGTCTTTTTTTAAAAAAAAAAAGTAGTCATTTAATACATGTTTGGCATATAGTATCAAACATATGTAGTTTCATAATATCTGAGGTAACCCCTGTTATCTGTGCTTCGGCTGCTGCTGATTCTCCATTCAAAGCTTGAAACTTCATTTTTTTTTTTTTTTGCTCCCAGACTCCTGGCTGAGAGATCCTGGGAGTTGTTGGCCAAAAATAACCTGGCAATTTTTGCAAGCTGTGCACCGCATGACCCCACCAGAAACGCTGTGTGTTTTCCAGACACAGAGAAGCTAATTTTGACAACAGCAAGTTCCTAGGTCTACCTGTGATTCTTTCTGTTGCATATAAAACTTGTGTGAATTGTTTGGGAGCAACTCCCTTCTGCGTGCCTGAATGCAACTGAAATTAAAGGAGTTTTCGCTTCCACCACCTTCTCCTTCGTCCTGCATTCTCCCTTCCCTTGAGACAAACTGTCTCTGGCCATTTCCGCACTAGACTGTTATAGTGCTATTATTCCACTTGCAACATCCTATGGAATCCTGGGTTTTGCAGTTTCGGGAGGGGCCTGAACAGTCTAGTGTGGAAATGGCCTCTGTCTTGCAAACCTTGAGCCCTCCAGTTATAGTGCTGGCCAAGAGATGCATGTAGGTCCAGAACATTCAAAGTCTGAGCTACAGACCACATGTGGCCCTGGGACCCCAAACTGTGGCCTCTGAAGCCCTCCAGAAGCTTCTCAAAGGCACTAGGCCCCCCCAATTAAAATTTCACATAGATTTGGGGGAATTTTTCACCCCAAAACCAGCCCCAGGCACTCCAAAATGGCTGCAAATGCAGCAGTTTATTTCTGCAACCCTCCGACAAATCCCAAATCAGACAAAATGACACCCAAAGGGAAGTCATGGAGAGAATCTAAAATGCATTCAGGGATTGGTTTTAGGAGGTTCATATTCCTTCTCAATTAGCCCTTTGCCTTGCTCTTAAATGGCACTTTCTCATTGTTTTTATCTATGACTTGGAACGTCGCAGGTTCACATTGCTCCCATACAAACGCTTAATTTCAACGTGGCCCAAACCAGGCAGAGTTTCCGAGTATCTGTGTTGCAGAATGGAAATCGGCTCAACTCCTAATCTGTACTTGCTCTGTTGGGGTTTAAGCAAGCACGTCTCTTCGCTAGTGTTGATGAGTTCTTTTTCTCTCTCTTTTTCAGTGAATAATTTTCTTTTGATAAAAGAATTGCTTTCTGGAAAAAACAGAAATTCCTTTATTTGTGTAAGGAACCTGGTTGTATTTTAATAAAGAAAATGAAATCGACAGACCTCTCAATTTCTACCCTTTGTCTAAAGGTTCGCGTTCCTAGATTTACAGAATGTTCCTCTAAGCCATTGGTTCTCAACCTGTGGGTCCCCAGATGTTTTTGGACTTCAGCTCCCAGAAGCCCTGAGCATTGATCATGGTGGCTGGGGCTTCTGGGAGCTGAAGTCCACGAACATCTGGGGACCCACAGGTTGAGAACCACTGCTCTAAGCCTAGATTATCCTTAGGTGTTGGAGTACTAAACTGTTCATTTGCCTTTTTTATATATATATAGGAGTTCCATCTGTGTTCTTTTAAGGTTGACATTTATGTAGCTGCTTAGCTTATAAGAGCAGAGCCTGTTGGTGAGATTGTCTCCCACGCTGCTTTGGAGGGGCAGGTATCATAGATCCAAGAAATACCTTTGAAAAAAATAAAAATTTGCCTCTGGGGCTGAAGAAACAGTCCTGGGGGGCACACTTTGCCCACCCTTGGCATAGGTACACCGGTGGAACATGATGCTCCTCCAGGGTCAAAGAAATTCTCCGTCCGTTTGCCTGCGTCCAGAAGCCAGGCCAGGTAACTGTGGAGAGGTTCATTCCAAGAAGGCTAGCCACAGTAACTGTGAACATAATCTCTGTGTGGAATAGCAGCGATCTGCATACCTTCCAAATTTCGTAGATGAATACTGGAACATGTGGCCAAACCACATAAGAGGGCAGCAGCCAGGGACCAGAGAGCAAAAGTTACTAATGAGGAAGAATTCCCGCAGCACCCTATAATCAAAGAAATCCTGGAGACTCCACTTGGAACACTGTGTCCAGTTCTGGGCACTCACAGTTCAGGAAGGAGACTGACGGTCTGGAACGTGTCCAGAGGAGGGCAACCAAAATGGTAGAAGGCCTGGAAACCATAAAGCCCTATGATGACCAGCTTAGGGAGTTGGGTATGTTTAGCCAGGAGAAGAGAAGGTTGAGAGGCAACAGGATAGCTGTTTAAATTTGAAGGGATGGAGGATGGAGCAAGCCTATTTTTTGTTGCTCCAGAGGCTAGGACACGGAGCAATGGCTTCAAGCTACAGGAAAAGAGATTCCATCTAGACACTAGGAAAAATTTCTTGACTGAGAGACGGTGGAATAGTCTGCCTTGGGGTGTGGTGGAGTCTCCTTCTTTGGAAGCTTTTCAACAGAGGCCAGATGGCCATCTGTCAGGAATGTTTTGATCGTGTATTCCTGTACGGCAGAACGGAGTTGAGCTCGTTGAGCCTTGTGTTCTCTTCCAACCCTACAGTTCTGTGATGGACTGAAATTTAGGTCAGACTCTACTATCTCCTTTTCCTCCTGCTGCGTTAATGGAGTACAAACTACTTTTACATTTTGAACTCAGTTTGCTGCAGTTGAAGGAAGCTGGAGGGGAACGGGAAAGCGGGAGGAGGACAGAGAAAAGCTGGGACGTTTTAAAAGTCGCCGAGAATCTTTATTCAATTTCAACATAAAGGCGCACAACAATTTCAAGACGTTGTATAGAAATCATCGGTCAACTTCACGTACGGAAGAAAACAGAGAGAGAGAGATACCAAAAAAAGAAAAAGGATATCCCTAAAAGAAAATAAAAGAGAAAAAAGAGAAGAAGGAAAGCAAAAAAAAGAGAAAGGTAAGGAAAGAGGAAAGAAAGAAAAAAAAGAGAAAGAGCAAAAAAGAAGAACCCGAAAAAAGAGCAACGAATACAGAATCCTCTGGGCAAGAAGAAACAGAAACAAATAGTTAAAAAATTGGAAATTACTAATTATAGGTAGGAGAGGAAATTGAAAGATTAGCTACATCCTCCCAAGCCCCCCTCCCCTTGACTTCCCATACTCATTGGCAGTGGTTATTTAACATGATCAAACTAAATCCCCTCACTTAAAAAAAGAAAAAAAAGAATTTCCTTTATTTATTACTCCAAAAGTCAGAGTTAATTATCCACTAAATGTCAAAACCTAATTGAATCTTTCACCAGATGTATCCATATGATATATATGGACCCCAAGTTTTTAAATATGTTTGATTGGAGTTTCCTTTCAACCAACATGTTAATTTGTCTATTTTAGCCAATTCCATCAATTTTTTTAACCATTCTCGTACTCCAGGAGTGGTCTTCTTGTTGCCAATATCTTGCAAACACTACCCTGGCTGCTGTAACTATATAACATAATAATACCTTATTTTCTCTTTCTACTTTTTCTTCATAATCTATTATGTTCAAAAGAAATAATTCTGGCCTGAA
The DNA here is from genome assembly GCA_948472985.1 of Iguana delicatissima. Lineage (NCBI taxonomy): Eukaryota > Metazoa > Chordata > Lepidosauria > Squamata > Iguanidae > Iguana > Iguana delicatissima. Next base: position 153,613 of record CAOKZL010001360.1, read on the forward strand.
CACGATCTTTGATTTTAACATTTTTTGCGTCTCCTTATTTATACATATCCAAAATCTTTTAGTTTTCCTACATAAACACTATGAGTGATAAAAAGACCCTTCTTGTACTTTACATTTCCAGTATTTACTGCTAATATTTTTGTGCATTTTTGCCAACTTGACTTGAGTCAGATAACCCCTGTGCATCATTTTAAAGAAGTTTCATTATAACAGCTTGTCAAATTTAGGCCAGATTTCCAAACTCTTTTCCATTGTTCGAATAATATAGGATGTCCTGCATTCATTGCCAGTTTTATTATGCAACTTTTAACTTGTGCATCCTCTGTAATATAATATAGTATCAGTTTATATAATGTTGCTATTAAATTATCTTTTTCTCTAATTAATGACTTCCCTAATTCAGATACTTAAAAAAAAAAGTAGCTGAGAAAGCTCAGAAAATTGCCAAACCAGGACAATGGGCAGGTTTGGCATAGCAGTGAGTGGGGAGAGAGCAAAAGTCAGAGGTTTAGGGCTGCCTGTTTTTGGGGCTGCTGAAATTTTGAGAGGAATGGCCTTGGGGACTTGCAAAAGCCTCAGAAATGGCCTTGGGGACTGCACTTTTCCTAATCCTGATTTAAGGCTTGGGCTTGTTTTATTTTCTGCCTAATAAACCTCTGATTTGCTGAGAGAAAGCGCCACCTGCAGGTTGTAGGAGGGAACGCAGCCGTTCTAGTACTGCTTCCAAAGGAGGACTTGGCAAGACTTGGAAAAGTTACCATTTCAGGCTAGAGACAAGTTGGCTGTGGTGTCCGGAGCAGAATATCCCAGAAATAGTAACATTTCAAAGCTGTCCCTCTTGATTTACCACTCTGTTTTGCATTGGTTAGGCCTCATTTGGAATCCTGTGTCCAGTTCTGGGCACCTCAATTCAAGAAGGATGTCGACAAGCTGGAACGTGTCCAGAGGTGGGCGACCAAAATGGTGAAGGGTCTGGAAGCCATGAAGCCCTATGAGAAGCGGCTTAGGGAGCTGGGGATGTTTAGTCTGCAGAAGAGAAGGTTAAGAGGGGACATGATAGCCATATTTAAGTATCTGAAAAGATGTCGTGTCAAGGAAGGAGCAGGATTGCTCTCTGCCGCTCCAGAGACCAGGACAAGGAGCAATGGACTCAAGCTGCAGGAATGGAGATTCCACTTGAACCTCAGGAAGAACTTCCTGATGGTCAGAGCTGTCCGGCAGTGGAATCGGCTGCCTCGGAGTGTGGTGGAGTCTCTTTCTTTGGAGGCTTTTAAGCAGAGGCTGGATGGCCATCTGTTGGGAATGCGTTGATGGGTGTTCCTGCATAGCAGGGGGTTGCACTCGATGGCCCCTAGGGTCTCTTCCAACTCTATGATTCTATGATTGTGGTTTCTCATTCCTTGTTTGCAGATCCTAATAGTGTTCTTTTTCATGGTCTCTATTTTAAATTGTGTTTAGCCCCCTCCATGCAGATAACACACGAATAAATTGAATTCCTGTCCATACCCTCCAACTGTCCAGATTTGGCATAGTGCAAGTAAAGGCTTAACTCTGCAAGTGTAAAGTTAGACTTTGGCTGGAATTCTGTTTGGGTTGTATGCATGCAAAAAGTCATGCCGTGTATGTGTGGCCAAAATTTCACCATTGTGCAATGGACATATTCTACTAATAGTGGTAGAAATGAAGTTGCATGGTCAATGTGTTCATCTGTGCCTTGTCTTTGCAAGTTTCTCATTGTACATTAGAGATTGTGGTTGCACATCCTGTACTTTGCATTTTGGTTGTGCATCTTATTGCTCTTTGAACTCACTTTGCAGCAATTGAAGGAAGCTGTGGATAAAGGAGAAAAGTGAGAGGAGGAGAGAGAAACTGGGACATTTTCAAATAACTGAAAAAGTGAGATGATAGGTAATTAAGCATGGCTTCCCCTGCCAAACCAGGACAGCTGGAGGGTATGAGATAGTGGTTGTATTGGGGGGGGGGTTGCATCTAGCACCCGTGAGGACATGCGCTAGGGGTTTGAGAGGGCTGCATTGGAGAGGCCGTAACAGTTTGCTTTTACCCAAGCCTACTGGGAAGGACAAGATTCCATCCTCTCCTCTCCTCTCCTCTCCTACTGAGTTAAATGCATGCAAGCAACATTTGCACTGTGAACTCAGTTTGCAGCTTTTGAAAGAAGCTGTGGATAAAGGGGGAAAGTGGGAGGTGAAAAGAGAAACTGGGACATTTTAAAAGCAGATGAAAAAGGGGGATGGCAGAGGATTAATTTCGGCTGTCCCTGCCAAATTAGGAAGGTTGAAAGATACAGAAACATAACTCAGAATCAAGCTTGGCAACAACAACAGTCCCAGCTATCCACTGAAAAAAAGAGCTGTGATTATGTGTTCTCTACAGCCTGATTTCAACTGGTTTGAATGGCTGTCTGCTGCGTTCCATTCAACAGCATCTGAACTCGCAGTTGGAACAAGCTCTCCTTTGCAGCGACTTTGACACCAGCCTATCAAGCTGAGTGAAGCTTCAAAGGGCAATTCCTTCATCTGAACAAAGAGAGACATGAATCAGAGCTTCTTTCGCTGTCGGCGCTGCAGACGGATCATGTGGCACAAACAACATCTCCACCTTCGCCGTGACATAAATGCTGTGGTTTTGCATGCCCCTTGGGTGATGGTGACACACAGAAGACATTTTAATGGGATTTCAGCGGAAGCGGGGGCACCACGCTCTGGAGATGGGCTTCCTACATTTATTTTGGTGTTGAGGAAAAGGCCGCTGTGAAGTCGAACCAAAACAAATGACTTGCAGAGGTTTCTGATTCCAAATCTGCAACCTGTACTGCTTGTCCTCTTTCCCCCTTTAATTGTGCCTCCTTGGCATGGCTTGGAGAATTCATGTTGCCCCTCAGCTCCACTTCTATGACCCCTTAAGTCCCCTGGCACTTCCTCTAAGCTGTTAGAACTGGGGAGGGGGTGGTTCCTGGCAATTTTGGGCTGATATTTCTGCCTCCAGGGCACCCCAAACAGAGCCCACAAATACAAATGTTTGCTTCCCTTCCCATTACTCACAATCCCAATTCCCCCCACTTAAAAAAAATCCTTTAAAATCAGCTGTAAACCTATCAAGATGGGAACTGAAAGTGACATCATATCACTTCTAGTGCACTACCAGTCTGCCTGTGCAGTCCTCGTGTGGATAAAAACGAGCCACTGACATCTGTGCCAACCTGGTTTAAGACAAAGCGTGGTTCTACAACTGCTGTTGGATGAGAGGTCCCAGCATTCCTTATAATCAGCTAGTGGTGATGGCAGTTGCAATCCAGCAGCATCTGAAGGGCTACAGGTTGCCCATGTCTGGCTTACAGAACATGCAGCCAGTCTGTTACCCTGTTGCTTCTTTTGTTTGCAATGGTGTATGTCTCATAATGATAAATATTTGTGTGTATATATGTGCACGTACATAAGAAAGAGATGAATGAATGTGCATGAGAGAGGCATGCACTCCAGTGTTTCCAAAATGAAAACCACAGCGTGTCTGGCTGAACAACATCAGATCAAGATGGCAAACGCGTTCATGAGGAAGAACAGACAAGCTAGGAGTGGCTGCGGCAGTTTGCTTCTGCCTGAGCCTACTTTTCTCTTCTGGAATGAATTGATTGCAAACAACGTTTGCACTTGCAACTCAGTTTGGAGCAGTTGAATTAAGCTGAGGATGAAGGGGGGAAGGTGTGAGGAGGAGCGAGGAAACTGGGATTTTTAACAGCAGCTGAGAAACTGCGATGATGGGGAATTAATTGGGACTGTCCCTATCAAATCAGGAAGTTGGAGGTGTGGAGAGCTGGGTGGGTAGATGTCCCTGCTTGTCCTGGCTACAGTGATGCAGGGATGGTCAGTTACAGGATTTTAGGAGGAACAAAGGGAGACAATTGTGAATATCCTTCCATCTCAGGCAATGGGAAACCTCATGATGCCATGGTTCCAGCTGATCTTTCTCAGCCTAACCTACCTCACAAGGGTGTTGTGAGAATAAACATGAAAGGAGGGGAAGAATCACATCCACAGTGTCACCACTCCAAAGAAATGTAAAATAATAGCATAAAAATGGCATCCGTGCTGGTTTAACAGTGCCTCCAATTTGCCATCTGGAATGACCACCTCCTTCTGCCTCATGGTAGGGCTGGCCGTTAGCACTGACGGCATATGAGGAGCCCTGCTGGATCAGAGCAAAGATGGGGTGGGCAGATATGCAGCCCCTTAGTTTGCAACAGTGGACAAACTGACCCTTTTGAGCAGAGAGTGGAATTAATACATAGCACTACATCTGCCAGAATCCTCTAGCCAGCATAACCATGAGGGATGCTGGGAATTGTAGTACTTTTAAAAAAATCTTTATTTCTCTATATAATCTTTATATCTCTTCATTGCTTTAATGGGCTTTTAAATAGTTATCACACCGAAGAGCGTTGCCATCTTAAACAATATAACTTAGTCATTTAGCTATTTAAATAAACTATGGAACTATGAGTCTTTAAACAGGCATCTGAGAACACAAGGCGTTCAAGCATTAGTCTCCTTGACCATTGTTAAATTTTAATAGCATCTGTTACATCCATAAGCATCCTAGCAGGCATCCATTACAATCGTAATGGGAGATATAGCTATTTTAGCATAGCCTAGATGTTTCTTTCCAATGATGTCTTAATGGCATGTTTTTATCTTTACCAGCATACCTGAGTAGTTTATGGGTGTATCAGGAACAGTACAGCTTGAAGACTACAGAATTGCCTTCTCTTCAAATAATGCAAACCGGAAAGCAGCCTAAGCAGCTGGCTCTATCTTGGATCCTTTTATTCTCTCTCTAACCTCACCCCGGCTATTAGTTGTCCAATCAAAATAATCAAAACAAAGGTGCTGACCTTCCCTGTATATGCTATCCAGTCAAAACAAAGGTCTTTGGATAGGACTTCACCTTCAGTACCCTTGGAGTCTTTGGCTGCCAGCTGTTGGAATTACATTATTCTTTAAACCTGCCGGGAGGTTATTCTTGGTCACATCTGCTCCCATCTCACAATGCTGTTAGAAACACTGATATTCTCATCCGTTATCTTATTTCCATTCTAGTAGGCATTTTGCCCAGATTTAAGCTACCGCTAAGTTTGCAATAATACATATGCACACATTCTAATACCTCTAGCTTTCTGTTTTATACCTTATATCCCATATGCTATGTTCTATAAATTACTCTACATTACACTCTGTACTTCATAGCTTTATTCCCAGGCCTCAAAGCAGGCAACCAAATAAACCTGTCCTGCAACAAAATGCTGCCCAGCAAGCTGCGAATTTGTATCTCTGCACAGCCATAAAGCAACCCAGGAGACCATGGGCCAGACAAGACACAGAAAGATTTGGTACCTAGGTCAAGCAGAGTGCCGCAGGGCTAGTGCAGTAGGAGCTGGTGACAGAAACAGGAGCAATTACTTTAGATTCCTCTTGTAGGGTTGAACAAGAAAACGTTTATGGCAATGATGTATTCAAGTCTTTTTCTCCAAGTCTCAAGCCTCTATCTTCAATTCTCAAGCCTCTATCTTCAATTCTCAAGTCTGGAAGCCAACTTTAGACCCCAACCAGAAGCTTCAGAAGTGGGGAATAGGATCCTATCTTACTCCCCATTACTGAAGATTCAAAAGCTTTAGTAGGAAGGATTCCTCTTCCTCAAGCCCGTTGCCTAACATATTTGCTGCTCCCCTCCGGGAAATGCACCCCGCACTCTGGGGGCGAGTCTTGTCTTTTGCTCTTAGGAGACATTTTAGAAGGCTCCTCCGATGTGCAGCGGGGACGGGCTGCTGAGCAGACCTCAAGCCTGCCTCAGGTCCATTGCCTAACCTGTTTGCTGTTCCCTTCCAAGAAATGCACCCACACTTTGGGCTTGTCATGTGGCTAGTAGGCAAAAAGAGACCGAGACATCGTTTATGGTTTCTGGATGAAGGCATTATGTTACTGAACGAAGGGAATCAAGTCAGTCGTTAAAAATATACAAGTCTCGAGTTGAGTCAAATCGAGTCAGTGCATCATTTATGGCTGAGTCGAGTCCGAGTCAAGTCACTGAAGCGACTTAAGTCCGACTTGAGTCCGGTCTATCGACTCAAGTCTACATCACTGGTTTATGGTCTCAGGAAATCCATCTCGGGGCAGGAAAAGAGATTGATGAAGGAAATTGACTGACACTTGATTACAAGAGGCCCCATGGATGCTCCCTTCCCAGGCAAAGGGAGCCAAGAGAGTTGCAAACTCCTTGAAGGAGAGGAAAGTAACTTTGGCAGGTAAGCAAAAGTACATAGATGAAAGAAAGAGACAGAGAGGTAGAATAGAAGACAGGCATTGTCTAGACTCCCCTCTCACTGACCACTTTATGCAAACCTTGATGTTTCTTTGCTTCCAACACAATCTCTGTCTCTTTCAGGCTGATCTACCTCACAGGGTCGTTGTGAGGAGAACATTAGACTTCCCCCGCAACCTCCACAGAGGAAAGAAGGGCTATGAATAAAAACGATAAACAACCTCTAATTTCCTGAGCACCACGGGTGTTCCGCAGACCATATGGGAGAGATGAATCATATTGCATATTTTAACGAGATAACAAAATGCATGCTAATAAGACGAGTTATTTTTGGGCCCAGATCTTATCTCTAGCTTCCGCTCTCCTCTGATTTGCAAGTCGAAGAAAGCTCTTGCCAAAAACCCAAAGCTCACAAGAGAAAACCAAGATTTTACTCTTCAGAGGGAGACAACTACGCTATGTCGAACTCCTGGAGTGCTTGAGCATCTTAAAAATTTGTCCAGCCATTCCATCTCTTACCATGTCTAAAATACTAATTGCAGTGGTGGTTGGCCATTGTCACTGCTTTGGGTTTCAGTCTGAACTTCAAAGGAGTTATACAACGTGTTAAAGCTATCCCTCCCCCAAAAAAGAATAAGTTCAGCACCTTGGACAGCTCATTTAAAGGTCGTACTAAAACCTGGAGCAGAACCATCACTCTGTCATTGCTGTTATGACCCACCAAGCCCAGTGTGTTTGTCCTGCCACATTTTGTGGCCAGATAGGGTTTGGCAGCCACGAAAATCAGGAAGTTTGCCATGGACTTGGTGAGTGGTCCACCCTATATCTGGAAATATTTTATTTAAAAAATTATTTTAATTTTCATTTTGCTTGATCCCTTTCCCCAGCTCTTTTATATACATGTCCACAACCCAGATTTGCCTCTTCAAGACTGACACAAAAGCAGCAGGAAGAATAGATCAGGCTATGTCCATATCTGTACTACACTGTTATAGTGCGATTATTCCACTTTCAACTTCCTGTGGAATTCTGGGGTTTGTAGTTTACAAGGCCAAAGAGCTCTCTGGCTGAAAAGTCTAAATGCCCCTCCCAAAACCCAGGATTCCATAGGAGGTTGAAAGTGGAATAGTAGCACTATAACAGTGTGGTGTGGAAATGGCCTAAGGCTTGTATGTTAATGGAGGCAGGAAATCTGCTCCGGGCTTTAGTCTGAACTTCAAAAGAACTATCCAAGGTGTTGGACCCTATTCCCCCTCCAAAAAATAATTCAACACTGATCTCATTTGACTTTATTTTACAGTTCAGATTAAAAACCAGAGCAGATTCGTCGCCACCCCAACATGAAATCCACCAGCTGCTGCTGTATGAGGATGCAGGAGGTGAGAAACTCTGTGCTTCCTTCTGTTTGTGGGTCTCTGGATCAAAGCCAGCGTGTATTTCATGCTGAACGTTGCTAGAAGGAGGCTGTTATCTACTTCAGACGTTTTAGCAAGCACACAGCATGGTCTCTGATCAGTAGGAACTTACCAGGCAGGGCTGTTCTGAATTCCCATTCACCCCCTGCCAGTTGTGATCTCAGAAAGACAGCTTGTTCAGGTACTTGTGTGCAGCTCTGATGCATCAAGTTCCCCAATTTTCATTTAACAGGATGTGGGCAGTACCAGCTACAAACTGAGAGGTGTGCTGACTGCTTATTTTCTATTCCAATTTTCGGTTTAAAAGTAGGGAGGGCCACAGACCAAAGGAGAGCAGATGTATTCCGTGCAGAAAATCAATACCTGGTGTCTTCAGGCAGACTTGGAAAACTCCAAAAAGTCTGGAGAGAGGCTACCCATCAGTATAAACCAGGGGTGAGAGTGATGTAATCTTTCATGGACTACAACTCCAAGCGTTCCTCACCGTGGTGTAGGACTGATGGGAGATGCAGTCTAACATCTGAAGGCCTGCATGATTTCCGCTCTTTGTCAGAGGTAGGAAGTAATTTTCTATTTAACTAGTTGCTTTGCAAACTGGTTACTTTTTGTGGCAACAAACTGGAACGAAGGGGAGTTTTTGTCTGCTTGGTTGTTTTGCCTATAACGGCCATGGCTGTATTTCACATTTTTCAGTAGAATGAGAAGGGGCTTTTTGTCTATTACTCCTTGCAAGGTATGTCTGCTGCTGACTCGCTCTGATCAATGGGAGGTAGAGGAGGAAAAGTTGTATGGACGGCTGCTTTATGCTGCAACCGGGAAGAATACCTTTGAAATGTCTTTTGCATTTTTCTCAAAATTCCCAAGTTGTCATATCTGAATTGCCCACTCGGGGGCACCAGAGAGCATTTTCTTGCATTTGCTGAAAGCAAAACAGTAACACGTAAGGATAACCCAGCAAGTTAACTTTCTGGACTGACGTAATACGAAGAAGTAACAATCTGTTGGGTGATCAGAGTAATGACAGTATTAACTCATGTCGTCTAAAAATTCATGTTCCAAACTCCTCCCCGGTATAAACAATGGAGGGCTGCATCAGCAGGAGCCTGACTCTGGTTTTATGGAAGATCCCTGTGTGCCCATAAGCAGCTTACAAAAATTTAAACGCACACTAAAAGAAAACTACAAAAGAATTGCATAAATAATAAAGCAGCAATAAAAGCAGTCAGTTGAAAAATGGCAGCCAGAATAAGAGCAGAATATATCCGTCTTAGCAACAAACCTCACTTTTTAAAACTAGACAGAAAGGCAGGTTTATGGTCTGCTCCAGAGATGGCAAATCTTTTGTCCTCCCAATGTTTTATACGACAGCCTCCTCAGTCCTTTACCCTTGTCTAATGTGGATAAATCTGATGGGAGTTCTAAGCCAAAACATTTGAAGGACCAACGCTTCCCTGCCCCTGTCTTTTTAAGCTGGTCTTCTATGAGCTGCCCCCCAAGCAAGAAAATACGGCCACTTCCACACTAGACTGTTATAGCACTATTATTCCACTTTCAACATCCTATGGAATCCTGGGGTTTGCAGTTTAGGGAGGGGCCTCTATGTCCATCCTCAAAAGCCCCTCCCTAAACTGCAAACCCCAGGGTTCCATAGGAGGCTGGAAGTGGAATAATAGCGCTATAACAGTCTAGTGCGGAAATGGCCAAAGCTTCCAGGCGATATTGCTTCAAATATTTAAACATGGCTATCACGCCACCGCTTAACCTTCCTTTCCCCTGGCTAAACAGCCCCAGCTCCTCATAGGGCTTTGTGGTTTCTAGACTTTTTACGCTTGATGATGCTCCATCTCCTTAATATAGGATCGCAGACATTAACGTCTGATGTAGCGTTCATTTGTTGGTTTTGAACTGATTTTAAAAGAAAGAAGAAGTAGAATTCCTATAGGAGGAAAACATGGCTTATTTATTTGTTAAAATATGATGTCTCACCCTGGATCATGCGATCCTGTGGTGTTACTACTATGCTTTAACTTACGGCAACCCTACCCTAGATTTTCTTGACAAGATTTATTCAGAAGATACCTTTTCTGACATTGAGAGAATGTGACCTGCCCAAGATTACCCAATGGGTTTCCATAATTAAACAGGAATTTGAACCTTGATTTCCCAGAGTGATAGTCCAATAATCTAACCACTATACACACTGGGTCTAAGAGTGAGGCTATTGTGGGGTTTTCTTGGCAAGATTTGTGCAGAGGAGGTTTGCCATTGCCTTCCTCTGAAGCTGAGAGAGTGTGTCATGCTGAAGACCACTCAGTGAATTTTCATGTTGAAGCAAAGATTTACTGTGCTTTGCTGCTTTTCCGGAGTCATGCTCCAACATGCTGGATGTACCTCAGCGTGGCACACAAGTAAATTTAAAATTTAAAAAGTTTAAAGCCACTTCAAATTTAACACAGTTAATGATTAAAGGATTGTAATAATAATGATGAAGAAAGAAATTGAAAAGACTGAATGCATGTCAAGCAATTGAACAAGTCAAGACCGCTTAAAAGACTGGAACGGTTAAAAGTATGTCGACGTGAACTCTGGGCATGATTAAGCCAACGTTGTATTTGTTGTTCTGAGTTTTCAAGTCATTTCTGACCTATGGTGGACCTTATATTGTGGGGTTTTCTTGGCAAGATTTGTTCAGAGAGGTTTGCCTTTGGCTTCTTACAAGGCTGAAGTATGAGCCATATGCAGGAAGTGCCTGCCTTTTGATGCCCCGTTGTCTGACAACTCACTCGTTCAACGCTTCCAAATTAAGGACAAGTTCCATTAACTCAACGTGGAGTCCACTCTTTCTTCGGTTCTTCTTGCCTATGGATGCCTTCTCGGGACCACTCGCACGTGTCTGCAGTCCCGAGTCTTGCTTATGGAAAGCTCGGATGGAATTAACAGACCTTGTCTGTATTGCAAGGATCAAAACAGTCGTTTCCATCAGTTCTTCTTGCCTACGGAGGCTCACTTGGGATTGCACATGTGCTGCTTGCAAAGCAAGCTCAGAGGGGGAAAGGGCGCTAAGCGATCTGAGACTTTGCAAAAAGCATGTGCCTTTGCCCCCAAGCGGGCCTCATGTTCCGTGTGGTAGATGCGTTCTGCTTTTCAACCATTTCTGTTTTCTGACTGTGCCCCAGTCCCTAACCTGTCAGACAACTGGGGAAGCCTGTATGAATAATGAAGAAAAACCCGTCAGTTTGAACCCTGTTGTTGACTCCAACCTGAATATGCTCAGTGATGCCGGCCCTTTCTGCAACGCACCTTTTCACGGAGCTGAGGTGCAGGGATCGCGCAAGCAGCCTCCAGCGAGAGGCTCTTGCATCCTGGTTCCTTCAGCTCCGCAGCTGCTGCCCGCTCGCACAAGAGCCCCGCCTCTTCCTTCCGCAGTGCAGCCTGGGAGTTTCCCAGGCTGCACTGGGGCAGGAAGCATGACCGGCGTGGCTCTGGAGCTCCACATGCATGGCAAGTGCGCATGGGGCCCTGGAGCAATGCACGGACGCGCACCATTTTTGGCTCAAAGCTGAAAATGAAAAAGAGTGCGAGTGGTGCCTGCCAGACCTTGGAGCATAACGCGATTGTGAGTGCATCGTGTGGACTGCTCCTCACATTCGCACAATGCTCAAGGTGGCCTTTCACATGGCAAATGCCGTGCGAAAGGGGCCGTAGCGATACATAGGCCATTTCCACACTACCCTATTATAGTGGTATTATTCCACTTTCAGCATCCTGGGGAATTCTGAGGTTTGTAGTTTTCTGAGGCCAAAGAGCTCTCTGAATTCTAAATGCCTCTCCCTAAACTGCAACTCCAGGATTCCACAGGAGGTTGAAAGTGGAATAATACCACTATAACAGTGTTGTGCAGAAATAACCTTAGATAAACATTGACTTACCAAATTCCCATTGATTTAATAAGTCTCCTCTAGTCAGGAGTAACAGTTCGGAAATACTTTAACATACTTTAAGCTTCTCTATATTTAGTGCTGGATTTTGGATAAGCTGACAACTTCTTCATTAAATGAAGCAACTCTTCCTAATTAACTCATTCTTTCTAAGCCTCTGTGGCATTTCCCAATTCTCTGCATGCATAATCCTCGCGGGCAGCAGTTAATATGTAAATGAGTCCTTCTAGCTTCTGGTAACACAAGGAATATTGGTCCATAGCTCAACAGCAATAACAGTGCATCTTCTGAGTTGACCTGAAGAAGCAAAGTTAAATGACAATTTTAATGCACCTAGTTCCCAAAATCTATAGCATCATTTTGGTATTGCTTCTGCAGTTAAGTCCCAAACCGTCCATCTCCTTGGGTTCTATATTCTAGAAAAACAAAATATGTCTGCTCTTTCATGGTTATTTTCTGGGATGTATAAGTTAATTATAATTTAAATTTTTGTGTATTTTATGGATGACAGCTTTTCACTGCATCTGCTTTCATTTTCTAAGCTACCTAGGCCATTTCTGCACTAGACCTTTATAGCGCTATTATTCCACTTTCAACGTCCTATGGACTCCTAGGCTTTGCAGTTTAGGGAAGGGCCCTAAACTGCAAACCCCAGGATTCCATAGGATTTGAAAGTGGAATAATAGCGCTATAACAGTCTAGTGTGGAAATGGTCCTAGAGTCCCAAGACTGGGGAAAAAGCAAAAGGACGACGATCAGAAATCACAGAATTCAAAGGACTCCTGTGAACCATTGAGTCTCACTCCATCCCTACCACCTCCTCCATTTAATGAAGGATCTCCAGCTAGACTATTCCCAGCAGGTAGCTATCCAGCCTCTTTTGGAAGAAATTCAGAGAATTTCTCTCTAGGCAGTTGGTTCCATTGCTGAACTGCCCTTCCTGTCAAGAAGTTCCTTCTAATGTTCAGTTGAAATCTACCCTCCTGTAACTTAAAACTTTTAAGAATTGGTCCTGTTGTTTGAGGCAGCAGAGAGCAAACCATTAGAGTGGTACTACTACTTCCCTTGACTTAGACACTATAATTCTGTTGATGTAGCCTAGAATCACATTGGCTTTTTAAACTGCTGCGTCACACTGCTGACTCGTGTTGAGTTTGTGGTCCAGGAGTCTTGGTAGACCACAAGCTGAACATGAGTCAGCAGTGTGATGCAGCAGTTTAAAAAGCCAATGTGATTCTAGGCTACATCAATAGAATTATAGTGTCTAAGTCAAGAGAAGTAGTAGTACCACTCTAATCTGCTTTGGTCAGAGCCCACTTGGAATCCTGTGTCCAGTTCTGGGCACTACAATTCAAGAAGGATATCAACAAGCTGGAACATGTCCAGGGGAGGGTGACCGAAATGATAGAAGACCTGGAAACCATGAAGCCTTATGAGAAGAGGCTTAGGGAGCAGAGTATGTTTAGCCTAGAAAAGAGAAAGCTAAGAGAGGTCACGACTGCAATGTTTAAATATTTGAAGGAATCTCCTATAGAGGATGGAACAAGTTTGTTTTCTGCTGCTCCAGAGACTAGGACACGGAACAAGGGCTTCAAACTAGAGGAAAAGAGACTCCACCTAAACATTATACAAAATGTCTGGACAGAAGACCTGTCTGACAGTGGAATATACTGCTGCCTCGAATTGTGGTGGAACCTCCTTCTTTGGAGGTTTTGAAACAGAGGCTGGATGACCATCTATTGAGGGTGCTTTGATTGTGTATCGCTGCATGGCAGAATGGAGTTGGACTCGATGGCCCTTCTGGTCCCTTCCTACTCTAGGATTCTGCACCTTCCTCTCTGTATCAGCCCTGGAGATATTTAGAACAGAGTGCCATCATGTCACCCCTAAGTGACGGTGATGATGGTGATACACGAGGATGTGCATCTGGTGATCATAGCAAAGTGTAGTCCTCTCTATGTCTCTTGTGGTCTAGACTACTGATGCTTTCTAATCCAGAGCAAAACCAAAACACACACACACATACACACCACAGAGAGGTGACCTGAGATGCAGCCAGCCAGCCAACATTTCCATGTTCATGACCTTCTGTGTTAGGAAGAGATAGTGTGGGTTCCTTTCCTTTCCTTTCCTTTCCTTTCCTTTCCTTTCCTTTCCTTTCCTTTCCTTTCCTTTCCTTTCCTTTCCTTTCCTTTTCCCCTGAGCTACCCAGAGCAGCTGTCCAGACTTTTGAGCACAGTCTTTCAGCTCTCCCTGGCATTGCTTCTTTCTTTTATTCTACTACTCTGTGTGTCAACAGCAGGACGAAGAGAACTGGAAGGAATGCTTCGGAGAGAGAAAGCATGGGAAAGGGAGTGACTTGACTTGAGTGGGGAGCCTGCCTTCTCCCCCGCCCCACACACACACACACATTTTTTTTCTTCTCATCCTCTTGTTGGAGCAAATCTGAGTAGGTCACACAGCAAAGAGCATGCCGCCTTCAGAGCCAGTTCTCTCTAGGGAACATCCCTGAAGTTGCTGCCTTCCTCCTTTGCAACCTGGACCCTTCTGGCATCCCTGGTTGGCTTTTTTAAAAAGCAGGAGGGCAGCTGGGATGTTGGGAAGCTGTCTCCCGGATACCTGAAAAAACCCAGCCACCCGAAAGACAAGAGGGCTGAGTCTGGAGAGATGTTTGCACAAGGAGAGCAGACCGAGGGCATCTTCTACTGCCTTACAGGTAATGCTTTCCTCAAAATCTTTTGGATTTTAAGTTCTCCAGGGGGCACCTATAGGGAGCAAGCAAAGCAATCTCAGGTTGAGTATTTTTGGGGGGAGGCTAGATGGGGAGGACAAAAGAGGGGACCTTTCCTTCTTGAGCAAAATTTTTCTTCATTTTGATGCTGAAGTAGGTTAGCTTGTGGGGCAGGGGGCAGTTTTTTTTTCCCCTAAGAGTACTTCTCTTCCAAAAAGAAAGGATGAGTTCTTAGACACTGTGGCTGAACAATGAGCACTTAGAAAACTCAGCCTGGGGGTGGGGTGGGAGAATTGTTAACAGAGAGGTATGTGGATATAGGACGATTCAGCAAGAAAAGTGTTAACTTCTTTGCTTGTAGGGAGAGGCAAAGACATGGCTTCAGTTGGGTGTGCAGGATGCATGCAGTCTAAGAGGGTTCCAGTGGTCCTGGTGTCATAGCGTCATAGAGTTGGAATGGATCCCAAAGGCCATCTAGTCCAACCCCTTGGCAGTGCAGAACTCCACTATTAAAGCTGTGCTGAGATGTGAGCATGCAATCCCTGTCTGAAAATGTTCAGTGAGGAAGCGTCTACCACCTTTGAGAGTGCTCTGCAGGTGCTCTGTGATGGCTAGGGCCGTGGCTGTGCACGATGGCTAGAGATCTCATTGCACTGGTAGGGGATTGGAATGGATGGCCCTTCTAACTCTACAATTCTATAGTTCAAATCTGTTCAGAGAAGCTGGGCACTTCAATCCCCCTTTGTCACCCCATTTCTCTCTCTCTCACACACACCTACAGGCACCATTTAAAAACCAGTCTTTCTCTAGAAGTTACATTAGGTCTTGGAACCCAGTACAGTGCCAGCATAGTGTAGTGACTTCAGCATCAGTCTAGTACCCTGGGGACCACAGTTCAGTTCCCCGCTCATCCATGGAAACCCACTGAGTGATCTTGGGTGCATCATATACCCTCAGCTCCAGAAAACCCCCATAATAGTTTTGCCTTAGAGTAGCCATACGCTGGAAACAACTTGAAGACACGCAACTGCATATCTATTGTAGACTTATCAGTTATACGACTGAGGCCTTTTCTGCACTAGACTGTTATTCCACTTACAACATCCTATGGAATCCGCCCAGCCCCTCCCTAAACTGCAAATCCCAGGATTCCATAGCAATATAACAATCTAGTGTGGAAGTGGCCTCAGTCCTCTCTTTCCCTTGGCAGCTGGTACCTATGTAAAGTTACCCACCCTATTATTTTTTTAAAATGTTGTTGTTTTTATTATACTTGGTCTTTTCCCCCAAACTAGGATACAAGGCTTTCTATATGTAATATAAATATCTCCAGCCAGCTATCAGCTATTATGGGCTATAGATGCTGACCAGACTTCTTTGTGCCTATTGTATTAAAGATAACCAAATTGTTGGTTACCAGATATTTCCAAAAGGTGAGGGCTCTGCCCGCAATGAGCTTCCAGTCTAAATATTGGCCCATGGAAAAGCCGAAGGGGGAAAATAATAGAAAGAACAGCATGGAAGATTCAAATGTGTATCAGAGTAGAAACCTTGTTATACTGACTCAATATTATGAATTCCTTGGTTATTTGAATTCCTTGGCCTAAATTCTGTTGTTTGTCACTGCTGGAATCACTGAATTAACTGGATCTGCCTATCTGTTGACTCACCATTCAACAGTTGATCCAATGGGTCTACTTTAGTTCAGACTAACCAACAGAATTTCAGACACTGAGTATTAAGTAGGTGAATTCAGTCCTTTGATTTCAACACACTGATCATAGAATCATTGCAATGTAGAGTTGGAAGAGACTCCAGGGGACATCCAGTCCAACCCTGTTCTGCTGTGCAGGAACACCCTCAAAGCACTCCCGACAAGTGGCCATTCAGCCTCCGCTTAAAAACCTCCAAAGAAGGAGACCCCACCACTGATTATTTGAGTATCTTAAACGCTCAGGGCTAGTTTGATCAAAGGTTGTATATTTATGTGTGTGCAATATGTGAGAAACAGTGGTGTATAGTGGTTTGAGTATTGAACTACAACTCTGGAGACCAGAGTTCAAGTCCCCACTCAGCCATGGAAACCTACTGGGTAATCTTGGGTGTATCACACACTCTCAGCCTCAGAAAAGCCCATGACAAGTTCGCCTTAGTGTCTCCATAAGGCAGAAACAAGTTGAAGGCACATGATGAGAACATTTTATGTATCAATTTCGAACATTTATACGCCACTTTTCATTATTAAAAAGTCCCAAAGGAATTCACAATATCGGTAGATTTAGTAATAAGAGTAGGTAAAAGGATAAAATGCAGGAAGAACAGTAAAATTTGCAAAACCATTTACTAAAAGCCGGAGGAAAGGGACAGATTTAACAGCTTAGGAGAGCAGACAGAGGAAAAAAAGTTGCTGAGATAAATAAAAAAGGTTTTGTTTGAGTCAAGTTCTCCAAGGAGCAGCTGTGGAAAATGTACAACAAATGTCTTTCTGCCCCCAAACTTCAGTGGGAAGTTGCTTCTGTCGGTATCCTCCAATATTTCCCAGATGAAACCCAGGACATATGTGGCCAAGCAACGTCAGAAAGTGTTTACGATGGCCAAAGTGGTTACTGAGGAAGAATGCACAAATTAGGACGGGTTGCAGCAGTTTAATTTTACTTGAGCCTACTGGGAAGGGCAAGTTCCCACACTTTCTCCTCCACTTTTCTTTGCTGTGTTAAGAGAGAGCAAACTGCTTTTGCACTGGACTGAGGCCATTTCCTCCCTACACTGTTTTAGCAGTCTTATTCCACTTTCAACATCCTATGGAATCCTGGTGTTTGCCATTTAGGGAGGGTCCTTTAGAATTCTCAGCCCGAGAGCTCTTTGGTAAACTACAAATCCCAGGCAGTTGAAAATGGAATAACAGCACTATAACAGTGTAGTGTGGACAATGGCCTCAGTATGCGCAACCAAAGTCAGCTGAAGACAGAGAGGGAAAGATGGCTTGGGGTGGGGGGAGAGAAATGGACTTTTTAAAAGCAGCTGAAAAAGATTAATCCCTGCCAAAAGGCTGGAAGGTATATTCTACTGAGTGGAAGCCCCAACAAAGAGGTTTAAGTCAAAACTTCTTAATTATAAAAGCAACATTAGGTTTTCTGATCCTGTCCTCAACACTTCACACTCTTCCCAAGAGTGGTTTCTTTACTTTTATCATATGGATGCCCTCGGTCCAGCCTCTTCCAAATTGCCATGGCTGGTGGTCAAACACCATGCGGATTCAACATTTTATTGCTGAGGCAGGGGTATAGCTATGGGAGGAGTGGGGAGGGCGAGAGAAATTGCATCCCAAATAGGGATTCTGTCCATCCTGTGAATTTTTCCTTCCCAGACTTCAAGCATTGTAGACGGTGAGGCATTGGAAACTGTTCACACTTAGACCTCACCTGTTTGCTGGGTTTGCTTCCCCATGGTCTCTTTGCCCGCAGCACCTTATTTTGGGATGCCTAAACTGTGCATTCAGCCCTTCACATTGGTAGGTTTAACTTGCACAGCTTTGATTATTTGCAAGTTTCCCCAACCCCTGCTCTTCACAAGTGGCATAGCTTGCAATAGCAATAGCAATAGCATTTATTTCTATACCGCCTATCAACTAGTGTTATCTAAGCGGTTTACAATGTATTTTTTAGCTAATTGCCCCCAACAAGCTGGGTACTCATTTTACCGACCTACGAAAGGATGGAAGGCTGAGTCAACCTTGGAGCCTGGCAGGATCGAACTCACAACCTTGTGGTTGCAGTGCTGGCATTTAACCACCGCGCCACCAGGGCTAGCTTGGTGCTAGCAGGGTAGGGGCAGGGGCGGGGCTATGGCATGCAGGGGCGGGGCTATGGCATGCAGGGGCGGGGCTACAGCACACACAGGCGGGGCTACAGTGCATATGGGTGGGGTGATGGCGCAAGAGAGGAGTGATGGCAATGGGGCGGGCGAGGAGTGACGGTGCCCCCCAAAAAACGCCGCCCAGGGCGCACTGCCCTCTTCACCCCGTATCCTGCGCCACTGCTCTTCACCACCTCAAGCACTTCCAAGGGAAGGGAAATGTCTTGGGAAATGTCTTCCAAGGGAAGGGAAATGTCTTGAGGCATCTGATCAGGCCACGCAGCCCTTTAAAAACCTGCCTCTGGTCCTCCTCCTCCACCATCAGCCACTGGCTGGCCAGTTAAGGAAAGACTGATTTCTCAGCACCACAAAACCTCTCCCGATGCCCCCCTACGCCCAAGGAAGGAGATGGGCAAGAGAGAGGAAGGATAGGGTCACCGTGTGGAACCACCCCCTTTCCTTCTCCTTTCCCTGATTTGGGCCATTTCTGCACTAAACAGTTATAGCGCGATGATTCCACTTTCAACATCCTATGGAATCCTGGGGTTTGCAGTTTCGGGAGGGGCCGGAAACTGCAAACCCCAGGATTCCATAGGATGTTGAAAGTGGAACCATCGCGCTATAACTGTCTAGTGTGGAAATTCTGCTGGTTTGGACCGTGAGTGCCTGTTCTCACCACCCTGCCTTGGCCTCCTCCCACAAACACACATTTTGATATTTGCGATTTTTCCCCTTTTGCAGGGTTCCTCTCCACTCATCCTAGCAAATGTGGAGGGCTGACTGTATTTCTAAATGCCCAACTCCAGTTTTCAGTTACTGCAATGCTAGAAATTTGGGGGCTCTAGGAAAACGTCATTGGGGAGGGGACATCATTTTTAATGATGAGTGCCCTAATATTATCCCTTGGTATACATACCTTGTGGGAGAGGGCTAATGCAATCTACTAGCCTCACTCCTTGACTCTCTCCAGTTTTAGGCAAATCTCTCTCACACCCCATCTTTCTAAGACAGTGGTTCTCAACCTGTGGGTCCCCAGATGTTTGTGGACTTCAGCTCCCAGAAGCCCCAGCCACTATGGTCAATGCTCAGGGCTTCTGGGAGCTGAAGTCCAAAAACATCTGGGGACCCACAGGTTGAGAACTACTGTTCTAAGAACGGTAGTTAAGACAACTACTACAAAAGATTAGGAGCTTAGAGCCTCCTGCCTGTTCTCCCATTCAAACACTGCTTTGCTATAAAAAATTGAGGTTCAGGGAAAATGGGACTGAAGTTACCTAGGCCAGGGCCTCTCAACTGTTTTTGCTTGCTCTTAATATTTTTTAAAATGGCATTCTGTTCTTCTAGTGGGAGGTTTGAACTGTTTTAACACCGTAAATAATCTAAGTCTATTTTAATGCTCATTTTTGGGATGTTTTTAACTGTATTGCTTCTTTAAATTGTAAGCCACTTTGAGTCTCAATTTTGGGAGAAAGATGGGATACAAATTGTTGTTGTAATTATTGTTATTGTTATTGTTATTGTTGTTATTATTATTATTTTGTAAAGGGAAAGAAAGTAAGGGAGAAGGTGTGAGCACTAAATGCATTTTTTTTTAAAAAAAAGAATAAAGTGAGGATTAATTAAGCTGAACTCTTGTTAGAAGTGTTCAACAGCAGCCGGTTGGCTCCAATGTCAGGTTTAGAAAAAATATCCAGCATGTTAACCCTATCTCTCAAATCTCTCAGCATCTTAGATAACTTCTTTCAAGTTCTGACTAAAACACAGAGTACATTCAGCACCCGCCCCTTGACGTGGCAGCCACCAACCACTCTGGGAGCATCCCTAAATGAAACAAAATCAATTATACTTCTAATTCCCCAGCTGCCCAGATTTGCTAGAGGATAGTTCCCATCATCTCACCAACCTGGGGATGATGGGATATGCAGTCCAGCACATGCGGAGGACTGCCAGCTTTGGTATTAACTTCCACAGTCAAATCTAGAACACAACAGGGGTGAAGCCAACTTTCCCCAGTTTCCAAGAGCTGGCCCATATATTACTTTTGATAGCTGCGATAATGACATTTCCCTCTTTTAATAACATTTCGCTAGGGCTGTGTTGTTCGATTGATTAATTGGTTAAGATTTAAGCATTTAAAAACACTTTTCATCTGCCAGCGAGATGCCCGAGGCAGCAGATTTTTTAAAAAACTAATTAATGTGTTTAGAAATATTGCCAATGGAAGCTATGCCATCTTTAAAGAGTCCTCCCCTGCCCTGTTTCTTTCATGTTGGAGGGGGTTTCGGCAAGGATTTTTTTCTAGGAGATCATCATTTAACGGAAGAAGTTTGATTTTTGCTTCAGAAATAGCTTTTAAAACACATTGCTAAATTTAATGCAAAGTGTGTTAAATAAATGAATGCATACTTATTGAAGCAGTTAGCAGACAGAACTAAGAAGTATCACATGAGCAAAAGTCTTCAACTTATGCCTTCTTTAGTTGCTACAGACAAAACTGAGTTTCATCCAAGGTGGAAGCTTAAAACACTCTTGCTGTGGAATCCTAGATGAGCTGTTACGTTGCGTAGTTTTATGTACATCTAAATACATAGCAGAGGCCCTAAAAAAACCCTTTCCTGAATTGAAAAGGTGCATAACAGGTCACCAGCAAGAATGCCTGATGAGCATTGGGACTGCTGCGCACCAATGCGTGATGCACATCGATGCATGGTATCTGCTGGTGCACAATGCACACTGGGGTGCATTTTGCAGTGGTGTGCATGGTATCCCAATATGCATTGGGCACTTTGCTGATCCCTTTATGTAGTAATAAAACAGCAGCCCTCTATTAGATACAGACCTTATGCAAGTGTGCAATTCTAATCCCTGCAGGCATACGTCCACTTATGAAGACACAAGGCTGCAACATGTTTCCGGCATTTATCAGTGGATGATAGTATTATCCTCCAAATTGAGGCCATGCGGTGTTAGGGTCTTAAATCTAAGAATCCAGAAATTTTCCCTTTTGTCCAAAGTGCCTGAAGGTGATGGCACCTTGGTGCCAAACAGGGATATATCAGAGAGGTGGTGATATTCTGGGCTGAAATGGCTGGCCACCAGTTGCTTTAGCTTCCTGATTAGGATTGCAGATCTGTGGTTCCTGAAGTGTGTAGAAAGGACTATGGTTGTCTCTCCCAGGTGCTGTTGGCTTGCTTTTTGATCACCTAAATAAATACATGCATTTGCACAAATTCCATCCAAGCAGTGGTTGAGCTGACAAAGATTATTTTAAAGGGACAGGCAGATCTTTCACTGTCTCTGTTCAGGGCTGGGTAATCAATGATCCAACTAGTGCAAAGGCCTGGCTAGGTGTAATGCTTTGTTTTATCCTAACTCAATAATCAGTCATCATGGGTAGGTCCAGAAAGGTTTTATTAAAGATTAGGTTCAGCACGCAGACAATGTCCTTGCCAGAACTGTGAATGCAATGCAGGTTTCGATTTTAAGAACTCCTTTGCGCTCCTCCAAACTCCTTCCAGCTCACATTCCATTTCCACATATTGGCCCATATTAGTTTATTAAGATGTTTTTGGTCCCAACAAGATCCCCCTCCCATTGTCCAAATGAACACAGTAATATGGCTACGATTCAGGCCATTTCTGCACTGGACTGTTATAGTGCTATTACTCCACTTTCAACATCCTGTGGAATCCTGGGCTTTGCAGTTTGGGGAGGGGCCAGGCGGACTCTTTGTTATGAGAGTCTGTGTTGCTGGGTCCCCAAAGAAAATTCAAAAATGAAGGCAGCTGTGTTGACCCATCTCTGCAGACTGGTTCTAGCCACTTTCAGGAGCCCAAAGAACTTATGTTTGGTCAAGCTAATTTCCCTTGATTGCTCATTCTGGATCCAGCCACTTCTAAACAATTTGCATTGCAGCATAGTTAATTCATAAAAAGATATTGTTCCTGGGCAATTCCACACACGTCCTGCTCCCTAGCTACTTCAAGGACTGCATCTAAGCTCAAAGGAAGAAGGAGGCCTCAGGGAACAAGCAGATGGTATTGCTGTCCCTCCTGGTGTCCTGACCCTGTGAGACCCACTCCACAGCATCATTAGGTATTAGGTAGAGAAGTACTGAGCAACAATGGAACGAGGAGGGCCAAACTTCATCTGTGAATTTATATTTGTCTTTTCTTGCTTCGTCTAACAACCAGATGCTTGTTTTTGCAGTGAAAGAAGTTGACTTCAAGCCATACCTTTGGTCTGCTTCTGCTGTCCACACAGCAGGAACTCTGAAGGATGCTGATAAGGATTGGCCCCAGTCAGTTTTCGGAACAGCAACTTCCCATCGTGGAAGAGAGAGAGGAAGAGTATCCGAGCCAGACGTCCACCCCAACTCCATTCATGACTGAGGGACCCTCTCAATCAACCAAGCCAGACCTGCTGCCCACCAATGCCACCAACTTGACAGACTGTGGGGAAGATATCTTGCTGTATGGGGACACAGAGAAAGTTGTCATAGGGACAGTCCTCTCCATCATCACCCTGTTGACCATCGGTGGCAACAGTTTGGTCATCATTTCCGTGTGCATTGTCAAAAAACTCCGGCAACCATCCAATTATCTAGTGGTCTCCTTGGCTGCAGCCGACCTGTCTGTAGCTTTTGCTGTCATGCCCTTTGTCATCATCACGGACCTGGTGGGAGGGGAGTGGCTCTTTGGGGAAGTCTTCTGCAATGTCTTCATTGCCATGGATGTCATGTGCTGCACAGCTTCCATCATGACTCTTTGTGTCATCAGTGTTGACAGGTAAGGATGCATTTGTGCTCCTGCTTATGAGCCATAGCGTCAAAGAGTTGGGTGGGACCTTGTAGGAGATCTGTTTGAAACCCTTTGCCTCATATTGGAAATCCAAAGTATATCCTAATGTGTGGCTGTTCAGGCTCTGCTTTGAGACTTGGAGTGAGAGAAAACCCACCTCCACCACCATCACTCAAGTAACTGGTTTCATTGTTGAAGTGATCGTTCATCAAGAGGCTTCTCCAACTGTTCAAGCCGGAGATCCCAATTCTATCCTTACCCATCACATCTAGGCTGAGATCCTGTTGGTTAGTCTTAACTTGAGTAGACTTGTTTAATCAATTGTTGAATCAACACATAGGTCAATCCAGTTTATTCAATGGGCCTACTCTAGTTGGAGATTAACAGGATTTAGGCCCTAGTCATACCTCTGATCCTTAGATCTTGACTCTTGGGTCTTAGATCTTTCCTCTTAGGTTCCAGGGAACAAGTCTTTGTTTTCTTCCTTGTGACAATTGTTCTGATATTTCAAGATTGTCATCTCAGGGTAGTTCTTTCAACTGGTTCTCAAAAGACTTTGTTTTCATATCCCTGACAATCTCAGGTGCCTTCTTTTGAATCCATTCCAGTTTGTTTACTGGAATCACATGGCCCTCTGGATGTGATGGGAATGGACCTCCCAGGATTCTTCACTATTGGTTATGTTTGCAGGGTTGCTGAATGCCTCAATTCAACAACTTCTGGAAGACTTCATGATTCCCACCTTGGGTCTGCCTCCTTCTCAAAGTGCGAGGTCTACAACCAGGCATGGTGTTCAAGCCTTGGTTCTTTTTCATCTCAGGATAGTAAAAAAATCTGTATAAAATTGTTGGATGTATTTTATCACTGTAGATGCACAACACCCAAGGTGCAGGATGTTTTGTTATTGTTGTAGGCCAATGTGGGCTTCAAGCATAGTTGCTCCATGTCCAAAGACTATGCCCAAATTTACAGCTGCAGCCAGAGCACAGCGAGGTCTTGAGGATGAGGTTAACAGATAGATGCAATAGTGTCCAATGTCAGCATTCCCCTACCAGGTTTCTCCCAGGAATGCTGGACTACAATTCTCATCATCATTCCCCAGCCATGATGGGAAATGGCCATACTTATGACCGCTGCAATCCAATATAAATTGATGACTCCATGCTGTTGAATGCTGACTGTTGTGGAGACAGACAGCTGTAAGGTGCAGTCTTTCTATATCTATTAAACCAGCCATCTTGAATTCTACTATGTGAGGAAATCCAAACTGGCTGGAGTTAAATTAGTTTGGTTTTGGCAAGTGAGACCAAACTGTTTAGCATCAAATGTGGCAAAAACCCCAGCCTAACCCAAAAAGCTAACATGTCACCCCACACAAATCAAGTGCCGACCACCAGGAGACTATCTTGAATTGTACTAGCACGACAAGTTAATGTTTATGCATTTTAATGATTAATCCATCAATCAATCATTAAGGCATTTTTTTAAAAAAAAACCAAGAAGATGATACTTTGATACTGGTGTAATGTACAGCTTCTGTGTTGGTCGAGGAATTGTAGCCCTGTAAGGATACAATGGATCTAGCACATCCTGCTAGAACCAGGTATGCTCCAGATGTGTTGGAGTACAGCTTCCATCATCCTCAGCCAGACAAGATGAAGTCCAATGCATCTAAACAACACCTGAAGAGAGAAGCAATTGTCCTCCATCTTCCCGCCGCCACCATCACATATATGCCCCTGGAGGCTTTAAAATGGCCCTTGAGCCTTCCATAAACCTCTGGACTGCCCTTTTTTTCTGGCCAAAAATACCTTTTACCTGGATAGTTACCTCTCTTGTGCTTCTCAGCTCCCCTGCTCAACTCCCGCCCGCATGGCTTTATTCCCTGAATGTCTGAGTTTTACTTTAACCTTCTTGGAACAAAGGAGAGAAGTCTGATCAAAAATAGAAAGGAACCACTTAAAGTTAATTGCACAAGTTACAGCGTCATCTATGAATGCAAAGGCAGTCGGGTGGAATTCAAAGCCAATTCCAGATGGCATATATTTAGTTTCTGAAGCTCCTGTTAGCAGGAGACATAAAGTCTGAGATTTATTTTATTTATTCCTTTCTAAAAGGTCTATGCTGCCTTTCAGTATAAATATGCTCAGTAATGAAAAGGAACAGTTCGTTCGACCAAGGGCACCCAAAGTGCCCACAAATTTATTACTACCTTTTCCATAAAATTATTGCCTTAAAAAAATAGAAAGGTCACTTGTATTACATGAATCCTATAAGGACCAAGCAAACGGTGTCCAGCGGCTCCTCCAAGCCAGCCCAATAATAAATTTAAAAAAATCTTAAAAACATAAGAAAGGATATATTGGATGAGGGGAAGTCATATGTCACTCTGTTCTGGAACCCAGTTCTGGGTGCCACTGGTCAAGAAGGATATTGAGGTGTCAAGAGGAAGGCAACCAAAATGGTAAAAGGTCTAGAAACCATGTTCTGTGAGGAGCAGCTTAAGGACTTGACTATGTTTAGTTTGGATAAGGGAAAACTGAGAGGTGTTTAGATAGCCATCTATCTTTTCTGCTGCTCTAGAGACTAGAACACAAACCAAGGGATCCACATTACAAGACAATGGGTTCCACCTCAACATAAGGAAGAACTACTCCATGGTAGAAGCTATTGGAGGGTGAAATCTTAGAGACCTCCTTCTTTGGAGGTCTTTAAACAGAGGGTGGATGGGCATCTTCCAGGAGTGCTTTGGTTGTGTATTCCAACGTGGGAGAGGATTGGACTGGATGGCCGTTGCAGTCCCTTCCAACTCCATGATTCTCTGATTCTGTGAAACCAAAAACCTATCTAGTTCAACATGCTGTTCACATAGTTAACCACTCAGGTGCCCATAGGAAGTTCACTCCCTAGCTGGTGCCTTATTGTAAAAGCAAAACACCACAGTTCAAGCCCTGTAGGACTTCTATGGATCATCCCATTTCTCCATTCCTACTCCTACCTTTGGCAGCTAATGACTTCCGTGTCAGGAGTGTGATGAATCCATCAGTGTTATCTAGACCTCAAAGTTGCTCTCCAAGGCACTGAAATCAACCCTCCAAATAAATTCAGCAGTGTGAAAAGATCTTTTAAAGAAAACCCAGAGCAGAGCCACTGCACTGTTGGAATGGAAGCTGACTACATTCAGGACCTTGGATAGTTCCTTTAAAGTCTGGAATAAAACCCAGAGTGGATTCACTGTTGCCACTGAGTCCCAGGGCAAAACTCTCACACAGTGTTATGTAAGAAACTTATGTATCTCAGTTTTCCAAGGAACATGGACTCGGGTGCTCCTCTTGGAGATGCAATGGGCATTTGGTGCTTTGACATGGCCTGATATATAGGGTGTAGTGGAGCCGGGGGTATCAGAACTGGGGCTTTTTGATGAACAGGAACAATGATTACCATCTTCCACCTCCATCATTTGTCCTGTTTCAAAGAGGTGAGTGCCCAGGAGAGAGCAGCTGTTTGTCAAGAAAGCAAGAAATAGAGGGACCAAACCAGTTCAGGGACATAACTGAAGGGTTCATAAAGAGGAGAAATGTGGTTGATGGAATCCAGGCTCTGAGCACAGAAAGGAGTCTGAGAGGGATCCAAAGCCAGTCAGGGAGCCACAAAATGGAATAGTCCAAGGATCAAGACAAAGTTCAGAAAATGAGACCAGGGAACGTCACACAAGACTAAACAAAGCTAGTGGAGCTGTTGTCTTGCAGTGAAGAAATGGCTTATATCTAACTAGAAATAATCAGAACTGGCCTAATTATCTTAGTGTTTCCTTTTTAAAGTGTGCCAAGCCATTTCCTGCTCTTTGTTGCTTCTGCTTCAAGTCTCTATCATTCAGAAGAGCGCAGTGGCTTTGACTCCTGCTCTTCAGGGTCTACATGGGATGATCCAGGCTCTTTTTCCAGCACACGACTGCCAGTCTCCTCTGGCTCCATCTGGTGCCTGTTATCATAGAATCACAGAGTTAGAAAAGACCACAAGGGCTATCCATCACATAACTAAAACACTCCTGACAGATGGACATCCAATTTGTTTAAAAACCTCCAATGAAGGAGACTGCATCACACTCCCAGGCAGCAGCATATTCCACTGTCAAACTTCTCTTACCATTGGGTAGTTCATCCTAATGTTTAGGTGGAATCTCTTTTCCTGAAGTTTGAGGCCCTTGCTCCATGTCTTAACCTCTGGAGAAGCAGAAAAGAAACTTGCCCCATCTGCCTTTAAATATTTAAACATGGCTATCATGTCACCTTTTAACCTTATTTTCTCTGGGCTAAATATTCCCAGCTCCCTAAGCCACTCCTCATAGGGCAGGGTTTCCAGACCCTTCACCCTTTAGGTTGCCCTCTTCTAGACGTGTGCCAGCTTGTCAATACTGAATTGAATTGAATTGCGGTGCCCAGAACTGGACACAATATTCTGACCAAAGCAGAATAGAGTGGTACTATGACTTCCCTTGATCTCAATACTATACTTCTATTGATGCAGCCCGGAATCACATTAGCTTTTTAAGCTGCTGCATCACACTGTTGACTCATGTTGAGCTTGTAGTCTACTAAGACTCCTAGATCCTTTCCATATGTACCATGGTCAAGCCAGGTGTCACCCATCCTATATCCGTGCACTTCGTTGTGTTAGTTTTGATCCAGTTCTCCATTCCATGAAGGTCATTTTGATTTCTGATCCTCTCCTTTGGGGTATTAACTAACCCTCCTAATCCTCTTTTAACCTCTTCCTGTTCCTCCTCAGAGGAGGCCTCTTTAGGTGGGCCACGTCCCCCGTCGTCTTCCTTGTTTTCTCCGAGTTTAGCTGCTTTCCTTGCAAGTAAGAGAGGGCCGCCTTAGAGAAAGGTTACTTCCCGCAATTTAATTTTGGTAACTTGGATTCATAACATTCCCATTAGTTCTTTTGTATAAAATTAGTCTTGTACTGAAAAATATTTACTTTGTAACATCTTCCCATCCATTCCAGTTAAGAGCCAGCAGAACTGCTAAAAAATAAGACAAAGCATTGAAGTTACAAATGATTTCTTTCTTTCTCTCACTTTCTCAGTCCCACTGTGTTATTTCTTTTTTCCTTCACTGAGGAATTACAAACAGATATTAAAGAATGTAAAACAGACTTTCTTCTGGTTGAATCTATTATGCCTCAGAAGGCATTTAATTAAGGAGGTGCTTTTGTTAGTTTTCACTCCATCTGCCTGCATAAATCTCTTAATTGGTAGCAAGGCGCTAGCACTGGGATTCGAAAGAATGTCCATTTATTCATTTTCCTATTGACATAGGTTTCCTTCGCACTTGAGAAAACACTTTGGGCAGAGCAATGAAAACCACGAGGTTTTTTCCACTTTATGGAGCCCCTTGCTAGATATTCATCTGCACAAAATATATGTAATTATTTTGCACATAAAATTATTTTGCACACAGGAGACATGTTTCCTGGTCAGAGGAGAATATATTTTATGAAAAAGAAAAGTTTCCTTTGCAGGAAATACATGTTTCTGCACGAAAATGCCATGTGTGTCTCTGACTTCCCAAGACTGTGCAAAAAATGTGTGTATTCTTGCCCAGCAGGGAGAATGGTGAAGGAATTATTTAGTCCTGTGTGCGAGAATGAGGGACCCTAAGACTTTTATCTGTACTGACCACTACTGCCTGCTGCCATTTGCCCTTCTTAAAATCCAGCATATTTAAAGCACTCCTTGAATCCTGATAGTGACACTGTAACGGAGCCCTGCAGTTCCAGTCCTTCGGCTCCTGTCGCTCCCCTTGACCGATAAGCTTCAAGATCCTTCCCTTCCTCTGGTGCCCAGGCCTCAGAATTATGGACCACTGGCTGTGTTGATCAATGGGTTTAGTGAAATAAGGCATGACTAGTTCTCCCTTTCAGTTGTTAAGTGAAAACCGTCAGACACGGTTGTAGAAAATAAAACCAGCAAAGATGTATTATATAACAGTTCCTTAAACTCTGTAACCCACCGGAGGATCTTGGGTGCATCACACACTCTCAGCCTCCAGAAGACCCCATGATAGTTTCACCTGAGGGTTGTCATAAGTTGGAAATGACTTGGAGGCACACAACAGCAACAAAACTCTGTCCACACACTCAGCTCCCAGAACCCTTTTCAGATTTTATCAATTCTTCACTTCCTAACTGGCTTCCACTCTGTCTCTGACTTCCCTAACTTCTTTTATCCTGGCCCTGTCTAACTCCTTAACAGGCCAGCCTCTAGCCAGTGATGTATCAAGTCAAGTCTCAAGTCCTTGAAGATACTTTCAAGTCAAGTCTCAAGTCAAGTCTGGAAGCCAACTTTATACCCCAACCAAAATTCCAGAATTATTGGACACAGCCAAGTAAAGTCAGTTTTAACCATTTAAGCAGAGTCAGCCCTTCACATTTGCAGTTTTGCCATCTGCAGCTTCAGAAGTGGGGAATAGGATCCTTCTTACTTTCTATTCCTGAAGCTGGAGGATTTTTCAGATCCTTCTTACTTACCATTACTGAAGCTTCAAAAGGATCCTTCCTCCTTAAGTCTGTTGCCTAACACATTTGCTATTCCCTTCTGAGAAATGCACCCTGCACTCTTGTGAATCTTGTCTTCTGCTCTTAGGAAAAGTTTTAGAAGGCTTCTCTGATATGCAGCAAAGACAGAATGCTGAGCAGACCTCAAGCATGCCTCCAGCCCATTACCAAAACCATTTGCTGTTCCCCTCTGAGAAATGTGCCCACACTTTGGGCTTGAGGCAGATTGCCATGCGACCAGCAGGCAAAAAGAGATGGAGGCGTTGTTCAAAGTCGTAAAGTTTCTCGATGAATATGTTATGTTACTGAACAAAGGACAGCAAGTCAGTCACTAAAAATATACGAGTCTCAAGTCGAGTTGAGTCAGTGCATCATTTATTGCCAAGTCGAGTCCAAGTCAAGTGACTGAAGTGACTTAAGTCCGACTTGAGTCTGAGTTAGTTGACTCAAGTCTATGTCACTGCCTCTAGGTTATGTGCTTCCCTCTTCATTGCATTCCATGAGCTGTGATTAGCTGGCCCTAACCAGGCCCACCCGGCTTTTCACTTCCCAGACACTTTCCAATAACTGAGGAAGAAAGAGAAGGAGTCATTATTCTGAAATCTTCAAGCATGCCAGAATCAGCCACTGGAGACCTATGGACCTAGTGTAGCTCCATCAGAGACGTGGCCAGTCATGTCAGGAACAAAAGTGGCATGAAAAGTAATCCTCTGTGGCAAGAAAACATCATGTCAGTGAATCACACAAAGGGACCAGGAGGATGAAATGCTGGCTCACTGTGGTCCTACAGCATCAGTGGTGACTCATTGTTCCCGTGTCAGTGGGGCAAAGAATCCACTCTGGGATTTAGTCTGAGCTTCAAATGATCTATCCAAGGTTGTTGTTGTTGTTAAATGTCATCAAGTTGGCTCTGACATACGATGACCCTGAGAATGTGATACCGGATGAAAGTTCTATCAAGATGGTTAAAAAGACAAATGAATGGGTCTTAGTGCAAACCAAACCTGTGACTTTTCTTCATAAACAAATAGGTAAAGAATAGTTCTTTTTGATAATCTGCAATAAGATAAAACAAGATAGATAAGATAAGATAAGGTAAGATAAGATATAAATTTATAGAATTAGAATTATATCAATTATATATATATATAATAGAATTATATCAATACTTAGGCAGTATTGATATCATGTGAAACGTAGAATTATAAACTTAGACCATTTCCGCACTAGCCTGTTATAGTGCTATTATTCCACTTTCAACATCCTATGGAATCCTGGGGTTTGCAGTTTCAGGAATAGCACTATAATAATAATAGTTTTGGGAAACTGCAAACCTCAGGATTCCATAGGGTGTTGAAAGTGGAATAATAGCGCTATAACAGTCTAGTGCGGAACTGGCCTGTGAGACGCCTCTCGGCAGCATTTATGCCCCAGTGTTTGAGTCTGAAAGAATTTTCTCCCAGTTTGTGTAAACAAAAACAAAACAAAAAATATTAAGGCAAGCCTATCCTCACAGTCTTTGCTACCTGTTTTTCAGGTACCTGGGGATAACACGACCTTTGACGTACCCAGTGAGACAAGATGGGAAACTGATGGCCAAGATGGTCTTTATTGTGTGGCTTCTCTCTGCCTCCATAACCCTCCCTCCTTTGTTTGGCTGGGCTAAAAATGTCACGGTGGAGCGGGTGTGCCTCATCAGCCAGGACTTTGGTTACACCGTCTACTCCACTGGAGTTGCCTTCTACATTCCCATGACGGTTATGCTGGTGATGTACAACAGGATCTACAAGGCAGCCAAGGCCAGTGCTCGGAAGCATCAATTCATGGACTTGCCGAGATCCTACGAGCAGGACGGGGCGTCTTGCATGGATGCCAGCCTCCGACGCCAACCCAGCGCCAAGCGCAACAAAGCGGCAGAAGAGTGTGCCACGTTGTCTAAGCTCCTCCGCCAGGATCGCAAGAACGTTTCCATTTTCAAGAAGGAACAGAAAGCAGCCCGGACCCTGGGCATCATTGTTGGGGCCTTCACCTTTTGCTGGCTTCCTTTCTTCTTGATGTCCACTGCCAGGCCTTTCATTTGTGGCAACCATTGCAGCTGCGTGCCGTTGTGGCTGGAGAGGACCCTGCTTTGGCTCGGCTACACCAACTCTCTCATCAACCCCTTGATCTACGCTTTCTTTAATCGGGACCTGAGAACTACCTTTTGGAACCTGCTGCGCTGCAGCTATCGCAACATCAACAGAAGACTTTCTGCAGCAAGCATGCACGAGGCCCTGAAAGCTACAGAGAAGCACGAGTGCATACTTTAAAGATGAAAGACAACAACCTGAGCTTTCATGGAGAAGGCATTGGAATTGCTACATGCTCATGAAGGAAGAGAACTCTTCCTGGACTTGCTCATCTACCTAGAAACAAAAGGAGAACAGGGCTTCATTCACCTCATCAGGGTGGGTATCTCCAAATCTGAGCAACAATTCTTAGGTTGTCCCCCTTGAAACAGCTTTGCAAATAAGTCTACAAAAGTACTAATTTGGGGAGGAAAAGCACCCTCCCATGATATATTCTTACATTAATCATTGGTGGGACAAAGATGCTGAACAGAAAATTAACACCAGGACTATGATTATATATCATGGCCTATGCTGTGTAATTTTACACATACTTAGCTATGTAGCAGATGCTCTATGGAACCTTTGCTCCACCACTGAGCATCAGTGCTCCCTAGCTGGTGTCAGGAGTCCCAAATGTGCGTTGATCCATGTTTGCAATGGTCACTTTACTGGCTGTCCTACATAGCAACATCACAGCAACCCACTGCTGAATATGAATCTTGTGAAATTGCTCGGTTCTAATTTCCTGCAGACGTTAAGTCCTCTTACATAGACATAAGTCCCATTCTGAATTCCAGCTCAAATCTTTTTTCCCATCTGCAAAAACTTTCTTGAGTGGTCACTTAGAGGAGACTTTACTCCTCCTAGGTAAGTTTCTACAAGCAGGGACTCCTTGTCAATGGAACAGTGAATCTGTCCTAGGTTTTTTAAGGAGCTATCCAAGGTGAAAAATCTATGTTGGGAATAACACCTTAGATGACTCCTTTGAAGTTCAGACTGAAACCTGGAATAGGCCCTTTAAAACTAATGACAAAGTGAGTTTTGCCATGGGGCTGAGCCCTGAAGGAAATGGAATCCAAGGAAGCTAGAACAATTCTTTTTGCGGTCATTGTTTCAACATTTGAGTTTAATTAAAAAAAAAAAAACTAGTGTGGGAGTATTCTTACTGACCATAACCAAAAGAAAACAAAAGCATGTAAAACAGATAGCGATAAAATTTCGAATACATTTTGGGCTTTTCCAGGCGCTGCTGCATTATTGGGCCTAATGGAAGCAGGAGGCAGGCCTGCTTTTCCAAGGGTTGAAAGGGAAAATCTGCTGTAATTTAAGACTACAAAACGAATAAAGACATTATTCATTTACAGTTCAGTGTTCTGGTTATCTTAATTTCATCCATGCTTACAGGCAGTGGCTGCTGCAATGGGATCTGAGAGTGATGTTCATCTGGCGGTGAAATGGATGAGCACGTGGCAGGTGGGGTGACCCTGCAAGAGCTCTCCTGCCTCCACAGTCCCATTGCATCTAGTATATAGGATTGATAGTCTGAAAAGGGTACGAGGCGAGGGCGGGGAAAGCGTGGCCCGTGGACTTCAAACAGCCTCATAGACTGAATGAGGGCTACCCAACTGGATCTCAGCAACCCCGGGCTTGTTGTCAGGACACTGGAGCTCCAGGACACGAGCTCTGAGTCTGAGCCAGAGTCCCTGGAGCCTGCTGCACCAGCACAGCCCACTCCCGAGGCTGCCCCAGGCACAGAGCCCTTGGCCCCAGTAGTCCCAGCAGCAGAGCCAGGGGCTGCCCCAGACCCAGCCCAGCCAGAGGAGTCGGATGGTGAGTTTCAAGAGCAGGTGCCTACTTACCAGCAGCATCGGGAGCAAAAGAGTGCTCTCAGGAGGTCAGAACGTTTAAATAGAAAACGCCAGGCAATCAGGGCCCAGCTGCGATAACACCTGGAGGAGTGATCTGCCTATAAAAGCAATCACTCAGCCTTGGGTCTTTTGTCGGCTCACAACTGACCATTCTGGGCGAAGTGCTTGTTGTGGATCTCAGCTTGGCCTCCTGAAACGCTGCCCGACCTGCTGGAACGTCGCCACCTCTTGATCCCGGACCAGCTCTGGTAACTTTTTTGTTCGGACAGACTTTGACTGTGTGCTGGCTTGGCTGTGACGTAACAGCCAGGGAGTCTCCCTGCTGCCGGTATTTACTGCTATTTTTCCTGTTCTGTTCTGCTGAAGTAAAGCCCTTTAATTTATTCTCTGCCTTATCTGCAAGAGACCTGTAGCTGGCTCCCTTGGCTGCTTGCCAGGCCTGGGCGTTGACACTTGTTTTTTTTTCAGTGTTTTTGACAAACATGGCCCCTAGGGGACAATGGCCATTTCCACACTACGCCGTTATAGTGCTGTTATTCCTGTGGAATCCTGGAGTTTGCAGTTTAGGGAGGGGCCTTTAGAATTCTCAGCCAGAGAGCTCTTTGGCCTCAGGAAACTACAAACCCCAGAATTTCACAGAAGGTTGAAAGTGGAATAATAGCCCTATAACAGTGTAGGGCGGAAAAGCCCACAGCCTGAGAACTCTTTGGCCTCAGCAAAGTACAAACCCCAGAATTCCACAGGAGGTTGAAAAGGCAGGACTTTCAATGGATAGCAGGACCTGCAGCAACTGGCATCCACAGGGACCTTCAAGGCCCATCCAGTAGTTCTGAAGATGATATCATTGCTGTGTCTCCAGCCATAGGAAGACAGGCATATGTTCTTTTGTCTCCTTCTCCTCCCTGACCAGGACATAGCTACGTTGGGGCTGGGCTTACACCTGAGAAAAGATGAGAGAGTTGGTTGTTCCATGGCTGACACAGAATTCCAGCATCCTCAACAACCAGTGAAGATGCTGTAGGTCCAACTTGCGCCGTCATAACTCATGAACTGGATGCCAGCCCTGGTGTTTTGATCTGGTTGTTCAAAGTTTCCATTCAACCCAAGGGTTGCATAGCCCAATAAATCCATATTTTTGTGTGCAGAGGGTTACATTTCACAACCCAGATGTAGATTTCATCTTTTGTCCTACAAATTTGTAGCTTCTGTAAATGTGCCAACATCCTGACCAGTGATCTTGGGGAGGGGAGAAATTTGCACAGGGTCCCCAAGCACAGTTTTGCCACCCAGTCCACATCTTTGGGAGATTTCCAGGAAGTGTTGCTTTTGCATGGTGGGTGGTTTGTGTGCCCCAGCCAACACTTCTAAAAGAATTAGCCGATAGATGTTTTTAACAAAATTGTTATTCTGACTTGAGTCTTAATGGAGAAAGCAAAAGAAGTGGCTATAACTTGTGGGCCCATTTCAAAGTGTGATCTCTCCAGGATCTCTCTTGCTAGAGGACCTTTAGGACACAGCTGTGCTGGTCTCTGGATTTGGTAGAGGAAAGGAAAAGTTACATTTTCTTCAACAGATGCTGGAACCAAATCACATCTATTTTTGAATGCCTCTCTGATGCAGTTGCTGTTCTGGGATGACAGCCAAAAAAAAGTAAATGTTTGAAAGGCAAATCAAACAAACACACACGGCTGTAGGGGGGAAGTGGAATAATCTAGCTACATTCGAAAAAAGAAAAAAAGCAACAGCAACATGTTCTTCGCTCTGTCCTGAAGGCAATTCACGGAACTTCTCTTCCTCAAAATCTTGGATCCATATGGCCTACTTTTAAAAACTACACATGTTTGTTTATCAGGTTACATAAAAAGTCATCTGCTTCCCTCTGAGACCTCACTCTCCAGGTGACAGAACATATGTCTTTCTGCCTCAGCAAGCCGCAGCGTCATCTCAGAATAAAACATTTGTGGAAGGAAGAAACATTTTGAAAAATGAGCATCTGGCAATTTTACCAAAAGGAGGAGCTTCCCTCTCTCTTGAAGGAGAATCTATCTCCCTTTCTACCCAGAAGGACGTAATGTTCAAGATCCAATTCACTAGGGTGGTAGCATAAAATTATGCTTGGAATCCTGTTGGTCACTTAGGCATATGTACCTTCGCCTGCAAAATGGGCAGCTGCCAAACTGTGGGTGACATATGCAGGCGTTAAGTCCAACCTGCATATGTCTTTTCATGGTCTTTGTGGAGGGACAAATTCACTGTCTTCCTCATGCAATGACCCCCTCCCCCTCAAGATTCACTTTCTCCCTGCAGGGCCATTTAGTGGCAGCGGGAGGAGGGGGTCTCTGAGAAGCATCCATGTCCCTGTAGTGAAATGCAGGCTGGACTTCTTAGTTGTCCTCTGGACATCCCGGAGGATGACACCATCATGCTGCATCATAGGGGCATAGCCAGATGCTTCTGTTACCCCAATGCGTGGGTGACTCAGGGGTCCATCTGCGATGCAAGTGCCTCCATGAAACAGTGGGGGATGCAAGCTCAAAAGAGAGGCCCAGCAAGATCTTTTACACCTGTGTATACCAGTACTTAAGCAGGAACACCAGCCGGAGATTCAAATCTTTTTATCTTTTAAATGTTTTATTTAGGGAATTAATAATCAGATGCACTTGAGATCCAAACAGTCTCACAGTCACACAAGGCTAACTGAAAGAAAAGGGAGGAAATGTAGGATAGCAAGAGTTTAGAGTGAAGTGGGTGATATTTGCCTACCTGGAGAGAAGCGATGAAACGCTCAGACTAAGACTCCAAGGGTAATACAAATGGAAATCACAGTGGCAGAGTGATGGCCAGGAGGCTGAAGTACTACAAATTGGTTGGCTCAGAGCTGGGACTTGAAAACTCTTTTTCCAGCAGCATAAACAGTGGGAGTTGGAACGGACTAAAGGTCTTAGCATTGGGTGACAAAGGACTGATGAGAATCATGATAGCTCCTTGATTGCTGAGCAGAAGAATAAAGGAGAACTTTGTTGGGAAGTGGGAAGAGGGTTGAAGATAATTACCATAGTTCAGTTTCAGGCTCTATTGTTTCTGGAGGTCGAGTCAATGATGGATGTTTGCAAGTCCATTATCACCAGAGTTTCCCTGAGTATGACCTGACTGTGCCTTGAGATTTTGTCTGACCTAGGCCCTTTTCACACGGCATTTGCCATGCGAAAGGGCCCCTTGAGCATTGCACAAATGTGAGGAGCAGTCCACACGACACACTCACTATCAAGCGACTCTCCAGGGTCTGGCAGGTGCCACTCAAGCACTTTTTCATTTTCAGCTTTGAGCCGAAAATGGTGCATGATTGTGCATTGCTCGGGGGCCCCGTGCGCACCTGCCATGCGTGTGGAGCTCTGGAGCCGTGGCACTCGTGCTTCCTGCCCCAGCGCAGCCTGGGAAACTCCCAGGCTGCACTGCAGAAGGAAGAGGTGGGGCTCTCGTGCGAACGGGCGGCAGCTGCAGAACTGGAGGAACCAGGATGCAAGAGCCTCTCGCCAGAGGCTGCTGGCGCGATCCCCGCACCCCAGCTCTGTGAAAAGGTGTGTTGCGGAAAGGGCCCTAGTTTTTGCCTCTTTAGCCAGCGTAGCCATGCAGCCATAGCAGCGTAGGATTTACATTTCATGCCAAGTAATATCTGTCAATTAAACCATATCAAGGAGTTGGGGTGTACGGCCTGGTAACGCTTCTCTGACACTCTCTGCTCTCCACTGGCAACTATA
The DNA here is from genome assembly GCA_948472985.1 of Iguana delicatissima. Classification (NCBI taxonomy): domain Eukaryota; kingdom Metazoa; phylum Chordata; class Lepidosauria; order Squamata; family Iguanidae; genus Iguana; species Iguana delicatissima. The sequence continues at coordinate 190,982 of CAOKZL010001360.1, forward strand.
TGGAAGGCAGCAGGAGGCAGGAGGAAGGTGACTCCTACAAGAGAGGGAGAGGAGAAAGAGTTTAGTTCCACCTGGGCAGAACTTTACACTATGGCTGGCATCTTGTACATGACATACATTTATCCAAGTCCCTTTTTAATGGGACACAGAGGGATGTTTTCTTTCCCTTGTGCATCATCCAAGCCTTCCACATCTGGTAGATATCAAGCCTCAAAAGAAGCTGCTGTTGCTCCTTCTTACCAGAGGGAAGACAATTCAGACCATGAAGCTGTGGCTGCTTTCAGCTTTTGGGGGAAGGAAAAGGCAGCTGTTCTCTGTTTGACAATGCACCCTCATCCCCTTTCCCCTACTGAGCTGAGATCAGCCACTTCTCCACGGTCTGAATCACTCCTGCATCCCTTCTCTCCACACTCATAAACAACAGGAGCAGGGGCCCTTCCCAGGGTTTGACAGCTGCAGGTGGTGTACATTTGGAGCTGTGTGCACATGTAGAATCTCATAGTGTGGGCCTTTCTGCACTACACTGTTATAGCACTATTATTCCACTTTCAACATCCTATGGAATCTTGGGGTTTGGAGTTTAGGGGGGGCTTTAGAATTCTCAGCCAGAGAGCTCTTGGGCTTCAGTAAACTACACTAAGTGGAATAATAGCACTATAACAGTGCAGTGCAGAAAGGCCCTGTGTCTCCCAATGCTGAATCTGGGCTGGAAATTTTTATCCAGTGTAGAATGTCCACATTCAGTTCAAGGCTGTGGAAGCAGAGTTTTGCATATGGGTTGCTGGACATGTGGGTGAGCATTGCCTTGTTACACCCTGAGTTGCATACTGGGTTGTACCTTCAGTTTTACTGTGTTGCACATTGAGCATGGATGTGTGTGCACCTTGCCTGTTGATACACATGCTTGTTTAGTTGTGCATGGATGTACACTCAGCACAGATGTATTTCCACGTTGCTTATGGATGTGCATACTTTTCATTGCGTGTTTCGTTCCACACTTGGGGCCTTGGTTCAACTGTGCAGTGTCGCCATTCATTTTGTATTGCATTTTGTATTGTATTGCAGTGCATAATTCTACATAGAGAGATTTATGGTGTATGCTGTCTCAGAGTATGGTGGAATCTCCTTCTTTGAAGGTTTTTAAACAGAGGCTGGATGGCCATTTGCTGGGCGTGCTTTGAGCATGTGTTCCTACAGGGCAGGGGGCTGGACTCAATGGCCTTTGTGGTCTCTTCCAACTCTGTGATTCTATGATTTATGTTTTTCAACTGTACTGTAGCATTTTGGCCTAATGCAGCATAGCTATATGCTGCATCTGCGTGACTGGTATAAGTGATTTCACTTACCTGCTCTGAGACACAGTCTGAAAAAAATCCTTATATAATATCCATCTGAGCCTTGGGCAACCCCACCAGCAGGTTGCTGGAGATGTTGAGGTGGCAGCGGTGGGTGCCGATCTGGCTTGTCCACTGCACCCAGCCAGGCTTCAGGTGGAAGAAGGGGGCCTCGATGCCCCATTGCCACTCCAGCACCACCACCTCGCCTCGTAGATAGCTTGCTGGCCCAGGCTGGCCCTGGCCTCATACTTGGTGAAGAGTTTGTAGAAGCCTTCATCCTGGAAGGCCTTGGCCATCCACTTTGCTTCCTTGCCCATCAGTTCCTGCTCCTCTAGGCTCAAGTGACACGCTGTTATGATTGCTCAAAGAGACGGTGGTTTGGCCCCGGGACATTTGCCCAGGCAGAGGGAGAAAGCAAAGTGGCCACCAAGGAGACGGAGGCAAAAAAAAACCCAACAATGTTTGCAATTGTTTGTGTTTTTCATTGTCCATGGTAAATGTGGGAACATATCTCCCGCAGATACAGGGGACATACTACACTGGAGTTACTGGTTTGCAACATCGCAATATTGTTGGAGCCATTACCCAGATCTCTGCTTCCCGCTAAGAACCACAGTTATGGAATCTCTTAGACAGTGAAATCCTCGTGCAATGAAAGCATCCTTGTGCTACTTCTGAGGATATGCAACTGCTTGGATAATGGTGTTTATGCCAGTGCAAAGCTACACCAATATTCCAGTTTCCCTGTTTTGTGAAAAACAAACACAGAGACTGCAGAACTCTGGGGAATCAGCAGGAGAGAGACTGGAAAACAGAGTAACAAATATAGCAATGCTCTCAAGGCACCCGGGGGCAAATCTAAGATCATCTCCAGAGGCACACAGTGCAGTAACTTTGCTAAAGCTCTGGATCAAGTCACTGGGAGACCATGCAGGAACTCTAAGATGAAGGCTCCCCTGGCTCACACTATGAGATATAAATGTGATTAATTTCTTTGGCAGATGTCTATGCTGAGGCAACTTTTGGCATTCAGAGCACTGTTCCGAATGCCTTGTCTCAAGAAGACTTGTCATCAGAGATAGAGAAGGTGGGGAAATGGGAACAGAAAGAAAGGAATGAGTTTTCAGCTTGCTGGGGGATCAGATAACTTGGAAGGAAGAGGAACTTGCTTGTAACTTATGCAGTTGTAGCTGCTGGTGTTCAAATCCTGGGGTTTGCAATTTAGGGAAGGGCCTTTGAGATTCCATAGGATGTTGAAAGTGGAATAATAGCACTATAACAGGCTAGTGAGGAAATGGCCTGATTCTGCTCTGCAGGACCATATGAAATCCTTCCTTTTGACGAACAGAAGGCATTCAGCAGAAATTTGTGGCTGTCAGGAAATATTATAATGCCCCAATTTGTGGATAGGTAAGCCTCAGAAATGCAACTATTGCAAATTATGATAGTTTTTTTCCCTATCTGGATCTAGCCTTCCCCTTTTTATTTCCCACAATTCATCTGACCTAGTATCACTGCATAGCATTGTGGGTAGTATAAATGGTGATTTGGGGTCAGTGCTATCACCAAAGCCAAGTCCCATGATAGAAGAGATATCCTTACACCCAAGGCTCGTACCTGGTTCATAGACTCATAGAATAAAAGAGTTGGAAGAGACCACAAAGGCCATTGAGTCCAACCCCCTTCTGCCATGCAGGAAGGTGCAGTCAAAGCACTCCTAACAGATGGCCATCAGCCTCTGTTTAAAAACCTCCAAAGAAAGAGACTCCAACACGCTCCCAGGCAGTTCATTCCACAGTCAAACAGCTTTTGCCATCAGGGGATCAAAACTACAGCAAAAGGAGCAGGTTTTTTTTTTCACTTATCCCCATATACTTTAAAAAAAAAAGCAGTGCTCCCTCCTCCAAGACTCCAAATCAGCCTAAATAGAAATAGGAAGTAAGTGACATTGCTTCCAGTCTGGGACAAAACTGCTGAATTTTGCGGTGGCTTTGAGACATTGAATAAGAGTTGTGTGGGTTGGTTTTTTTTAAAAAAAAATGGAAGATGGGGACTTCAGGGGCCACATTTTAAGCCCCCCCCCCCGCAGGGCCACACTTTGCTGACTCCTGATTTAAATAAAGAAAATCTTATGCCATCCAGTCTGCTTATGTGATTCCCAGTGTACATTTAATCCTGGATGAAGCCAAAGAGTAAAATGAAAGCTTTCCTATTAGAAGTGGGTAATTTTCGCTGATGTGACTTATTAGAATCCACCAAATGGACCGTTGCAATAAAATTGAGCAGTGCTTTGCAGCTTCCATCATCAAATCTTGCCAAAGACTTTTTTTAGTCCCCTGCCACAAAATGAAATGTACGATCAGCAAGCTAGGGTATAATTAAGAAGATTGTCATGTGCAGTGTTCCCGTTAATGTGCCTGATGGCAAAGAGATGTATCAGCTACACAGCGACAACCCACTCCTTGGCTAAATTGTGGGGAACTGCTAATGAACAGGGGTTGGCTGTGAAAAATACATGTCTTGGGTACATGACACTCACAGTGGCTTGCTCAAAGAGTGTTCCAAAGAACAAATAAAAGACGTTCTGAGCAAAGGAGTGAACATGTCTGTAAAATGGAAGTGGATTCTTTAGGGATGGATTGGACCACATTCAGGAGATCTGGCTGGTCCTGTGACCTGGGACACTTCCCTACAAATCCTGGGGTGAAGGTCAAGGTGCCATTTCAGACTGTCAGGTCTTGGAATTTGGTGGCTTCTGTCAGTGGGTTGTGGAATCCATTCCAGGTTTTAGCCTGAATTTAAAAGGAGCTATCCAAGGTGCTGAACCTATTTTTGAGACACGTTTTGCCTTTCCCTGTGATAGTTCTTTTAAAGTTCAGACTTCAAGTCAAAGCAGATTCACCACACCATTCACATAGAAGTCATCAGTTGCCAGCGATAGTGAAGTGAAGGAAAGAGATTCTCAGCAAGAACAAACAGCCTACTCACAACTAAATTGTGCTTTAAAGGAACTGGTTTTGTGCCTTACAAATGGCAATATTATGAATGTGACCATTATTTAACAAGAAATGCTCATGGCTGAAATTTACCTCTAGGCTATGGTATATCACTTGCCAGCAGAGTTGGGGCAATTGAAGCAGAGTTAAGAGAGGTGGGGAATTCAACTTGAACTGGCTGCTTTTGGAGAACCTGGCAAAAGATTTGTGGATGTGTTACCTTCCTTAGGAGTCCACTGATTTCCAACATATTCTGCTTGTTTGTTTTTAATTAAACAGATATTGTTGTCAGTAACACGGCACAATCCACACTGCACAATTGCAAATGATGATGTAAATCATTGATTGGCCAAGATACTACATTGGGTTTGTGATGCATAAATTCCCCATGTGGAAAATGGATTGTGCTATGCAACAACTGGAGTAACACTACTGCATGAATGCACAACCAAGGAGTAGTTACTGACAGTTCCAGCACTACTGAGCTAGCCAGGAAAGCCCACTTATGTGCAGAAGTCTGTTTCTACAACCATCTGCTTCTGTAGGAGGATTTACACAGATGCAAGAGACTGATGGGATTCTGCCTGTTGTTAACTTTATAGACTGTGTTTTCATATTCCTTCCACTGGTGTGCCAATTAACATGGATCTCCTATCCTGGTTGATCCTGCAATTCCAATCCTTGGGCTCCTGTTATAACCCTTGCCTGTTTACCCTCAAGATCCCTCCTGGGTTTGGTATTTAGGCCTCCAGGAGGCCACTTTCCGGGAGAAGCGGTTGATCAATGGGCTCAATGTGGTGAGGCATGACCAGTCTTCCTTGTTATCAGACAACCAAGTACAAATGCATCTAACAGCAGCATTGAACATTTGACTAGCTTGTTTACAAGAATATCATGGGGGACCTTCTCAAAAGCTTTACTGAAATCAAGACATTCTACATTCACAGTGTCCCCTTCATCTACCAAATTTGTGATGAACATCACCAAGAAAAGCCCTTTTTTGTTGTTATTATCAACCTCTCTAGCAAGCCTGAACCCATTCTGTGCTTTAGCTTTTCTGATCTTCCCCCTGCATGTGCTGGCTGTTTGTTTGAATTCCTCTTTGGTGATTTCCCCTTTTTCGTTTTCTTGTATATGTCCCTTTTAAATCTTAACTCAATGGAAAATTCTTTAGACATCCATCCCAGATTCTTTAGACACCTCCCATTTTTCCTCCCCATTGGAATTGTTTGAAATTGTGCCTCTGAAATCTCACTTTTAAGAAACTCCCATCCGTCATGAATTCTTTTCTCTACTCCTGACCACAGGATTGCGCACAATATTTCCCTAAATTTACTTAAATCAGCTTCCTTAATTCTAGAACGCGTGTCTGACTACACTTGGCTTCCCCTTTCCACTATATAATAAACTCCAGAAGAGCAAGATCATTCCCACCTAAGAATCCTGCCACTTCTACCCCATCACTGCTGATTAGGATCAGGTCCAAAATAGCTGTTCCCCTTGTTGCTTCTTCTACCTTCCGGACAATGAAATTGTCTGCAAGGTAAATGAGTAATTTGTGGAACCTGATACTCTTGGCAAGGGCTATTTCCACACCATACTGTTACAGTACTATTATTCCACTTTCAACATCCTGTGGAATTCTGGGAATTGTAGTTCACTGAGGCCAAAGAGCTCTCTGGCTGAGACTTCTAAAGGTCCCTCCCTAAACTGGAAACCCCAGGATTCCACAGGATGTTGAAAGTGGAATAATAGCACTAGAACAGTGCAGTATGGAAATGGCTGAAGTTTGGCTTCAACAAATACCAGGATAGTTGAAATCTCCCATTACTATCACATCTGTCCTTTCTGAATGTTTGGTCACCTGTTCCAGGAAGGCATCATCCAAGTCCTCAGCATGGTGTAAGTAAATTTCCAAGTGCTGGAAGCAATCCATTAAATATTGCATTTTCAAAGCATAAACAGCTTGGGATTTGTTCACAATTGGTTGATGAATGCTGTCCCTTACAGAATGTCTTTCGTGGCATGCCATATTAATATGCCATCTAGCTAGCCTGCCAGGGTTCCAGCAGTAAATACAAATCCATTTATTTTCCCTGATGTTCAACAGTGTGCAAGACATTATGCAGAAACCTTAATGGACCTCTTTGTGGATTAGACCACTTTTCCCCCTTTCTCTTGTCACCTGCCAAGAGACACCTGAGGTGTCGTCATGACTACTGCGGAGAAGAATCCAACTTGCCTTACCAATCTTTTCTTCCTTAGCAGAGTCAGATCATTTCAGTAAGAGGAATCCTTTTGTCGTTGCTCATCTCTGTCAGTGACTAATACATACATTTCTTTGGAACAGCTTCTCCTCTAAAACTCCTTCAACAAAGGAGATGACTGCATTGTTCTATGACATCCCATCTTGGCTGCAATCCTGCATGGCTCAGCATAGTACAGGAGTTCCATATGCAGTATGCTGAGACATTTACCACCCTCTGGACCTACCATAGAACTGCTGAAGCCCTCCATCCATGAACACCCATGGTCTTGAGGATCACAGAAGCATCTGGCTATGTCCTTCTAGCCAGATTCAAAGCAGTTAGATCACCCGTTGAGGTCTCCTGGTGTTGTCGAGAAATCTTAGTAGCTGATGCAGTAGCTTCACACCTGGCTACGGGGACATAGCCAGATAGTTCCTTCCACCCATCCATTCCCTTTCTTTATATCCTGCCTTTCTCCCAGAGTGCCAAAAGGAGCCAATACAATAGAAACACACCAAATCTACTATATTAAAGTCAATGTCTGTATGTTTGTCTGTGTCAGGCGAAGACCTCATATGATTGGCTATGTCAGGCGAATGATATGATTGGCTGTGTGAGGTGAAGACCTCATATGTTTGGCTGCCTGAAAGGATTCTATGGAATCCTGGAGCTTGCAATTTAGGGAGAGGTCTCTAGAACTGTCAACCAGAGAGTTCTTGGGCCTGGCTGGGTGCCATGGAGACATAGCCTAGCAGCAAAGAGGAGGGCAGTTTATTCCCTCAGGAACCCAACCTCTCTATGTTAATAACTCTGAATACAGATTGGATTGGAAAATATGAGAAAAAGTTACAGGTACTGGACGAGACAGACTGGGGAATTAGAGACACAGGATCTCAAATCTTTCTAACGAGTATTACCTATGAGAAAATAAAACAGCACTAAATATCAACAAAGTTATAACCATTAACAATCTCATGTTAAGAAAGAGATTAAAAACAGTACAGCACCATACAAGCCCTTTTCTTGTTAAAATCAATCTCCAAAGGCTTGGTGAAAAATGTTACTGCAGTTTAGGCCTATTTGGCGATAGCATAAAGATATCCTTTGATATCATAATTCGGCCTTATTGTACCATCCCTCTCCATGTGTTTGCAAGGCCCCCAGACAAGCACGAAACTAGGCTCGGCACTTAACTGCTGAAATATTCTCAAACAGTACAGGCACGCCAGAAATAGCCAGATCGCAGCTTCAGGGACCTCCCCGGCAAACACCACATCATGTATGCGCGCCACCTACAAAGGCTCCCTGCCCCAAGCAGGCCACTTGACAAAGGCTGAACCATCCACTGTCAAGCGTTGCGCGTTTGCATACTGGCTACACCATTGTTAATTCGGCTCTGATTCCGTCATGCTAAATTGTGACCTTTCGGAGACATCGTCTAGCACCCAAAACTCATTGTTGTCCCCGAGTAAGGCATAGCCTGCAGTCACACCTTTCCCCTATAAAAAACCCTGATTCCGAGACCTTCCTCGGATTGCTCCCGAGTTCCAGACCGCCTTGCTGCCGCTTTGCTTGGCGAGCTTCCCCTCAGCCCCACATGCTGAGCCACATCGAACCCCAGCATCGCTCTCTATCTTATCCCGGGCTTCAGGAACAGGTTTGGTATCACCTGAATCAAGTATCCCTCTGCAAATCCCGCTATCTTGCTCACACCTTTATTTTCCTTAGTTATCTGTGTGCTTGTGTTGCTTACATTGTGTACCTGTATTTAATAAAAGATCATTCATTACTTTCAAACCGGTCTGCTTCTTGACTTGGCCTGACCCCGTAAACACTGGGTTACAAGATCCTGCTAAGTTACCCTGCCTCTCGTAACGCTAAAGCAGTACTCAGAGCTAATTTTCCCTACCTATAGTTGAGCACATTTGGGTGTCCCTCACGGGACCCCCAGTAAACAGGGTAACAAAAAGAAAGTTCATAACGTGCCACCAAAAGGACAAAACACAAGGAGCCATCTTAGCTTCCCTGGGGAGGATGTTCCCTAGTGTGGGAGCAGCGACAAAGAAGGCCTTCTCCCTCATTCCCACCAACCATGCCTATGGGTGGTGGGATAGAAAGAAATGCCTCCCCTACAGGTCTTAAATCTTGGGCAGGCTCATCTGGGGAGACACCACTCTTTTCTACTTTGGTCAGACCTCACCTGGAATAACATGACAACCATGCTGGTTGTTAGCCATTAATTTATCCACTCTCATGAATTTATCAGGTCCAAGTTGCCAGCCAAAGCTATATCTTGTGGCCGTGAGTTCCACGGTTTAACTATGCACTGTGTGATGAAGTCCTTCCTTTAATCTGCCCTGAATCTCCTACCCTTTGACTTCAGTAAATGAACCCCACTGCATTCTGAGAAGAGAGAAGGGCTTCTCTCTACCCACTTTCTACCCTTCATATGTAATTTAATACACCTCTCTACTTGCCTTTTTTCCTTCCTTTCTTCCTGGTTGCCTATGCTTACCCATTCTAAACTCATAATTTTTTGATCTTGCCACTGCCGTGTTGCTTATATAAACACTACTGATCAGATCGGGATTAATCACCATTGTATTTGGCTTGCAAAAAAGGGGAGGCTTTCACACTATTCCCCATCTTCAGAGCCCTTTCTCTTAATTTTCTTCCCAGCTGGATAAAATGTGACTCTACCTGACAGATTCAAATCAGTTTCTACCACCATCCCTCCCCATTTGCTTTGCACTGGCTCTTTCCAAAGTCCCACATCATGTACCCTGGCACCTTTCAGCTCCAACCCACTTTTCACTAGACTGGAGGGGAAACCAGACCCTTCTTCCCCTCATCACACCTTGCATAACAATGGATCTGACAGTCTGTCTTGCAAGGTTCTTTCAGCTGTCCTTCATGAGTTGCCGCTGTGCTGTTGCAGCTGGCGGCCAGGTGTTGTCCAGGGAAGGCACGGAAGTTGATTTATTTGCTGAACTTTCTTGTGGGCTCTTCTTTGCAATATCAACAAAAGAGGGCACGAGGAACCCACATTGCTAACTAAGGCTGGCTATATTTTAATGAGGGGAGATAGTAGCCAAACATCCATCCATCCTTCCGTCCGTCCGTCCGTCCGTCCGTCCGTCTGTCTGTCCGTCCATCCATTCCTCCATCCATTCCTCCATCCATCCGTCCATCCGTCCGTCCATCCACCTATCTATCCATTTCCAGTAGGGCCAGCTCTGTCATTAGGTAGAGGGAAGCAACTGCTTCTGGTGGTAGAAAGAAACAGGAGTCTTGCAATTGTCCTTTCAGAGTTCCGGAAATCTTTCCCTTCTCTTTTAAGGACAGAAATATCTGTGCCTCATGGCCTGTTCCCGAACTCTCTATATTAACTTCCTGCCCTCCAGTGTTGTGGAGGATCCTACACTGTCCCTGGCACTGAAGTAAAACATTGTTGTTGCTTTTCTTGTTGTGATGAAGATTCTGCTCAAAAATCTGGAATTCAGTACGGTATCATCTGGTAAGATGGCAAATTCCAGGTAGTGTCACTTTTTGCAATCACATTCTTGTGATTCTACCTATGGCAATTTCCTTTAGATGTTCCGTTTATCCATTTGAGATTCTTCAGAGAGCACCTATCGCTACTGCTAACACCACCATTATTTCTTCTTCTTCCTCCTCTTCAGCTTCATTTTCTTTTTCTCTTCCTCCTCCTCTTTTCTTCTTCTTCCTCCTTCTTCCTCCTCTTTATTTCTCCTTTTCTTAGCCTCCTTTTCCTCTTGATTTCTTCTTCTTCCTTCCTCCTCTTCCTCCTTTGTTATCCTCCTCTTCCTCTTCCTCTTCTTCTCCAACTCCTTCTCCTCTTGATCTCTTCCTTCCTCTTCCTCTTTGTGAATGTGGAACTGTTACCTAGATACCAGTGCTATAGACTTGAGTCGATTGACTTAAACTCAAGTCAGACTTAAGTTGCTTCAGTGACTTGACCCGGACTCAGCTCAGCAGTAAATGATGCACTGACTCGACTCAGCTTGAGACTTGTATATTGTTTGTGACCAATTTGCTGCCCTTGGTTCCATAACATAGCACATTGATCCAGAAACCTTACGACTTTGAACAATACTCTGATCTCTTTTTTGCCTACTGGCCACATGGCAATCTGTCTCAAGCCCAAAGTGTGGGCACATTTCTCAGAAGGGAACAGCAAACAGGTTAGGCAATGGGCTTGAGGTCAGCTTGAGGTCTGCTCAGCAGCCTGTCCCCGCTGCGTATTGGAGGAGCCTTCTAAAACTTCTCCCAAGAGCAGAAGGTAAGACTCACTTTCAGAGGCGAACAACAAATGTGTTAGGCAACAGGCTTGAGGAGGAAGGATCCTTCCTTCTAAAGCTGTTGAAGCCTCAGTAATAGGGGGTAAGAAGGGTCCTATTCTCTGCTTCTGAAAAATCCTCCAGCTTCAAAAATGGGAGGTAAGAAGGATACTGTTCCTCATTTCCAAAGCTGCAGACTCTTTTATGCCCATTGGCACAAAAGCCTCCAGCTTCGGGAATGGGGAATAAGAAGGATCCTATTCCCCACTTCTGAAAAATCCTCCAGCTTCGAAAATGGGAAGTAAGAAGGATCCTATTCCCTATTTCCAAAGCTGCAGATGGCAAAATTGCAGATGTGGAGGGCCAATTCTGCTTAAATTGTTAAAACTGACTTTATTCGACTCTGTCTAGAAATTCTGGAATATAGGTTGGGGTATAAAGTTGGCTCCCAGACTTGAGACTTGACTTGAGACTAGGAGTAAAAGACATGTTTATTATTTAACCACAATTGAGAGACTATTACCACAACTGTAATTCTCGTCTCCCCACCTCCCACAACCTACTTTACTGGGCATCAGCTGCCTGGAGAGAAGAAAGTCTTTTCTACTGACAACTGGAGCATGGTTAAATGATGTTTCTGTTAGGATTGGGGGTCAGGATAGAAATAGTTAGTTAAGTTTAGGGCCCAGAAACTATGAAGCTTTATGAAAATCAGCTTAGGGAGCTGGGTATATTTAGCGTGAGGAAGAAAAGTTTAAGAGGTTACATGACAGCCATGTTTAAATATAGTTGGCCCTCCACATTCCCTAGGACTAGAGGCGCAGGACCCTTGCAAAAGTGGAAAAACCACAAATATCAATATGTGGGGGGTCTAGGGGAAGGGGACAAGGGCATGGTGGGGAGAGCAGACACTCAGGGTCCAAACCAGGTCAGGGAAAGAGGTGGGTCGTCATGGTGACCCTATACTTTCTCTGTCTTACCCATCTTCTTCCTTGGATGTGGGGGTGGCATCAGGAGAAGGTTTGTGGTGCTGAGAAATTGTGCTGCAAGCTGTCCTTAGCTGGCCAGACAGTGGCTGGTGGAAGGAGGAGGAAGGAGGAGGAAGACCAACTTGCAAATAATCAAATCTGTGAAAGTCAAACCTGCAAATGTGGAGGGCCAAATATATTTGAAGGGATGTCATACAGAGGATGGAGCAAGCCTGTTTTCTGCTCCTCCAGAGACTAGGACATGGAGCAATGGCTTCAAACTTCTGAAAAAGTGATTCCATCTAAACATTGGGAGGAATTTCCTGGCAGTAAGACAGTTTGACAGTGGAATACGCTGCTGCCTGGAGCATGATGGAGTCTCCTTCCTTGGAGGTTTTTAAACAGAGGCTGGAGTGCTTTGACTGTGTACTTCTGCATGGCAGAATGGGGTTGGACTGCATGACCCTTTTGGTCTCTTCCAGCTTTATAATTCTATTATTCTGTTCTATAAACCACTCTAAGTCCCATTGAGGCCAACGAGTCTGGATCCAACTTGTCTCTCTCTGTGCCCTCATTTCTCCTCAGTGGAACTGTTTCCAACATAGTAGCTGAAAGAAATAGCTTCTGAACACACTGTGGCCACTTTCTGTTCCGTAGCATCTTTCTCTCAGTGCCTAAGGCATACAAAAGCAAGAACAGATTTTTTTGGCTCAGAAGATTAAGCAGCTGCAGAGGACGTGCCCATCTCCTTTATGCATCTGGGAGTGACCAACCATGAAAAGCAAGGTGGCATTTTAGAACAAGGTGCCGAAACATGATGCACAGCACAAGGCTGCGCCAAGCAAACCAGTCCCCTAGCATGGAAGAGAACATGTGCCTCATAAACTCCAGCGAGCTGATGCTATGCACCAGGGATGCCGGGCAACCTGTGTACTTCCACATATCAGTGAACACCAAATCCCATCAACTGCACCCTGTCCTGGGCCTATAGTGAGGAGTGGTTCAAACTGTGGTTGATTGATGACTGAAGAAATAAATGTTCTCCACTCCTGTTTCGCAGAATCTGTGATGCCCAGAACTGGTCACAGGATTCTGGGTGATGTCTGACCAAACCAGAATAGAATGGTTCCCTCAATCTAGACACCATGTAGAAGGATATTGACAAGCTGGACTGTGTCCAGAGGAGGGCAACCAAAATGGTCAAAGGTGTGGAAACCATGAAGCCCTGTGAGGAGCAACTTAGGGAGCTGGATATGTTTAGCCTGGAGAAGAGAGGGTTAAGAGATGGCAAGATAGCCATATTTAAACATTTGAGAAGATGTCATGTAGAAGATGGGGCAAGTTTCTTTTCTGCTCTTCCAGAGATTTGAAGACGGAGCAACAGAGTCAAACTGCAAGACAAGAGATTCCACCCAAACATTAGGAAGAACTTCCTGATGTTAAGAGCAACTCAACAGTGGAATGGGAACTCACACAGATGTACGACACCAACCAGATTCCAGTCATTTTAAATAAAGATGCAACTCGCCTGGGATTACTACCTGGCTTTTGCTGCTTGGCTAAGATGGGCCAAAGAGGATGGAGAAAGAGCAAGGAACCTGAGTGGATTCTTCCATCCCCATACTGTTGTCCCAGAAAACCTCTTTGAATTCTGAGAACAGCAGCAGCGACATTAATCTCAGGACATGTTTTTTCCAGTTTGCTTCCGTAACCATAAAAACAGCTTTTGCTAAAATGCAGGATACCATTGTACCTGTTCTGTTCTGCTGATTTGAGGGGACACAGTCTCCCCAGGAACCGCCTCACAGAATAGAATTGATGTTCAATCTTACCTGATCTGGAAATGTAGTCAGCACTGTAACGGACAGCTTTCTTTTCCTGGAAAAAAAAACAAGCAGAAGAAAGAAGACAACAACTGGAACAAATGCTCTTATCTGGAAAGGTCACCGTCATTTGTAAGTGCTGTACCTCTCCCTCTATATAGTGTCAATCACATTGTCTTTTCCTCCCTGCTGCACTTGTGCCTTGCAAATTCATCCATGTAACAGAGTAGGACATCCTTTGGATAAATGGAGGGCAGGATGAAATTGTTCTCCCAGTTTGCTTCTACAGATAAGGCTAGTGAGGAAGGTTGTTTGTGCTTGTCGTTGCTGAAGCAAACTCTCTATCACAACTTAGAAAAGTCCCAGTGGTCATAGTAGCTTGTGGATTCTCAGAGTTATAAACCCTCAAAACTGAATTTTTCCGAGCTCTCATTTCCACTAATCACCTTAAAAGGATGGACGTGGATTTTCCAGTTGTTACTTAGATTCCATAGAATATAACAGGAGCTGCTAACATCTACACAGACACTAATTTGCATCATCCTGTGCTTTAATCTCCATCAGGGAAAGAAATTAGTGGTCCTTAAATTGTTGCTGGACAGCAACTCCCAGCATTCTCAAACACATAATTTGCTGTATTGGCCTTTTGGGACTTGCTGTCCCAAACTTCTAGAGGGCCACGTGGTTTCCACTCCAATCTGGTGATCCTAAGGTGACTCTATCATGGAGTTTTCTGGGGCTGAGAGTCTTGACATGCCCAAAGTCACCCTGTGGGTTTCCATGGCCAAGCCAGGAATCGAACTCTGGTCTCCAGTGTCGTAGGGCAATGCTCAAATCACTACACCATGCGTAGTCCTACGTCCCAGAGCACCATCCCACCACTGCTCAGTCATAGACAGCTTCAATACATTGTTATATTTGTTTGCCTTTAAAAGGGGTGGGAACTGTGTGGCTTTGTGGATCAAAACTTGTGACTGAAACCTCCACTAACTTCCCCCCATACCCCTGAAAAATAGTGTTTAATAAATGCCTGCTTCTCAGAATCAGAACCTGACTTGTGGCAACTTTTGGCTTTCCCTCACCTTCTAATTTTGGCAGTGTGAGAAGCTTCTGACAGATTCTGGGATCCATACAGATGGCATTACTTCTCGCAACTTACTTTTTTGGATATTTGAAGCATATTGAAATTTTAGGACAAAAGTAATGTAAGAATTTTCAGATACCTGCAGAGGGGATGGAATACAAGAACTCAGCTTATGAGCATGTTATACAGATCAGTCAATATGAGAGTAGGTGTTCTGTCGAAAATTCCAAATCATTTGAAGATTTAAAGATAAGCAAGTTTTTTCCCCCAAACTAGCTAAATATGACTTCGGCAAGTATGAGCCAGTCAAAAGTCTGCCTACTGTGTGCTGCACTTATGTAAGCTTCCAGAAAATTTTTTTTTTAAATAAAACGGCCTCCCACATTGCAGCAATGCAATGAAATCTTTAAACCTATCCTATTCACTGCATGCTCCTTAATTTTATTAATTTAAAAGTATTTCTATTTGCTTTCCACTACAAAATGCTCAGGAACAACCAAAATGATAAAACATACTTTGAAAAGTAAGGCAATCTAAAAAAAATATTAATAAGCAGTAAAACAACAAAGCAATAACTTGGTGGCAGAATTAGGTAATTCTGATTAAAATCCTTAGACAACAACAGCAATAATAAATCATTATTGAAGCGCTTGATTCTGGGCAATTGGCAGTTTCCATGTCCTCTATCAATCTAGCCAGAATTCACAGAGATGGCAGATGCGTGGAGATGGTTTAAGATGCATGACTGAAAAGAACAAAGTGTACTAAAAAGATAGAGAGATCCTTTATTTGCTTCAGCTACAGATCATTGCAATAGAAACATGGTTTTCTAAGGAAGCTAAAAGGTAAAATTTTGCAAAGTTCATAAATCTTTACAGTTAAATGAAATCTATATAATATACATTGCAAAACCTTCTGAAAGCTGTAGAAAACCAGGAGTCAGAAAACCATGCTCTGTCTTGTGTTAACAGCACTCGCTATGAATTTTGCAGATGTAGTTGTCACCGTATTTTCTTGGTCTGCCAAAGGAAAGGTGACATAAAATTCAGATAAATGCCCTGGCATATATGTAAAGAGAGGGGAGATCAGTTTCCTCCTAACATCCCTAGAAAAAAGGACAAAATAGTGCCACACGGACTACTGATTCAATCCTGCCATCGCCACAAGAACAAACCTGATGTTGCAATGGGTTTTTTTTTTTTTTTTGAAGAGTCTCAAGCATAGCAGACAGCAGTGCTTGCTTAAGGGAAAGCTCTTCTGTATTTAGAAATTACTAAATATGTTAAATGCAATGTTGGTGAATGGAGATGTCCAAGAGGCAGGTGGCTGAACATTAAAAGGAAGCAAGCAGTTGCTCGAAGCTAATATGTTACCCCAAAATGTGGGTGACTCAGGGGTCCACCCACAATGCCAATACCTCCATGCAAAGATGGGGAATTATTAGTTCAGACTAGAAGGCCTGATAGAGGGAGGTAACCTAGCGAGATCTTTCCACCTATGTTTACCAGTACTTCTTCAGGGAAGAACCAGCCAGAGATCCAAAAAGTAAGCTAAATTGTTGTGTTTTATTAGGGGAATTAATCACACACACAAGATGCAAACAGTCATGCAGTCACACAAGGCTAACTGAAGGAAAAGGGAGGAAAGTCCTAGATCAGTGGTTCTCAACCTGTGGGTCCCCAGATGTTTGTGGACTTCAGCTCCCAGAAGCCCTAGCCACTATGGTCAATGCTCAGGGCTTCTGGGAGCTGAAGTCCACAAACATCTGGGGACCCACAGGTTGAGAACCACTGTCCTAGATAGAACGATTTCAGAGCATAGTGGGTGATATTTACCAGTCTAGAAAAGCAGCAAAGAAGCAGCAATGTGGCTTAGACTTGTGTCTAGGAACAGTACACAATTGGGAATCAGAGTAGCAGAGTGGTGACCAGCCATTGGTGTACTGTGGGTTGACTGGCCAAAACTAGAAGTTTATATATACGGTTTCTGCCTGGAGGCCAAAGATGTGAATAGCTCTCCAGCCAAGTAAACAATGGAGATTACAGAATGGACAATAAAGTCTGGAATGGGCTAATGATCTTAGTGTTAGGTGACAAAGGGCTAATGGTTGCCCTGATAGCTTGGTGCTTTTCAGACAGGTTTTAGGACAAAGGCAAGGTTGCTTGGTTAGAGCAAAAGTAGTTAAGACAATCACTGGCTTGGTGGGAACCTCCCAGTCGCTATTGTCCAAAAGGCAGAGTCATTAAGGCTAACTGCAAGCCTATTATCTCTGGAGTTTCCTGGTGATTCCCTTGCTATGACCTGGCTATGTCTAGAGGGGCTTTCTGACCTAATTCACAGCACATGTGTTTGGCCAGTCTTTTCCTCTTGTCCAGCTCGGCCATACAGCCATAGCAGGGCACATTTTATATCAAACCCAATTAACATATTTGCCAATTAGTTCATATTTTGCTAATTAAACCATATCAAAGTGCAGGGGTGTAGGGCCTGGTACAACTATGGAATGTGAATCAAAATCTGCAGGACCATGGAAAGTTCCCAGGGAATTGGAGGTTGTTCCGATGGATATTGTTTCAGCTCAAGAGCCCTTAAGCCAGTGGTCTCAACCTGTGGGTCCCCAGATGTTTGTGGACTTCAGCTCCCAGAAGCCCTGAGCATTGACCATAGTGGCTGGGGCTTCTGGGAGCTGAAGTCCACGAACATCTGGGGACCCACAGGTTGAGAACCACTGCCTTAAGCAAACAAAGCTTATGCCCAAACCCACTTCTGAGCTAGAACTTTATTAGGGGTCCTGACATGGGACTCAATGCTTCAGTGCTTCCAGAGCTGCCTTGTGCCACAGGGCTCCCAGCATAACAAGAAGGTTTGGCTGGCTGAGGAGACTTTATGCTTGAGGACTAGGAAAGGATGACTGGATTCTTTGGCTGATGGGAGTATTTGGGAGTCCAAAAAATTACTTTTTCAAGTTCTGAGCCAAGTCATCCACTTCAGCAGTGGGGGATTATGGAGATGATGAACTGAAACTTTCACCACTGAATCACAGAATCACAGAACTGAAAGGGACCTCAGGGACCATCTCATCCAATCCCATACCATGCAGGAATATATGACTAAAGCATTCCTGAGAGTTGGGCATCAAACTCAGCTTCCAAAGAAGGAGAGTCCACAATGCTCTGTGACAGCCTGTTCCACTGTCAAACAGCTCATGCTAGCAAGAAGTTCTTCCTAATGTTTAGGTGGAATCTCTTTTCCAGTAATTTGAATCCATTGCTCCCTCTCCTAGTCTCTGGAACAGCAGAAAACATGCTTGCTTCATCTTCCATATGATATCCTCTCAAATATTTAAAGAGGGCTATCATACCACCTCTCAGTTTTCTCTTCCTCAAGCTAAATTAGCTATATTGGATTGCTCTGATGGCCTTGCAAATCAACAGCATTTGAAAACCTGCATGAACCTCACTTCCAAGTTACTCCAAGCTTCAAATTTCACTCTGCCCCTTAAGTAGCCCATTAGCTTTCCATATCCCAGCCTAGCTGTCCTAATAGGACATTCTTTCTCAGCTATCAGGACTTACTAGTAAATGCTTCATTCACCAGCTGTGCTACTGTGAAAGGCAGCTTACTATCAGTGTATTGCACCCCCATGGTCATTTCATGGTTGAAGGAACATGCAGGGCATCTGGGCCACTTCCATATGCACTTCTTCAGACAGAAGGAAACAGCAGATGCCATGACTCTGCTAGAGGCCTGGAAGACTAACAGCTTTTATCTTCTACCAACAACAGTTGGATGCTATTGGATGCCACACAGCCACTGAGTGGCCAAAGGAAGGCCCTCCTGTTCTTTATGCAATGGGGATACATTGTGTAAGGATGTACTAGACACCTCCTTTCACAACAAACTTAAAAGGACATCCATGCACGTGCATATGTTAGCAGCAGGATTCCAGCAATTCTTTCCAGCAGTTGAGAGAAACATGCCAAGAAGTGTGGAGCCCTAGCATCAGCAGAGGATCTATGAGTGATAAAATCAATGCTGGACCCTTTGTGGACCTGGACCTCAAAGTTCTTTCTTTCTATATTTATCTATTGTGGTTAATAAGGAGTGGGGAGGGAAGCAACCAAGTGGGAACTGAACCAATATTGCCTCCATCACAGGCATCTGCTCTTGCTTCTCTGTTCTCCCTTGCCAGCCTTCTTCCCCTCTACCACTCTTGCCAACTTAGATGCACCATTTCAAGCCCTGGCTATAAAAATCTAATTTCACACTCCTTAAACATAACAATTATCACCACTGGATTGCTTCCTTCATCAGAGGAATCAACAGTCACAAGCTTGTATTTCCATTCCTCCTGGGGTATGTATTTAATCAGTTTGGGTCTTGACCGAAACTGTTAACACTTATCATTCCCAAGAATACATAAGGAAGAAACAAACGTGTGTCTCTGGGTTCAGATCTTTCCAAACTTTGCAAGCGAACTGTAGACCAATGCAATTGTTAAAAACATTTTTGGCTCTGGTTTTGCATAAGAAACCACAGAATTCCTTTTTCTGTGGACAGAGAAGGATGTATATGCTACATGTACGTATTATAACTGAGGTCAAGATCCTAGATCAAGGAGGCAGCATGTAAATTTACACTCATGGAGGTATGTGGCAATTATGGATTCGTGAATTGCAACATGGGGAGTTCTGCTTTGCCGTGATGGCTGGCATCTCCTCTATTGGAGGGGGCAGCAAATCTGTTCTGGATTTTAATCCATTCCTGATTTTAAAGGTGCCATCCAAGGTACCAAGCTTATTTGGGGAAGAGTGTTCAAGACCCTGGATAACGTTTTTGAAAATTTGAACATTTTGAACATAGCAGATTCAACCCCTCCACAAACATGGAAGCCATCAGCCAGAATGACTGAGCTCCTTGTTAGCGACACTGCCTGAAGAAGCAAGCCAGAGTCCTCACGTTCAGAAGACATGTCCCATTGTGGCAAAAGGACCTTTCCGGAGTTAAGGGCTGCTCATGTGTAAGGGGTTTCCTTACGAGGAGTGCTTCTCTGAGGGTCCCTGGAAGGTGCAGGAGAATGTCTGCTTCTCTGTGCATCCAGTTGCAAGAACAGAGCCAGACATTACGTGGGCATTCCCTCCTCCTGTCCTCCTCTCGCTATTAATTGGGGTCGTTGCAGATGCTGGTCCTTCTGCAGCTACTGAAACAGGGCATAATATTTATCTCTGCTCAAGGTGTCGTCCCTTTTCTGCACAGAACAGATTTTTTTCTCCTACACAGAAGATGTGGAGTGTTGTAAAGGAAGGCCACAAGCATTTCCTGTGCAAAATAGTGCCTCAGAATATTTCCCAAAAATGCAAATGTCAAGAAAACTGTCGTTGTGATTGTTGTGCATCTTCAACTCAACTCTAGCTGGTGGATGCCCTCTCCTGGAGTTTTCTTGACCAGATTTCTTCAGAGAAGCTGTGCCATTGCTTTGGTCTGAGGCTGAGAAAGTGTGACTTGCCTAAGGTCACCACCTGGGTTTCCAGGGCTGAGCAAGAATTAGAACTCTGATCTCATAGAGTCCCAGACTAACTTTCCAACTGCTACATCACACTGGTTCTTACAGGGAGAATACAGTGCAATAATATTCATTTTCTTCCAAAGCAGGGACAAAACTATAGAAGTTATTAGTCCATAAGGACAAAATAGGCAAAGATTTACATCTCTGTCCCTAGCTGTTTTCCAGTCACTCACTTCTGAGGAGAAAAAGGCTGAGATTTGAAGCAATGCCGCAAGGCCAGTCACCCACCCTGGAAATATGATTACAACTGATAATGAAAGCGGATTCCTCTCATTGTATTCTAAGTATATTCCTCTCGGGCATCACCAGCAAGGTCTCTCTAAAAGGTGGAACAGGGCCAGAGAAAGCCTTGAGGAAGCAAAGCATTAGAGCCCCTTCAGAGGCAGTTTCTGAATTTTAGAGATGCCTCATGCATTATGAATAATGTCTGGATTGCATAAGAAACACTCTTGCTAGCATTCGCCAGGGGTCATCACCAGGGGAAGGAAAGTGCTGATGATAAGTCAGATTGTGCAACCTTCTAAAGGAAAATAGCTCCAAAAATGAGAGGAAAAAGCCGACATTTCCTTTGTGAGAGTGGCAGGCATCTTACGGAAGAATCTCGTATCATTTGAGGTAAAGATGCATTTTTTAAAAAATTGACTACCTAAAGATCAGATACTCTCCAATTGTCCCCATGTGGCAGGGCTAGATCTTATCAACCCTCTGTCTTCTCACTTTCTTCAGCTGCTTTTCAGATTCCCCATTTTCTCTCTCTTCCTCCTACTTTCCCTCTTTCTCCTCAGCTTACTTCTGTTGCTTCAGACTGAGATCAAAGTGGAAAAGTAGTTTACACGCAATGAACTCAGCAGGGGAAAGACAAAAAAACAGAGTAGAATCTTGTCCTTCCTGGTAGGCTCAGGCAAAGGAAAACTTGGCTCAGTCTCTCCAGCTTGTGAGTTCTTCCTCCTTACTAACTTTTGCCATCTCCAGCCTGAAGAAATCCTGTATAATCCCAACAAGAGGGGAAAAACCATTGCAATTTTAGAAGAAATCCAAGATTCAGGAGTGACTCTAGGCAAAGCAGTGTGTCAACTCCTTTGAATCGTAATACCAGAGTTTGGCTAACGGTAGTGATTCCTCCCTATTCCATGGAATGGGCAAGTGGCCCCTGCGCTTGTGTGCGGCATGGAACCTCCATGTTTCCAGGCAATGCACCTCCTCCTGTGTATCAAATGTTGCTACACGGGGAAAGGTCCATGCTAAATTCTTGTGAGTTTTCCAAAGATACCCGAGAGGAGATTGTTGGAAGAGAGAAGACACCTGGCCCCAGAAAGCTGTTCCTATTTATTTGAAACCTCTGCTGATCTGTTATCCTACTAACAGCCTCACCTTTGCTAACCTGCGCTCATCCTTCAAGGGCGAGGCTACCCTGCCTTGTCAAACACACCGACAACCCTGCACTTCCAGTACCTCCCCTCCTCCTTGGAAATCCAAGTTGAATGCATTTTGTATTTTCCCAACCGTAGCCACACATTGAGCTGACATCTCCATTGAGCTGTCAGCACAGACGCGGAGATCTTCTGCAGAGATGGGAATACATATATATTTCTTCCCCCCGCCCCAGAGAGAGTTGAGAAACTGTCACCATGTACAAATCACCTAAATCGATCCTTTCAGTGTGCATTACTCTCGAGCTCGGTTTAATCAACCCATGAGTTTTCTCCATCAGGCCGCATAGTCTGATGGAGAATGCGCCTCTTTCTGGATTCTGTGGGGCCAATTATAATAGAGTATTGCACACACAACCACAATTTTAGATCCAATATTTATTTATTATTTACTTTTAATAAAATATTTATGTGCACCCTATATCAAAGGTCTCAGGGCAGCTTATAACACAGTTTAAAATGTGCTTCTGGGCTGCATCAACAGAAGTAGAGTGTCTAGGTCAAGGGAAATGATGATACCACTCTATTCTGCTTTGAACAGACCCCGCTTGGAATATTGTGTCCAGTTCTGGGCACCACAGTTCAGGAAACATATTGACAGAATGGATCATGCCCACAGGAGGGGAACCAAAATGGTAGAAGGCCTGGAAACCATGAAGCCCTATGAGAATCAATTTAGGGTGTTGCCCCAAAATGTGTGGGACCTCTGGAGGTCCTCTATTTGAGTCCATACCTTCATGCAAATTAGGGAAATTAGCTGATCTTTATTCATGAGCTCACAAGAGGGGGGCAACCTTGCATGACTTTCCACCAGTGTTTATGGCAGTGGTTCTCAACCTGTGGGTCCCCAGATGTTTGTGGACTTCAGCTCCCAGAAGCTCCAGCTACTATGGTCAATGCTCAGGGCTTCTGGGAGCTGAAGTCCACGAACATCTGGGGACCCACAGGTTGAGAACCACTGGTTTATGGGGTTGCTAACAAAGATAGACCAGCCAGAAGACTCAAAATTAAGCTAAAAAATGTATTTATTGGGGAATAATACACATGCACACAAAGATTGTCACTTATGCACACAATTGCACAAGGCTAACTGAAAAGAAAGGAGGAAAGCGGATAACAGAGATTGCAAGGATTAGGTGATATTGATTGTCCTGAGAGAAGCAGAGGAAAGCGGAATGGCTTGGGTTTGCACCCAAGGACAGTACTGATCAGGAATCTGGGTGACAGAGTGGGTCCCTGCAGGTGAAGTACTATGCTGATCAGCCCAAAATTGGGGTTATTCATTTATACTCAAAATCTACCCTCAGGCACAGTTAATGTTTCTCTAGCCACTCAAGCAACAGAGTTTTGTAAATAGCCAGTGCAATCTGGAACCGGCTGATGGGCTTAACACTGGGTGACAAAGAGAGCCCCGCATTGTGGATGGGACTGAGGACAGAGGAAAGAGGGTGTAGGTGAGAGGGCTAGGTGTCTGGTGCAACTATTTTTTTTCACTGGGAATCTTTCCAATGTGTGATATCCTGCTTGACACAGATCCTTTGTTTCTGGGGTCTTGCAGCTCAATTTCCTGCTCATGGCCTCACAGGAGATTCTCTGGTGTACATACCTGCCAGGTTGTCTTCCTCTGAGCCATCCCAGCCATCTGGTCAATGCAGCGTCACATTTATATCAACCCTGAATCATGTGCATTGCCAATTAAACTGTATTGAGCCAATTAATATTAATATCAAGTTTGGAGGCATGTGAGGCAATCTAACAAGGGAGCTGGGTATGTTTAGCCTGGGGAAGAGAAGGCTAAGAGGCACCATGATAGCTATGTTTAAATATTTGAACTGATTCATATTGAGTCATAGAATCAGCATAGAAGAGAGTTGGAAAAAAAACCCAGGGGCCATCCAGTCCAATCCCATTCTGCCATGCAGGAACACCCATCAAAGCATTCCCAACAGATGGCCACCCAGCCTCTGCTTAAAAACCTCCAAAGACGGAGCCCCTAACACACTCCATTGAGGCAGCAGATTCCACTGCCGGACAGCCCTGACCATCAGAAAGTTCTTCCTGAGGTTCAGGTGGAATCTCCTTTCCTGCAGCTTGAAACCACTGCTCCTTGGATGGACCAAGCTTGTTTTCTGCTGTTTCCAGCTCTCCCTTTCTTTCTCAAATCAACCAGCAAATACAGCCCCTTTGTTAAAGTTTGCCCACCCACTGAGCCAAACCAGTAAGTCATAGGGGCTACAGTAGCACAACCACTGTGTAACTCTTCAAGCAATGATTTAAACTCTGCCACACACCACTGTAGGATCTTGGCTGGGTTTACTCTTTTTAGTAGCAATCCTCTGACCAGCATATTGTCAAGTCCCACTCCAAGGAGCTTCAGTCCAACTGAAAAACAAGCTAGAATCCATCTTTCTGCCGCAGGAAACTGCATATAAATATAATAAATCTTTCATTTATGAAGAAAATTATTTGGGCTTAGCATGCCACCTGTTTCCTTTCCTTGACACGCGCACACCAGACAGCTGTTTAGTTTTTCCCCCTTCCTCTTTGCATAATTGTTGGGATTTCTGGTGCATTTGTCAGATTCAGCTTTGCAAAATGTAACATTTATTTCCTTGATCCAATTTAACCGACTGTTGTCCTTTTGCTGGTAATGCATACTTACATATTCCATGACCAATATTCTTAGTATCAGCTGGCCTGAAAATGTGCTTGAAGGCTATGAGACTGCAGAAATAATGGCTGGCATCCTGTTGGTGATCTAGAAGCGATTAAGTTCCCTTGAACATGTGGTCATACCCTCCAACAGTCCTGATTTGGCAAGAGACAGTGCCAGATACTCCTCTGTTGCCCATTCTTTCAGCTGCTTTTGAAATGGCCCAGTTTCTTTCTCCTCCTCCCCCTTTGTCCTCAGTTTACTTTGATTGTTGCAATCTAAGTTCAAAGTGCAAAAGTGGTTCACCTTCAATTAACTGCAGGTTAAGAGGAGTGGGCAGAACCTGGCGCTTCCTAATAGACTTGAGGGAAACCAAACTACTGAAGCCTCTCTTAGTTTGTGTGTTCTTCGTTAATGACTTTTGCCATCTTAGCATGCTGTGATGTTGCATAGCCCCATGTGTCCCAGTTTTCATCTGTGCAATGTTGGAGGGTGTGATATTGTCATGCCCCAGTCCCAGAACCGAGATGCAAACATAGACAGGGATCCTCCCCAACAGCCAAAACACAGACACATGAACAGGACAATGCTTACTGCAGCCCAGCATAGACAGAAAAGGGAGAGCCCGTGAGGCTCAGAGCACTTATAGAGGGAAGCCCCATTTATCAGGCAAAGAGTTGGTAGAAGCTGCTGGCCAATAAATACCAGAGGTGGGGTGGGTAGAAGTCTGTTGCAGACAACTGGAAAATCTAGTGGAAGCAACACGTTCTTCTTTTGATCCTTGGCTTGTGTTCCTGAAAAACCTTGACTCTTGCTTTATGTGCTGACTATGCTGCTGGATACGCCCTTGATCTGACATTTTGAATTTATTGCTGACCCAGACTGCTGAAACAAGAGTGGTAACTGACTGATAAGATTCTGTAAACCTTGACTGTGGCTGCTACTATAGACTCTGTTTAAGAACTGGGAACTGTGGCTGGCTTTTTAAACAGACCAGACATGGTCATACCCTTTTTTGGCCATGGCACAATGTCTCTATTCAGTTAACAGTTGCATAAGTGGAGTTCTACAAGTATAACCCTTACATGTACGGCTGCACATTCTTGAGCAGTGAGTAACTACTCATCATTGATTCACAATGTAGGATCTCAGCTAATAATAGTTAGTAGTCCCCTCTTTATCAAGTTAAGCCATTACCAGACCCTAGGAACAGTGGCGGAGCTTGGAGTGTGTGGAGGGGGGGCAGGAGGGGGCGGGGCTATGGCATGAGGGGCATGGCCACTGTATGTGAAGGCGTGGCCAGTGTGCGTGGGGGTGTGGCTGGGGTGCGCAGGGCATGGCTACAGGCTGGGACACCCCAAAAACACTGCCACCCAGGGCACATCGTGCCCCTGCCCCCACGTCCCTATGCAACTGCCTAGGAAAGTATACCCTCCAATGTTTCCCAGATGAACACTGGGACACATGTGGACAAGCAAGATTTGAGTGCAGTCAAGATGGCATAAGTTATCAATAAGAAAGAACAGACAACCTAGGAGAGGCTGCAGCAGTTTGCTTTTGCCTAAGCCTACTGGGAAAGGCAAGATTTAGCTCCCTCCTCTCTTTCCCCTCCACTGAGTTAACTGAGTGCAGACTACTTTTGCAGCAATTGAAATAAGATGACGAGAAAGAGGGAAAGTGAGAAGAAGAGAGAAAAACTGGGACATTTAAAAAGCAGTGAGAAAAGTGAGATGAAAGAGGAGTAATTGGGACTGTCCCTCCCAAACTGGGAGAGTTGGAGGGTATGGGAAAATTCCTTTTTGGCTGGAAGACTGGGGAGTTGTAGTATAAAAAAAGCGGAACTTTCCCAAGCTTTGGAAACAACTGTATCTGACTGAATTAATATCATACTGCATAGTCTAAAAATACAGAATTGTTCATGTTCCTTGGGGCAAGTGTTTTGACTTAATGGTACTTTGTAAAGCACTAGCTGCACTGTTAAGTATTGTACTAAGGTGAAGAAGGATGCCCTTAGCATGGCTAAAAAGCATCAGTCACTGAACTGAAATTGATGACTGCAACCACTCCACTGGACAACTGCAAGGCAATTGCAGACCCTGACATTTGCCAAGGCAACGAGGATGCCTTGACTGAGATCTGGGATACTTATGCTTCTCAGGATTGAAATGATGTATTATTACATTCCCATTCATCAAGGGCCCGAAAAAGTCCCAAAGTAACTCTGGATTGCATACCAAGCTCCCCTCCTAGCCAAAAAAAAAAATTTGAAATATTTTTTGCCTCCCACTGCGCCCTCAGGGGTGTGGGATAATTTTGTCACATTCTCTTCAGACCATTTTCAGTCCAGGAAGGTCCTCTTTTAAAGCAGGAAGTGAATGTGAAGTTGACTTCTAGGTCACTTCCTGTTCTCAAAAAAGTCACTCCTGAGCCTGCAATGGCTCAGACAGGCTGAGATCAGGACAAAATAGGAACATAGACCTGGACGAGATTGCAAAGGGCATCAAGTCCATCCATGCAGGAAAACACCATCAAAGCATTCCCAGCCACCCAGCCTCTGCTTAAAAACCTCCAAAGCAGGAGACTCTACCACACTCCACCACACTCTGAGGCAGCATATTCCACTGCTGGACAGCTCTGACCATCGGGAAGTTCTTCCTAATGTTTAGATGGAAACATGAAATAAGCTCTAATCATACACTCCAATGAGTCACAGGCCATTTCCGCACAAGAGTCTTATAGCGCTTTGAATCCACTTTCAACATTCTATGGAATCCTGGGGCTTGCAGTTTCAGGAGGGGCTGGCCGGCCCCTCCCGAAACTGCAAACCCGAGGACTCCATAGGATGTTGAAAGTGGAATCATAGCGCTATAACAGCCTAGTGCGGAAATGGCTTAAGTCTGCTTTAATTCTCTACTAGGTCCTGTATAGGAGTTGGTGGTATGGGACTGGTTGTTCCTCACCCTCTACTTGTCTCTCATATTCCCAAGAAATTCCTTCCTGCTGGTCAGTTGCTAAAGCTCACACCTTGATTCATGCACTGGTAGGTCTAGATGACCCTTGAGTTATCTTCCAACCCCATGACTATATGGTTCTGCCTTTGGAAATTACCAGATAGTGTTTCGTAGAATCATAGAATAATAGAGTTGGAAGAGACCCCAGGGGCCATCCAGTCCAACCCCCTGCCATGCAGGAACACCCTCAAAACACTCGCGACAGATGGCCATCCAGCTTCTGCTTAAAAACCTCCAAGGAAGGAGACTCCACTACACCCCGAGGCAGCCTATTCCAATATCAGACAGGTCTGACCATGAGGAAGTTCTTCCTGAGGTTCAGGTGGAATCTCCTTTCCTGCAGCTCGAATCCATTGTTCCTTGTCCTGGTCTCTGGAGCGGCAGTAAACAAGCCCTCTCCTTCCTCTACATGGCATCCCTTCAGATATTTAAACATGGCTGTGATGTCCCCTCTCAACCTTTTCTTCTGCAGACTAAACATACTCAGCTCCTTAAGTCTGTTCTCATAGGGCATGGCTTCCAGGGCCCCCCCACCCTTTTGGTCGCCCTCCTCTGGACTTGCTCCAGCTTGACCATGTCCTTCTTGAATTGGGGTGCCCAGAACTGGACACCGTATTCAAGATGAGGTCTAACCAAAGCAGAGTAGAATTTGGCTCTGGGTTTATGGTTGCAAGGAGTAGTTTTTAATTCATTGCTCTGTTTTTCTCCCACTTCCCTTTATACACACATTGCTTTTAATATCATTATCTCTTCAGAGTGCTAGGGAACAGAGAGAACAGAAACTGAGACAATAAATATTTTAGCTCTGGGTCAAAGGCATCCTGGATCTGTCATTTCTCATTTCCACAATGTGCTCTGTTCCATTACTAAAGACTTTTGCAGAGTCCAAGCTCTCTAAAGTTCAAGCTCAGGAGAGCAGAAGTAAGCATTCTCTCCTACCATATGTGGAGAGGATGTAGACAAGAGCATTTCCTCGTTAGCATGTGCTTAAATGAAAACAGCAAGGGGAAATAAATAAAACATTAACTGAATAAAATGATTATGAAATAGTATAATCAAAATGAGGATTGAGTTAAAATTATTCACATTCTCAGCAACATTGAAAAGGCAATTTATTTTTGCTCTCACTCTCAGGAGACACAGGCCCTTTCCACCCCCCTGCCTTGTCCTGTCGTGCTCCGGTGGCAATCCCGGCAGCGGCTCCCTGTCCAAGGAAGCACGATGAACATGCCTCTTCCTTCCGCAGTGCAGTCAGAACTTTCCCAGGCTGCGCTGAGGCAGGAAGTGCCTCCAGCGTGCTTCCGGGGCTGCCGCGCGCCAGGTAAGTAAGGGATTGTCAAATGATCATGAGCCATTAACAGCAAAAACCCGTCAATGATTTAATCCGCAATTACGCTGCCTGACGATGGGAGAAGGATGGGACCGTGGCAACATCATGCAGAAGCGTTGTTGCGGTCCCACTCCTCTCCTGTCCCCATGCCGGGACAACAGTGTCTTGTGGAAAGGACCGTAGCTTTCCCTTTGTGATGCAGTCACATAATGAAATCAGACTGGCTCTGTAGAATAATCACAGCTTCATATTCACAATACGACTCCAGTTATCCGGTTATCACTATTATGAGTGATACAGGGAAATTTGCCCTCACTCTGAATTGACTTTATCCGATTTTTACTCTACTTTTCAATCTAGAACAGTGGTTCTCAACCTGTGGGTCCCCAGATGTTTTGGACTTCAGCTCCCAGATGCCCTGAGCATTGACCATAGTGGCTGGGGCTTCTGGGAGCTGAAGTCCACAAACATCTGGGGACCCACAGGTTGAGAACCACTGATCTAGAAGGATCTGTAATAATAAATAATAAACCAGGATAAAGGCTGGACTCCTGATGGTTAATCTAAACTGTCATTGTTGTGCGCCTTCAAGTCATTTCCAACTTATGGCAACCATATGGCAAACCAATCATGGGATTTTCATAGCAAGATTTGATCAGAGGGGGTGCTGCCTTTGCCTTCCTTTGAGGCTGAGAGAGTGTGCCTTGCCCAAGCTCACCCCATGGGTTTCCATGGCCAAGCAGGGATTCGAACCCTGGTTCCAGAGTCATTCTCCCATACCACACTGGACCTCTCAAGACTAGATTAGACCCATTTAATCAACCACCAAACGAAGAATCAGCATGTAGATAAATCCAATTGTTTCAAAGCCTCTACTGTAATTGAGACTAACAATGTAAGTGGAATTCTCTTGGTGTCCTATGCATGCATAAATTCCCTCATATGCAAGGTAGTACTTTTTTTTTATTGCAAATACACTTTATTTGGCCAATACTTGATAATTATAGCATAATTACAAAAATATTACATCATTACCTTCCTTCTGTCACAATGATAAGCTCTGTCACTTTTGACATGAAATATCCATGTAACCGTTAGAAGTGATTGACAAATTCAATTTTGTGTAACTGGAAAGAACAAGAGAACCTGTTGAAGCTTTTACGAAAAAATCCACCTCATTTACTTTCACATTTATATCAAGAGATATTACAACAACAATGTGAGGATGAGACAATTAAAATAGCAATGATACAATGGGCACAGAACATTGGACACCCAATTCAGTTGGAATGGTGGGAACAAAGCTGGCAACGAACAAAGAGGTTCACGGTAGCTCAGAACCTTAAAGAAAACTATTATAAGCTTTTTCATAGATGGCACATGACACCCGAAAAATTAAAGATAATTTATAAGACAGGTGCAGGTCAATGTTGGAAGTGTCAAAAGACCGCAGGCACACTATTTCATATGTGGTGGACATGTTCTAAAGCTAAAATGTATTGGAATGAAATTCATAAGATAATATGTGGTGTTTGCAAGGTAGTACTTTTCTGGTCATTCTGCAATCGACAAGGTGCTGAACACTATCTGCAAGACGGTTTCGGCACCTTGATCAGCTCCCTTTAAATTAGACACAATCTGATCTGTAAAGTTAACAAAGACATATCAAACTGACTCATGGGAATTAGTGTGATGTTGTGGTTTGAGCATTGGACTATAACTCTGGACTCTGAGGTTCGAATTCCCACTTGGCCGTGAAAACTCAAGGGGTGGCCTAGGGCAAGTCACATTCTCTCAGCCTCAGAGGAAGGCAATAGCAAACCCCCTCTGAACAAATTGCTAAGAAAACCCCATGATACATTCCCCTTAAGGCTGCTTTAAATCAGAAACGACTTGAAGGCAGACAACTGTAACAACAACAGGCTGATTCAAGTTTTCTGAGTTATTCCTTCCCAAACACTGAATTTCCTGGTCAGTTTTTCAACTTTAGATCTGTTCTAGACCCTATGCAGGAATTCCAAACACATACACACACCCAACAAAAAGAACAGGACATAGGTTTCTTGGCTGCGTCAACCCACTGCAAAAGGTTGCCTTCCCCCACCACTCACCCCAGCTGCCCTTTCAAAGCATTTTCACCCAAAGCAGCACAATTCTCTAGCCATCTCTGTTCTTGGTGGGAGCTGCTTCCTAATAGCTGGTTTCTATTTCTGTTCCTTTGTCCCGTCAGAAGCGATTGGTCCCAAGGTAGTAGTTTTCACTGTCATCAGCTCCCCACTGGGCTGGCAATGCCTTACAAAGGGCATGGCGCTGAGTTTATTACCCGGTCTGTCCCGCTCCGGCCGCGGTCTCCTCTCTTGGCAAGGTTGGCATCTGGCAGTGATGGAGGAGGAAGAATGCAGCTGTGCTCACACTGACATGCTACCAAATGTCAGATTTTGGTGGTGGGGTTTCCAGCTTGGAAGGTGTGGGACAACAGGCTTCAGCATTTCCTTTGAGGTTTATAATTAAAGACCCCTTTGTGACAATAAATGCAAAGGGAGATTGGAGATTTGAGCTGTGTCTAAGCTTTTGTGAGCAACTGGGTTTCTCAGATCTTTGAGTCTCAGAGCCTGGGCCTCTCTCCTATGGCTTAGCTGAAGGGAGGAATTTCAGGGTGAGAGTGCTGTCTGTGTGCTACTGGTCCCCATCGCTGCAGGCGGCTTCTGAGCTGATGCTGTAAACTTATCTTGGCTACTTCTCCCCTCCCTAAAAAGCCACCAGCTGGGTGAAAATTATCAGAATGAATTTCAACAGGGATAAATGCAAGGTAGGATATTTAGGCAGGAAAAACAAAAGGCACAAATATAGGATAGGTGGCACTTGGCCTGGTAACAGTAACCATAAAGAAGGATATGGAGTCTAAGTAAGACACAAGCTAAACATGAGTCGAAAGGGTGATGCTGCAGCCAAAAAAGCCAATGCAATTCTAGGCTGTAGCAACAGGAGTGCAATGTCCATATCAAGGGAAATAATTGTAACACTCTATGTAGCTGAAGGGAAGATCGGAAGCACTATGTCCATTGCTGAGTGCTACAGTTCAAGAAGGATATCAACAAGCTGGATTGGGTCCAGGGAAGGTGACTAAATGAAAGATCTGGAAACCCAGCACAATGGGTAAGACCTGAAGGAACTGGGTATGTTTAACTTGGAGAAGAGAAGACTGAGAGATGATCAGATAGCCATATTTAAATACCTGAAGGGACCCCATATGGAGGATGGATCCAGCTTGTTTCCTGCTGTTCCAGAGACAAAAATACAAACCAGTGGATTGAAATTATGAGAAAAGAAATGTCCATGGAAATACAACCTTGACAGATTGGAGAGCTTGCCCAAAGCTAACAAAATGAATTTCAACAGAGAGATGTTACTGTGGTTTATAGTCTGAACCCAAGGCTTATTATTTAATATCTAAAGATCGACCATTCCAAACTGCGTCCCTCCACGTGCTTGCGAGGCCCCCGGACAAGCACACACGGACACAGCCGAACAGTCTGAAAAATACAAGATAAATCCAGGCAGGCCAGTAATTTGCCGGAATGCAGCTTCAGGAGACCTCCAGGCAAGTACACTTTAAAACTACATTATGTTTGCACAAAGCATATAAAAGATTCTCTGCCCCGAACAGGGAGCTTGACGACATTAGTGCTTCCGAATAGCCAACTGTCAAGCGCTCCCCATTTGCATACTGTCTGCGCTATTGACAGCGCCATCAAAATCCAATCGTTCTAGGTACTGAGCTTTCGGAGGCTTTGTCTCCAACCCGAAACCCATTGTTTTCCCCGGGAACAGACTACCCTACAGGCACATTTTCCCTTATAAGAACCCCTGATTTTGAGCGCTTCTTCGGATCTCTCCTGGCTTCCATCCCGCCTTGCTGCCGCTCCGTTTGCCGAGCCTTCCCCTCAGCTTCCACGTGCTGAGAATCTTCGCTCCAACTGACTTTTCTTCTGGCTACCCAGGCTACAGGATCAGGTGTAGTATTTCCCCTGAAAAAACTCTTCTCAAAATCCTCTATCAATTTCCTTCCTTTACTTTCTTAGGTCTGCGTGAGTGAGTACGTGAGTGCGCAGTGACTGTCTTTTAAATAAGGAAAACAATTTTAATTTCATTTTGCTTGGTTTGTGACTCGGCCTGACCCCGTAAATATTGGGTTCAAGATCTCGCTGGGTTACCCTGCCTCTTGCATTGCTTTAGCTTGTGCTCTAGCTAATTCCCATTCCCCAATATTTGGAGCACATTGAGGTGTCCCCCACGGGACCCCCAGAAATCGGGGTAACAGAGAAATGTAGGGTCCTGCACTTGGGCAGAAAAAATGAAAGTCACAAGTATAGGATGGGGAACGTGTGGCTGGATAGCAGTACGTGTGAAAAGGATCTAGAAGTCTTGGTAGATCACAAGCTGAACATGAGTCAGCAGTGTGACTCAGCAGCCAAGAAAGCCAATGCGATTCTCGGTTGCATCAATAGGAGTATGGTGTCTAGATCGAGGGAGGTAATGGTACCACTCTATTTTGCATTGGTTAGGCCTCATTTGGAATACTGTGTCCAGTTCTGGGTACCTCAATTCAAGAAGGATGTTGACAAGCTGGAACATGTCTAGAGGAGGGTGACCAAAATGGTGAAGGGTCTGGAAGCCATGAAGCCCTATGAGGAGCGGCTTAGGAAGCTGGGTATGTTTAGTCTGCAGAAGAGAAGGTTAAGAGGGGACATGATAGCCATGTTTAAATATCTGAAGGGATGTCATGTTGAGGAGTGAGCAGGATTGTTTTCTACCGCTCCAGAGACTAGGACAAGGAGCAATGGATACAAACTAAAGGAAAGGAGATTCCACCTGAACCTCAAGAACAACTTCCTGATGGTCAGAGCTGTTTGGCAGTGGAATCTGCTGCCTCGGAGTGTGGTGGAGTCTCCTTCTTTGGAGGTTTTTAAGCAGAGGCTGGATGGCCATCTGTTGGGAATGCGTTGATGGGGGTTCCTGCATAGCAGGGGGTTGGACTCGATGGCCCCTGGGGTCTCTTCCAACTCTAGGATTCTAGGATTCTATGACACAGGAAGAGACTTTTTCAAAATATAATGGACTCTCCTTCTTTGGAGGGTGAGATGACCATCCCTCAGGAGTGCTTTAGTTGTGTGTTCCAGCATAGCAGGGGGCTGGACTAGATGGCCATTGGGGTCTCTTCCAATGCTGAAATTCTGTAACTCTATGATCGTACAAGAGAGCCAGTACAGTGTAGTGGTTTGAGCATTGGGCAACCCTGGAGACCAGGTTCAATTTCCCACTCAGCCATGGAAACCCACAGAGTGACCTTGGGCATGTCACACTCTCTCAGCCCCCAGAAAACCCCATAATAGGTTCACCTTAGGGTCACCATAAGTCAGAAATGACTTGAAGGCACAGAGCAACAACAGTGGTCATGCAAAGTGTATTTAACATAGGTTGCTTTGGCCATGGGAATAAAGGCAGAGCTCCTGCTATATAGAATCCTTTTCCAGCATCCAGGTGGGAGGTTTCAGCCTCAAAAACATGTTGAATAAATGAAGTTTATCTGTAGCTCCTTTGTGGGAGGAAAAAGAGAGAAAGCTAACGAGTACATCAAATAATTGGGCTTCAAATGACTTTCTCGGTAATGGCGCTGTGCACTTTTAGGAGAATGCTTCTTGTCAATAGAGCTTTGGTAATGATACTCTTCACTAAGGAGACAGAAAGAAACACACACGGAACAGAATAGGTTGTCCCACGTAATACTTAAAATTCTAAAGCTAAAAAGAAGGCAGCAAGGTCAACTGGTTGAACCCCCCTGCTCCCTCCCAGTTGTAGAGAACCTTGCTTCAAGCCACCTTGCATTGCTGCTCAGATGCATTCCTCAGCTTTCCTAAAAGCCCTCAGAGTGGCAGACTAGGAAGGAAGTTGGCCTTCATCCCCTTGTCTACCTACTACCCACATAGTGGAGGTTGGTGAGTCCATGTCAGTGGGATGGAGAATCCATTCGGGGTTTTGGCCTCAACTTTAAAGGAGCTCTCTGTAGTAAGAACCTTGTTCCTCCAACAGGTTCAACACACCCTTGCTACGACCATGAAAAGTTCAGATTAAAACCAGGTGTGGATTTATTGATCCACTGACAGGGATGTAAAAAATATTTCAAAATATTCCCAAAACTGCTCAAACATGTGCTTCTTGAGAGTCAAGAAACCTTGATGAGGCCAGTGAGGACTGATGAGAATCTTTACGATTTGGGACTTATTTTGCAGAAAATTCATCCATGCGTTTTTGTGCAGGAAACGGTATTTTCTACGCAGAAAATAATATTTCTGGATTGAAAAAAAAAATTCTGTGCAGAAAAACACAACCACCAGCTTCAGGAATGGTTTGGAGAGACACAGAGACAAGAGCCCTTCCATATTACATAGTTAGAGTGCTATGGTTCCGCTTCAGTTGCCATGGCACCATCCTATGGAATCCTGGGTTTTGCAGTTTAGGCTTAGAATTCTCAACCAGTGAGCTCTGATGCCTCACCAAACTCCAAACTCCAAGATTACACTGAACGTTGGCCTTGTGGCCAAAGTGGAACCACAATGCTAGAACTGTGTAATAAGAAATCACACAGTGTCTCTGTATCTCTCCAAAGCCACTGGAAGCTCATGATGTGCATATTGGTGAACAGCAAATCTGTTCTGGATTTTGTTGTTATCGTGTGCCTTCAAGTCATTTCCGACTTATGGTGACCCTAAAGCAAACCTATCACAGGGTTGTCTTTGCAAGATTTGTTCGGGGCGGGGGTTGCTCGTGGTGGCTGCATTTTGCTGCACAGTTGTTGTTGTTTTCTGTCCTGAAATATTATCTTCTGCACAGAAAATACTGCTTCCTGTACAAAACCCCTAGGCATGGATTTTCTGCAGAATAAGTCCCAAATTGTGAGGATCCTCATCAGTCCGGATTGTCCTTATCAAAGAAGCACCTTGAGAGGTTTGCCTTAGGGTCTCCGTAAGTCAAGGGACACAGAAGCAACAATAAATACCTTAAAGGCACCAGATCACATCTGATCTTGGAAGCAGAGCAGGATCGGCTTTGGTTAGTATTTGGATGAGAGATTGCCAGCCAGATCTGGGCTATATTTCAGAGGACAGAACTGGCAAAACCACCTCTGAGTACTCCTTGCCTAACAAAACCCTCTCAAATTCATGAGTCAACAGGTGACCTGAAGGCACTTGTACACATACACCCAAACCTGGTGCTTTAGGGGAAAAAATGGGCTTTTAGCTCCTCGCATCAGGTTTTTTTAAAAAGCACTGCTCTGAAGCCAACAGGACACAGAGTGTTAGGACTGCTTCCAGCTCACCCTGCAAACTGTAATTTGGTTAGATCCTTGCTACCTTGCTTGAACTGTTCATCCCTAGATCTACAGGGCTAAAAAATACTCCACTAGCAATTTATTCAGATCCATTACTACATGTTAAATGATCCATAAGGGCAAAATCAAACTTGTTTCAAGCCTCTGGAGGCTGTTGGTAGTTATTTAAAAAAAAATTGGCTGAAATGCTACATCGGGGTTGCATAGCATAAATTGCCACATGCAGAGTTATGTGTTGATTGTCCTGAGTGAGCCTTGCATTGAATTGCAATGCTGTGCAACCAGACGCACAACGCTGGGAGTGCTACCACCTATTCCAGCAGGAGCAGATAGAAATACATTGGCCACAAATGCACATCTGCACCTATAATTGTGCCATATGTAAAACTCTGCTTCTGCAACCTTGAACTGAATGCTAACATGCAGCGTCAGACAAAATTATGTTCAGCTGTACATTTCTGTAGGGAAACAAACATATGCAGATGACACCAACAGGATTCTGACCATCTTGATTTTCATCACCATCTCATCACCATCATCACTATCTCTGTGATTATTTGCAAGCTGTCGTTTCAGGTTTTCATACCTGCCAATGTGGCCAGTGTCAAGTGGAATTCCAAGTCAATGGAATGGTGAATCCAAGTTTTGGTCTGAATTTTAAACAAGCTATGGAAGGCACTGGGCCCTTTGTTGGTTTTGTTGTTGTTATTTGCCAAGAAGTCAACTTCAACTTATGGTGACCCTATCAAGAGCAACTTCCAGCAACCCCAGTCATTGACTGCCCCACTCAGGTCTTGCAAACAATGGGCTGTGGCTTCCATGATTGGAATCAATCCACCTATAGTGGAGTATTCCCTCTTTTCCTACTGCCTACCACTTTACCAAGCATTATCATCCTTTCTAATGAGTCACGTTGTTGTTGTGTACCTTCAAGTCATTTCCAGCTTACAATGACCTACGGTAAACCTATCACGGGGTTTTCTGGGGCTGAGAGTGTGTGACCTGCCTAGGGTCACCAAGTGGATTTTCCATGCGCATGGAATCAAACTCTAGTCTCCGGAGTTGTAGTCCGGCCTTTAAACCCTCAAGCCACTACATCACGTTGGCTCTCAATAAGTCACATAAATGGTTGCACTTTGGACTTACCATGAGACTATGTGACAATGAGTCACATGGGCCATTTCTGCACTACACTGTTGTAATGCTATTATTCCACTTTCAACATCCTATGGAATTCTGGGGTTTGCAGTTTAGGGAGGGGCCTTTATATTTCTCAGCCAGAGAGCTCTTTGGCCTCAGTAAACTACAAAACCCAGAATTCCATGAGATGTTGAAAGTGGAATAATAGCAGTATAACGGTGTAGTGCGGAAATGGCCATAGTCTCATGAAAGCATAACAATCTCAGTTCAGTCATCTTGGCTTCTGGGAAGAGTTCCAGATTGGTTTGCTCTTAGGCCCATTCATTTGTCTTTTTGCCAGTCTATCATATCCATGGAACTGTCCTCCAGAGCCACATTTCAAATGAGTTGATTTTCCTTCGATTCGACAGGAGAATCCACTGCCTCAGTGGAGTGTGGTGGAGTCTCCTTTTTTGGAGGTTTTTAAGCAGAGGCTGGATGGCCATCTGTCAGGAGTGCTTTTATGATGCCTTCCTGCGTGGGGATGGACTAGATAGCCTTGAGGTCTCTTCCAGCTCTGTGATTCTATGATTCCTTTCAGCTTTCTTCACAGTGCAGCTATCACAACCATACATAGAAATCCAATCAACTGAACCCTTGCCGAATAAATTCAGCATCTTAGAAAGCACCTTTAGAGCTTGGACTAAAACCTGGAATGGAGTCACTGGCCCACTGACACGGGAACTATCTGCTGCCATATCATTTCTTTTTCGCCTTGATCTTTCACTATCTTTAACTGTTGTCTGCATTAAAGATGTTAGGCTCAATTGACTTTCTGGGAAGAGTTCAAGTGCCACCTGATTTCTGAACTATGTTTTCCTCTGTGGCAGTCCAAGAGAAACACTTTGTTTAATAAGCTGTATAAGTGTCATGAATTATCGTTTACGTGCTCTGTCCTGCTTGCCAAAATTAGCAATGAACACTGAGTTCTGCTATGCTGAGTAAGCATTTACTGTTTCGCCATGCTGCTCACAGTGGACGCAGGTTCTTCTAAGCCCTGAACTTCAAGGCAGTTTAACATATCCATTTAGCCATGTGCATTTTCACTGTGTGATCTCTCTATCCCCTGCTCTGAGGTGGAACTGGCCGCGATCCTTCCCCAGGATTTTGGTACCAAGTGCTGACGCACATCAGGGCTATAAAATAAGCTTTACTGGTGGAAAATGATGCAGAAAGTGGCCCAAAGCAGAGAAAAGCATTCCAGTCCTTTAGCTCACTGCTCTTTACTGGAGTGGTCCCTGGACCAGTGCTAGTCCCAAATGATATTCCAGAAAAGAAAGAAACAATCCTAGGCAAAGGGCACCAATTGTGTATGCACACTGGCATGCTGGAAAAATATAATTTCCCGTGCTCCACATCAGATAGTCTGAGAAGCGCTGCTTTAGCGGACGGTTTCAGCCTCCTGTTACTTCACTGGTAAACCATGTCCCAGGGTCTACAATTTTGATATTAAAAGATGATTCCATGTGCCTGAGAGGTCACCCGGATGGGCACGTAGGCAGCAACAGTCAAACGATCGAAAACCAAGTCAGGCCAGTACAATCGCCCATCACGTAGCCCCAGGAGACCTCAAGCCGTGCAAACCCACAGTAGACAAAAGGTCCTTAGCCACTGAGGAGCCAACTTGAGGGGATTAGTGTGCTTTCCGCCAAGTTGAGCACCGATAGCAGTAAAATCCTATCAGGCAAGGACTATCTACATAAATTCACACCACAACCCAATGCAACTGAAGATCCTGAAACTTTGGCAAGACCTTGTAATCTCATCATGCAAAAGGAGTTGCCGTTGTGGAGCTTCTTTTCTGTTGCAACACGCTTTGTTGTCCCCAGGAAAGGATTTGCCCTCAAGGTACTTCTTCCCCTACAAATAGCCCCAGTTTCTGAGTGTTTCTTTGGATCACTCCCGGTCATACCAGCAGACCATTTCTCCGTCTGTCGAGTAATCCCCTCAGACCCTCTCCGTGCTGAGCTCCACTTCTTCACTGTTTTTCCCAGACCAAGGACTTCAGGAAAAGGTGCAGTATTACCCCAGCTACAACCCCTTCAATACTCCCCTATCCAGTTTCCTCTCTTTTGCTTCTTAATAGGTCTTGAGTGGGTGTGTGAGCGATTGTGTTGGTGAGTGAGACTTTCCTTCAATAAAATCATTTTATTAGACATTTTCGTTTGGTTTTTGGCTTGGCCTGACCCTGTAAAAACTGGGTAAAAAGACCCGGCTAGGTTACCCTGCCTCCCACATCGCTCTTGCTCGTGCTCTGGCTAGCTTCCATTCCCCATCACATGGAGCACATTAAGGCATCCCCCACAGGACCCCAGAAATTAGGGTGACACTCCCCTTGCAGCAAATGGGAAGCAATGAGTTCTGCCCAGAATATCCCACAGCTAACACTCAAGATCTGGAGCAGGTTAATAGATCTGCTGGGCTGCCTCCCTCTCCAGCAAGGGCCTTGGAAGGCCAAGTTTATGCCCAGAAAATCTGAACAAGATTATGCCCAGCAAATCTGCTCTGCAGCAGCATCTCAACTGTGGAACTCCCTACCTAAGGAAGTTAGGCTGGCCTCATCACTTTTAAATATCTGGCAGGCTGCCAAAACAGTGCTGTTCCACATGGCATTCCGTGTTTGAAACTGCTCTTTTAACTGTTTCAAAACTGGATTCTGGGACTGTTTTTAGACTGCTTTTTGACTTTTTTTAAACAGCATTGTGTTCGAAAAATGTTTTTATCCTAGCGCTGTGTTAATTGATTTTGATTTGGTCATCGCCTTTGGAGCCCTTGTTGGCTGGGAGGTGATACAGGAATACTTTAAATAAATAATCTAATATATAAAAATCAAAGTTTGTCTGTCTGTGTCAGGCGAAGACCTCATATGATTGGCTGCCTAAGAAGATTCTACGGAATCCTGGGGTTTGCAGTTTAGGGAGGGACCTTTAGAATTCTCAGCCTGAGAGCTTTTGGGCATCAGTCAACTGTGTCCATCTTGAACAGGCCAGTTGCTATGGAGACATGGCCTAGCAGCAAGGAGGAGGGCAGTGTATTTCCCTCAGGAACTCAACCTCTGCATGTTAATAACTCTGAATACAGATTGGATTGGGGAATATGGGGAAAAGTTACAGGTACTGGACAAGATAGTTTGGGGAATTAGAGACACAGGATCTCAAATCTTTCTAGTATCACCTATGAGTAAATAAAATTCCGGGCAACGCCGGGTATATATGCTAATAATAGATAAGCTGAATTGCATAGGTGCAATCCATTTCCCATCCCAATGGTTATGAGAAGACTATAAACAAATTTTTGGAAGGGAAGTTTGCTCCGTCAGTCTATTTGCAGCTTTGCACTGCTAGGCGAAAGTGATGCCATTCACCAGACTGCAAAGGAAGTCACTCTGTGGCTGTTAACAGAGATGACCATCATTTCATGTCCAACATATAACAGATGAAAAATGGGACACATGAGGACAAGTAGCATCAGAGTTTAGTCAAGACGGCAAAAGTTAGTAACGAGGAAGAACTCACAAGCTAGGAGAGGCTGCAACGGTTTGCTTTTGGCTGAGCCTGCTGGGAAGGGCAGGACGCTGCCTCCTCCTCTCTTTTCCGTCTTGCTGAGTCAACTGTATGCAAACTACTTTTTCAGTTTGAACTCAGTTGGCAGTGACTGGGGTAAACTGAGGACCATGGAAGTAAGCTGAGAACAAAGCGGGAAAGTGGGAGGAGAGAGAAACTGCATGATTTTAAAAGCAGCAGAAAAAAAGGGGATGCCAGAGGATTAATCAGGACAGTCCCTGCAAATCTGGACAGTTGAGGCTGTGGGCCTTTCTGCCCTGCACTGTTGTCGTGCTATTATTCCACTTTCAACACCCTAGGGAACCCTGGGGTTTGCAGTTTAGGGAGTTTAGGGAGTTCAGACTTCTCAGCCAGAGAGCTCTTTGGCCTCAGTAAACTACAAACCCCAGGATTCTACAGGATGTTGAAAGTGGAATAACAGCGCTATAACTGAGTAGTGTGGAACGACCCCAAGACTTAGGCCATTTCCGCACTAGACTGTTAACAGTGCTATGATTCCACTTTCAACATCCTATGGAATCCTGGGGTTTGCAGTTTCGGGAGGGGCCAGCCAGCCCCTCCCGAAACTGCAAACCCCAGGATTCCATAGGATGTTGAAAGTGGAATCATAGCGCTATTAACAGTCTAGTGCGGAAATGGCCTTACACTTACATAAGCCACCAACAGGATTCTATCCATTATCAGTTTAAATTGTTGCAATACGCCGTAATGCACGAAATAGATATTTATTACGCTTTCTCTTTCTTTTTTTAAATTAGTGTACAACAAATATAATTGCATCCATGCACATTTTATGCCTGCAGACTGAAAGTGTAACAGAGCGTGCTGCCGGGGCTGTCATCAGGATAATCTGTAATTTGTTTTCTAAAAACTCACAAACAATGAAGAATTAACCCCATATATTCCAGTGATAGAAGTGGCGCTATGCAAGGTAGCTGCGGCTGAGATCCGACATTGTTTTGTGCCTTCAAGTTATTCCCAACTTATGGCAATCTTAAGGCGAGCCTATCACAGGGTCTTCTTGGCAAGATCTGTTCAGAGGGGGTTTGCCTTCGCCTTCCTCAAAGGCTGAGAGAATGTGACTAACCCTAGAGCACCCAGTGGGTTTCTCTGGCTGCAGATCACTCGTTGTTTGGTGTTGTTACCCTGCTTGTTGGGGGTCTCTTAGGGGGGTTCCCCATGCCTGTCAATACACAAAATAAACGACTGATGTTCTTCAAACAGAGTTTCCTTTAACACCTGAAATCTGTTTACGGAGCATGACACATCAAATTGATAAGAAATATAAAAAAAAAATGAAAAAGCAATTTTGTATATGATTACGGCAGCAAGGACTGTATACACGGAATATTGGAAAAGAGCAGAAATGCCTACAATAGAAGAATGGTTAGACAAAGTCTGGGAATTTGCAATATTAGATGATTTAACAGATAGAATGAAGAGCGAGGAGACTAATAAGGGAACGAATGGTATGGGATCAATCAAGAAATACATCCAAGAAAACTGGATAAAGTTACGTCAAGAGGATAATAAATAAACAAGATTTATGATTGACGATAAGATAATACAGTTTTTTTTGATGAATGTAACTATTCTTTCTTTCTCTATTATTATAATGCTTTAGCCATAGGCCATTTGCATACATGTCACCAGAATCTGTGATAAAAGTACAAATAAAGCATTAAAATATTACAGTAGATCATACATTAAAAGCATATAAAATACAGTAGGTGACTAGTACAATAAAATATGGACATATAGAGTTATAAAATATATAAGATATAAAAACTATATAATCATAAAATATATTAGGGTGAACATTAGTGCTAAGATTATTAAAATCAATAAAAATCACAGCACAGTCAACTGCCATATCCTTGATGAGACTGGCCCTGATTTTCACAGCTGCAAGGGCATAAAGAGAGACCTTACGGGTTGCCGCAGAGTTGGTGTCGGACAGCAGGTAAAAAATCTTTTCAGATGTGGTATTTGCATGTAAAGAAGACAAAATAGCCCCCAAAGAACTTTGTTCTTGGTTCATCATACAAAGAACAAGAAAACAGATAGTGCGGCAGGTCCTCTATTTCTGGGGCCCTGCAAATACATGTACGAAGGGCCAATGGAACGTGCAAATATCTGCCATCAATCATGGCTGTGGGCATAGTTTGGAATCGGAGGGCTGTAAAAGCCTGGCGAAGGTTTAGATATGTTAGTTTCGTCGGGTACACAGCCCTCTGCTGATCAAATTTAAATAGTTTGTACCCTTTTGAAAATTTAGAGTGGTTGATGTCCTGTCTGTCCAAATGCACACCGTAATCGAAAAAATAATTGCGAAGTTGATGAATGTAACTAAGTGAACTGATATTACAATTTGAAGAGACAAGTCTGCAAAGATATATCTAAGTTAAGGAGATCACATAGAAATTAACGGTAAAGAATGATTCAAACTAGGGAAGGGAGGAAGTTTTAAGAAATGGATTATAGAAGGGAGATAACAAATAGAGGATGGATAAATAGAAGATAGAAGACGGTGATATCACAAGTTGGAAAACAAATGAGGTACAAGTAGAAATACATAGATAACGTGATACATAAGCATGTGTTTTTCTTTTTAATGGAATTGTAAAAATAAGGAATATGTTATGATGATGTTTATTGTGATACAGACTGACTATTTTTAATAAAAAAAATTGGGGAAAAAATTATCACTTGTGGGGAAGATTAGCTCGGAGCACTGTTTTAGCAAAGCAAAGAGGGCAGGGTAATTAAGGGTCTTTAACCAATGTTTACGGGGTCAGGCTCAGTCAGAAATCACACAAAAAGGTCCAGTGAAGGACTTTATTGCATAGCAATAGTTCGCACTCACGCAGACACGCATCCAAGGGCTAATAGAAATAAAGAGTGGAAATAAGATGGAGGGATTGTTGGGGGATTTGCAGTTTGGGTAATGCCGCCCCTCCTCCTGACGTCCTTGGTCCGGGGAGCAGCGATCGAGCCCCAGCTCCGCGAAGGGACGCTGGGGAGGGAGGGGGACCGGGGGGCATCACAATCCCTCTCCTTGCCTCGGTCCCTCCTGCCTAACTAGCCCAAAA
Source organism: Iguana delicatissima (assembly GCA_948472985.1). Lineage (NCBI taxonomy): Eukaryota > Metazoa > Chordata > Lepidosauria > Squamata > Iguanidae > Iguana > Iguana delicatissima. The sequence goes on from CAOKZL010001360.1 coordinate 234,954, forward strand.
ACAGGGACTATTGGTAGGAAAAATTTACGTTGAAGGCAAATCCTTTCCCGGGGAAAACAGGGACAGAAAAGAAAAACAACTCCACGCCTGGCATTTCTCAGAAGATAACAGAGTGTCCTCTAAATAACAGGATCTTCCTCTGCTTTGAGGCTGCGGTGTGAGTTTCTGCAGATGGAGTTGATAGGGTTTTATTGCTTCCGGTGCCCAACTTTCCGGGAACACTTTGACTCCCTTCAAGTGGACTCCTTATAGGTTAAGGACTTATGTTGACCCCATCAATTTCATAAGGTTTTCTTAGGCTAACAATACTCAGAGTTGGTTTTGCCAGTTACCTTAGGATCATAGAATCATAGAGTTGGCAGAGACCCCAGGGGCCATCCAGTCCAACCCCCTGCTATGCAGGAACTCCCATCAAAGCATTCCCAACAGATGGCCATCCAGCCTCTGCTTAAAAACCTCCAAAGAAGGAGGTTGCCAGACAGCTCTGACCGTCAGGAAGTTCTTCCTCAGGTTCAAGTGGAATCTCCTTTCCTGCAGCTTGAATCCATTGCTCCTGGACCTTTTGTCCACCATGGGTTATCACAACAGGAGATCTCCTGTGGCTACGTGACTGGGGATTTTACTGGCCTGATCTGGTTTGTTCGATCGTACGACCGTTATTGCCTCCGTGCACATTTGAGGGACCTCTCTGGTGGGTTGGATTAATTTTATATCAAAGTTGTAGACCCCAGGACAGGGTTTACCAAGGGGGCAACAGTGTGCTGTATCAGACCAGGACTCTGGGAGACAAGGGTTTGAAATCCCTGCTTGACCACGTATGTGCATCCAGGTCACTTATTGATATATGCCAATCCCTGGATTCCATAGGGTTTTTTTTTTAAGCAAGAAATATGATTTTGCCACACACTTTACCTTAATTTCTCAAGTAAACACATAACATCACAAGGATCTGTTTGAATGCTATTTCCCCAAGAAGCCGCCTCTCCCACTTAAGTAAGGATGCCAGCAAAATCTGCCAAAAGAATCTGCTGGTACCAGATTGTTCCAAAGGGGTAGCATCTTCCCAAAGCCAGACTGCCTTGTGGCTGGGCAGGAAGGATTCCCTACCTTGAAATGTATGAAAATATTTACATAAATGTCTGTGGAAAATATTGCACTGCTTTCTGAAAGTGATGGAGAGCAATGAAAGAGATGCAAATCAAACAGAAAGGAATAGAAGCACATTTTTGCATATACAGATAGGTACAAGTGGCTTAGTATTAGTGCTCCTTGTAAGAAAAATGCACATTATTTTGTGCATTGTTTTCTGCCCAAAATCTCTTAGAAATCGGACAGCCGTCTTCTGAGAATGCTTCAGTTGTATATTCCTGGGGTTGGACTAGATGGCCCTTGTGGTTTCAGGACCCTTCCACACTACACTGTGACACAGTGCTATTATTCCACTTTCAACATCCTGGGGTTTGCAGTTTAGGGAGGGCCATTTAGAATTCTCAACCAGAGAGCTTTTTGGCCTTAGTAAACTACAAACCCCAGAGTTCCACAGAAGGTTGAAAGTGGAATAATAGTACTATAACAGTATAGTGCAGAAAGGCCCTAAGATTCTGTGAAAAAATATAGGCTATTTCCGCACTAGACTGTTATAGTGCTCTTATTCCACTTTCAACCTGCAATGGAATCCTGGGGTTTGCAGTTTAAGGAGGGGCCTTTAAGATTCTCTGCCAGAGAGCTCTTTGGCCTCAGGAAACTACGAATCCCAGAATTCCACAGGAGGTTGAAAGCAGAATAATAGCACTATTATAGTGCAGTGCGGAAATTTGTACAGAGTGCCAGTAGCTCACTTTTTCCTTAGTTACCTCATTAAATCCTGGAAAGGGGTCACTAGATGGCAGCAAAATCCACATCTGTAAAGGGAAGGGCTGTTCTTCATTCTCAATCTGTTCTTGTTGAAGGCAACTAAAGAACTCCTAATACCCATACTCTGTTTAAAGACTTCCAAAAGGGGAGAATCCACCACACCCCGAAGCAGTCTGTTCCACTGTTGAACAGCTCTTATTGTAAAAAAGTTCTTCCTTCTTTGTAGGCGGAATCTCTTTTCTTGTAATTTGAACCCACTGCTGCATGTTCTAGGCCGTTTCCGCACACCGACGCTCCTCTGTGTCGTTGCGCTGCAATCCCAGGTCTGGAAGGGAGCGCATCAACAGCACTCTCCTCCGCACCTGCTTTCTCCATGTGAAAGGGACGGCTGCACTGAGGAAAGAAGTACTGCCATCGTGCTTCCGTGGCTCCCGCACAGCCGGAAGTGATGAGAGCACCGCACGATAGCAGGCGCAAAATAGGCTTTTTCCATTTTTGCAAAAGCTGCACGAGCACGATGCTTGGGGACGGGATGGCAGCAGGCTGGAGACAACGTCATGCAGGAGCACGGCGTAGCGACTGCTGCCATCCTGTCCCAGAAGCAGCACAGCCCTGTCGTGCGGAAATGGCCCTAGTCTCTGATGTGAGTGTATGACTGTTTGAATTTTGCTTGCGTGCCTGATTGAACCCCCCTCAATAAACATATTTTAGTTTACCTTTGAGCCTCTGGCTGATTTTCCTGCAAGGACTCCATAAACATAGATGGAAAGATCTCACTAAGTTACCCCGCTTTTCACAGGCCTCTTAATTAGAACTAATTAATTCCCCATTTTTGCACAGAGTTGCGGGTACTGCTGGAGGACCTCTAGGGTCCCCCCACTTTTTGGGGTAACAACTTTTAACTCAGTTTGGAGTAACTGAGGACAAAGGGGGGTAGTGGGAAGAGGAGAGAGAAACTGCAGCTGAAAAAGTGATATGGCAAAGAATTAATTGGGACTATTTCTGCAGTTTGACATCGTTCAAGGGAATGGAGTAGCTCGATGCTAAACTTTGCGGTCATCTCCCAAATCTTGGGCCATTTCCACACTAGACTGTTATAGCACGGTTATTCTGCTTTCGACATCCCATGGAATCCTGGGGTTTGCAGTTCAGGGAGGGGCCTTTGAGGTGCTGTGCCAGCTCCCGTGGGCTGCCAGCTATGAGACCTGCCTGGCAACAAACGATTCCTCATTTTTGCCAGTGCGTTAGCATCGTTCCGGCTGTTTCCCATATGCTTGTGTGATGCTGGCTTGGTTAATTAAAATCACATTTTCCAAATGTAGTGCAACACAAAGTAATTAACTTTGCATGTCGCAGGCAGATCTTGACAAGACCGGGAGTGTGTTGGGAGGAGAGAAACCGACGAGAGGCAGAGGCACAGTGGGGGGCTTCTTACAAATATGTTCAAAGCTAAACAGAAGAAAAGAGATTCTAAGTAAACACTAGGAAAAACTTTCTGACAATAAGAGCTGTTTGATAATTAAATAGCTCACTTCAGAAGATGGTATTTGGAGGATTTTAAACAAAGGTCGGATGGCTATCTCCGCAAAGTTCTTTAGCTGTGTATTTCTGCACGGCAGAGGGTTGGAACAGATGATCTTGAAGGTCCCTGTGAAGTCTAAAAGGATCACAGAATTACTGAGGAGAATTACAGAAAAATGCCTCTAAGGCTCTCATCAAGACAGAGACAGCTTCCTTAAATCCCGCAACTGCCAAGAAATTCACTAGTATCATAACCAAACAAGGCTTAGAAATGTTCCTCCCTCCCTCTCTTTCTCTTTGGTACTATCACTCCCAAAATTCCACACTGTTTATGCTGGCTGGCGGACTCTGGGAACTGTACTCCAATAAAGTAACTTCTCCAAGTTTGGTAAGTAAAGATAAGGAGGTAGGGGCTCGGCTCAACAAGTCCCTCTCCTCCTCCTCCTCCTCCTCCTCCTCCTCCTCCTCTTTCTTCTCCCACTTACTTACTTAGGTCCTCATCACACAACAATGAACATTTCCGCATGACACTCTTATAGCATGATGATTCCACTTTCAACCTCCTATGGAATCCTGGGGTTTGCAGTTCCGGGAGGCTGCAAACCTTTAATGGTGTTAAAGGTCATCCTAGGAGGTAAGGTTGCCAGCAGGAAAACTCCGCAAGCCTACTGAAATTCCTTCTACGCAACCATTAAAAGTGTACAAGCCCTCTGCAGTTTTCCCTCTGGCAGCCCTATTAGAAACAGCAGCTTAGCTAAGGCAAAACGGATGGCCTGTGAGAATACAGAAGGGCAGGAAGGAGAAGACAAAATGGCTGGCCTGAATCCAAACTATGCACAGAAGCATAGATTTCTTGCGAGAAAAACTACCACTAGAAAGGGAATGAATATATAAGGGCATACGGAGACACTTTTTGTCTTAAGGGGATTAGAAAAGCACTATGGATAGCTCTCAGCGTTGACCACTTCCTCTTCCATCGCCAACAAAAAAAGGTTTCTGGAGCACCATCTTGCTCTTAGAGGTTGGGAGAAAGAGGAGAAGCTCATTAACTGGAAGCAAACGAAGAGAAGGGTGGGGAAAGGTCAGCAAAGAATATTCTCTGTCTCATGCCTTTTAGAATATAAACCTAAGGGCAAGGACTAACAATTTACGTAAGCCACTGTGGGGGCCTTTTGGGGCTTGCAAAGTGGAGCCAAAAATGCATAAATGATAGAAGAATTTTCTTGGGTTCAACTTTCCATATAGTCATGAAGTTCACAGAGTTCTCCTTGACTGTTTCTCTACCTCTACACACATACTGCTTTTCATCCTTATTCCATACAGGTTATTGGGGCAAATTTATCAGTGAAAAGAATTAAATCTGTCCAGGACTAATGACAAATTACTGGACTATTGTGCCCTTGCATCAATGGCTGTATGACGTCGGCTCTTTACTGGAAGTTACTCTCTCAATAAAGACTGCCAAGCTCTGTCGATTTCCCAGCAACCAAGAACAAAGAAGCTACCCTGTTTCCAAGAGATGTCCTGTGTGTTTCTTCAGTAGCCAGCTGTATGTTCTCATTGCATCTGTCTATAGGGGAAGATTAAAAAATTGCTAAGCTGAGCAAACCTATACCGCAGACACTCACTGCAACCACACTGAAAACCACGGATGTACGACACATAGTAGGCCATGTCCACAAGCATGGGGAAAGCCTGACTACATTATGTTCATTAAAGACCACATGCCATGTTGGTGGTGGTGGAGGTGCAAAGAAGAGAAACAGTGCCGGAAACAGTGTGGGAAAAGGGATCTTGTAGCACTTTGGAGATGAAGGGCCTTTCCGCACTCCCTGTCATCACACTATCATTCCACTTTCAACCTCCTGTGGAATCCTGGCGTTTGCAGTTTAGGGAAGGGCATGGAGAATTCTCAGCCAGAGAGCTCTTTGGCTTCAGGAAACAACAAACCCCAGAATTCCACAGGAGGTTGAAAGGGGAATAAGAGCATTATAACAGGGTAGGCGGAAACGGCCTAAGAGAGATGTTTGTAGCCTAAACTTTCATCGACTGGGTCTACTTTGTCAGTTACACCTGATGAAGTAGGCCTACTCAGCGGAAGCTTACAAAATCGTTAGACTTACCCGGGAACCCTATATCTATATCTATATCTATATCTATATCTATATCTATATCTATATCTATATCTATATCTATATCTATATATAGGGTATAAATAAATAAATAAATAAATAATAAGGAAGGAAGGAAGGAAGGAAGGAAGGAAGGAAGGAAGGAAGGAAGGAAGGAAGGAAGGGGCCAGATCTAAAATGTCACAGAGTAATCTACACAATTGTGGGTAAGCTCTGGAAAGGTCCCCAACTCTGGCCAAAGGGATGCAGTCAAAACCGCTTCTTCCATGAGCAAAGAAAAGGACCTTTATTGTTAAAAGGAGGGGTTTTTATAGGTTAAGACGGCTGATCTCCTAAAGCGTTCCACGCATGTCCAACAAAAGTCATTACTTCCTCAAGACCAAAGGTCTGATACGTGGTGGCTAATAAAGTGATTAACCACAACGAACCCTGAATCTGACCTGTATTTGCTCGGCAGTGAAAAATAAGAAATATTGTTACGGAGAATAACAGAGCACTGGGAACTGATGCTATGAGCCCAGGGATTGACTTTGCCAATGAATGTCAACATAATTTTAAGCGGGACAAGGGGCTGTCAACAGGAACACCCCTTAAAGTTGACTAGAATTCAAAATAGAGGAAGTTAAGTTAAGCAAAGGCAGAGAGGCAAAGAGAGAGTTCCTTTAGCTTGGACATCTAAGCGGGCTAAATCTTCTGGGAGTTGAACTGTCCAAGGTGCTGAATCTCTAGCAGCCCCATAGAGTAGACCAGGGAAAAGCTGAGGAAGCACTGTTTTCTCTAAACCAGTGGTTCTCAACCTGTGGGTCCCCAGATGTTTGTGGACTTCAGCTCCCAGAAGCTCCAGCCACTATGGTCAATGCTCAGGGCTTCTGGGAGCTGAAGTCCAAAAACATCTGGGGACCCACAGGTTGAGAACCACTGCTCTAAACTCTTTTACTGCTTTGAATTTATCTCCCACTTTTCTTCCGGGAAGGGATCCAAGGCAGCTTCCAGAGATTTGAAACAAGATTAAATAAAAACCTTATTTTACAAAAGAATTAAATAATAATAATAATATTAAAAGCCATGGTTAGAACAGTCAAAACATGTTTAATAGATCATTATCAATAGAAGATCCAAAGAAATCAAATGTGGAACACACACGATTGCTATATAATTTAAAACTCAAAGTCCTGCCTGAATTAAAAGATGGAAAGAAGGCAGGGAGGGGGCCAACCAGACTTCCTGTGGCAGGGAGTTCCACAGGCTGGGCACAATTGTGGAGAAGGCTCTTTCCGGTGTCTTCATCAGATCTGCCTGTGAAGGTGGTAGGACTCAGAGAAAGCCCTCCTTTGCAGGTCTTAAAGCTCGTGCTGGCTTGTTGCTACTAATTTCTCCCAGGAGTTTGTCACATGTCCTGGTAGGAGACCATTTGGAAATTTTCTTTTCTTTTACTAAAGAAGTCATTAAGGGATTTGTGTGTGTGTGTGTTTGTAAAAGAAACACTTTCCAAATGGTCTCTGCTGGCAGAACAACAGGAGTGACTTCGTGTGATAAGTCCTGACCAAAGACACCATTATCCTGCTATAATTACAATTTAGCTGCATCGTGTGATAAGCTTCTCCATAGCAAAAGTGCTACAAGAACTGGAAAAGAGAGAAGTGACAGGGTAGACGTGCATCTAAATATTCCCCACCTGCCACCTCTCATTCCCTCATTCCTTCATTTTTATCCCACCTTACCTCCAGTACTGGGGATACTTTCATGTTATACAGTTATAGGCCATTTCTGTCCTACACTGTTATAGGGCTTTTATTCCACCTTCAACACCCTGTGGAATTCTGGGGATTATAGTTTCCTGAGGCCAAAGAGCTCTCTGGCTGAGAATTCTAAAGGCTTCTTCCTAAACTGCAAACCCCAGTATTCCATAGGATGTGGAAAGTGGAATGATAGCACTATAACAGTCTAGTGAGGATATGGCCCAAGTGTAATGATTCTACTTTAATTGCAATGGCTACATCCTCTGGCGAGGTTCTACAGCTCTCAGGTTCAGAATTTTAAAAGATCTCCCCTAAAGTTAATCAGCTTAATGGCTATGTTCTTATTGGTTAGCGCCCAGCTACAGCAAACCCATGAAACCTATTGATGGAAGGGAAGTCAACACTTAGGCAAATCTCACTGACTCAGTGGTTTTACTCTGTTTAAGAATAACAATAGGATTTAGGCTCATTTGTTACCTATACTGTCAAAATATATATTAAATGCTATATATTGTCTTTCAATTGCAGGATCATATGGGATATAAATTCAAAAAATGAAGAAGTGAGAGATTTTATCCAGTACCTGATACATCTGAAGTTTGCTTTCGATAGGAATGTAGTATCTAGGTCATAGAATCATAGAATCATAGAATCATAGAGTTGGAAGAGACCACAGGGGCCATCCAGTCCAACCCCCTGCTATGCAGGAACACCCATCAAAGCATTTCAAACAGATGACCATCCAGTTTCCATTTAAAAACCTCCAAAGGAGGAGACTCCACCACACTCCGATGTGGCATATTCCACTGCTGGACAGCTCTGACTGTCAGGAAGTTCTTCCTGAGGTTCAGGCAGAATCTTCTTTCCTGCAGCTTGAATCTATTGCTCCTTGTCCTAGGCTCTGGAGCAGCAGAAAACAAGCCAGCTCCCTCTTTGGCATGACATCCCTTTAAATATTTAAACATGGCTATCACGTCCCCTCTTAACCTTCTCTTCTGAAGACTAAACCCAGCTCCCTATGCTGTTCCTCATAGGGCATGGCTTCCAGACCCTTCACTCTTTTGGTCCTATCAATTCCTATCGATTCTTATTGATAAGAATTGGTCTATCTAGCAAGGGTATTTGTCACTCAGTATTCCCAACTGCTGTGCCAACTTTGGTTCCTAGGTGATACCCTGCCATTTTTCCAGACAACACGCCTATGGACTCAGGCATGATGGAAACTGTAATCCAACAATACCTGGAGACTCATAAGAATAAATGGTGACCCTTCACTGATGGCTGGGAGTGAATCAAGGACCTGCTGCATGCTAGCTGATGCAACAGTGATATAAGGTGCAATGTTCCATTGGTATACTCAGTATAAGGCAATTTCTCATGTTCATGGATGCTATTTCCCAGTAGGAATGGCCAAAATCCAGATGGCATTAGACTGTACCCACACAGCTTATGCACAGCTTCCTATAGCACTACTCTAGTCTGTTCTGGTCAGAGCTCACCTGGAATAATACTGTATCCAGTTCTGGGCTATCTCCGCACGACACTGTTATAGAGCTACTATTCACTTTCAACATCCTAGATCCTGAGGTTTGTGGTTTAGGGAGAGGCATCTTTGGCCTCAGTAAACTACAAACCCCAGAATTCCATAGGATATTGAAAGTGGAGTAATAGCACTATAATAGCGTAGTGCGGAAAGTCATATGGATACCACAGTTGAGGGAGGATCTTGTTAGGCTGGAATGTGTCCAGAAGAGAGCGTCCAAAAAGGGAAAAGGTCTGGAAACCATGCCCTCCAAAGAGTGCCTAAGGGAAGTGGGTATGTTTAGCCTGGAGAAGAGAAGGGTAAGAGATGACATGCTAGCAATGTCGAAATATTTGAAGAGATGTCACGTGGAAGATGGGACAAGCTTGTTTTCTGCTGCTCCGGAGGCTAGGACATGGAGCAATGGCTTCAAACTACAGGAAAGAAGACTCCACCTAAATATTAGGAAGAACTTCCTGATGGTAAGAGCTGTTTGACAATGGACTGCACTGCCTCAGAGTGTATTGGAATCTCCTTCTTTGGAGATTTTTAAATGGGGGCTGAATGGCCAGTGGTCAGGAATGCTTTGATGGTGTGTTCCTGCATGGCAAGGGCCTGGACAGAACGACCCTTGTAGTCTCTCCCAATTCTATGATTGTGTGTTCCTGCACCGCAGGGGGCTGGACTGGATGGTCCTGGTGGTCTCTTCCAATTCTATGATTCTACATGCTTAGTCCTGGTTTCCCTCCCCCAGTTCTCTCTGTTTTAGCACACTGGCCGATGAATCACCAGCTAATCTGCTTTACACCTGACCCTTTTCAGCAAAGGAAGATAACAATGCTTAGACAAACAACAGAGTAATTATGGCCTTTAGTAACTCAAGGGGTGTGAGTGCGCTGAGAGAAAATGTGGCGTATAAAGGAGCTCATGAGCCTCAGCTCTGGAGGGAAGCCCTCTGGAGTTTGGAAAACATCCACAGAAGCAATCATGTTGCATTCGTGCTGCCGAAATAAAATCAACCGAAAGAAGACAACACTTGCAATTCAGGCGGGAGATACATAAAAGAAGACTTGTGCCACTATGGTGCACAACCTCATGTTCATCACATCCATCCTTCTATGCCTGTCATCCTTCATCGGTATGATTGGCAACCTCATTGTCCTCTTTGCCTTCATCAGCAACGCCGTCCGAAACAAAGCACTTCAACCGTTGGACCGGATCATCATCAACATGGCTCTGGTGAACTTCCTTCTCTGCTGCTACAAAACCATTCCGGGCTTACTCTTTTATACCAGTTCCAAACTTTTGAATGAGCTGGGCTTCAAGATTCTCGTCTATTCGTACCATACATTGAGACTGATCAGTATCTGGTCTGTAGAAAATCTGAGTTTCCTCCACCTCATCAAGATCCGAAGGCCCAACCACCGGTGGTCAAAGTTCATCTATCGACACCAGGGACGATACATCAACAGCACCCTTGCTGGTTGTTGGATATTCAGTATCCTCTTACAGATCCCATATTTGCAGTATGGGAAACCACTATGCAACAACAACGACACCATCACCTTCATGACCACTTCAAGCTGCTTAGGATCCACAGACAATTTCCCCTTGAAGTTCACCACGTACGTGTCCATCGGCTTGGACCTTGTCCTGATTGTGTTAGTCATTGTCCTTAATGGCTTCATTATTGATCTTCTCTGTAAGCACAACAAGAAGGTGGAGGCCACTACTTCAGTCACCAGCAGTGGCTGGAACAAGCACACAGCCCAGGCCACAAAAATCTTGCTCTCTTTGCTCTGCATATACGTGGTCTGCTGGATCTCCAATGACATGGCGTGGCTAGCCAGCATGTCTGGGCACATCAAGAGCAATTTTGAAAACAGCGTCCTCAATGAACTCTATGACATCCTATCTTCTATTTATTACTCAGCTAGTTCATACGTTGTGGTGTTTGGCTACAAAAAAGTCAGAAAGTACTTGGTGGAAGCCTGCTGGTGCTTCAAATATACAAGGTCCACCATGGTTCAAAGCATGTCTTAGGAGGCTGCATCTCATAGCAAACTCCCATGGGATGGAAATGCTGATCCCATCTGCAGGCTGTACAGAAAACTTCAACCTAAGAAGAAACAGTTTACCATCCTAAAGTCAATATTTCCTCAACATACCAATGCCTGGCTGTCTGGATCCCGATAGGTTGACCTATTCTGCTGCCTTACTGGTGGAAGAACATATAAGAAGCCTCTGCAAGGAGGACAGCAATCAGACATCTTTAGAAAGCATAGCTGCTCCAGAAGATGTTTGCTGCCATTCTGCCTGTGGTTTTGCTTCACACGTTGCCAAATTTGGGATATCTCACCTACAACCTTCAAGTTCCACCTCAACTTTGACTGAAATAAGGCTACTGATGGCTTCCCATCTGGCTTGTTTCAGGTAGTCCTACTGATGGGCTTTGTAGGGGGAGAGAATATCCAAGACATCTACAGTCAAAAAGCTGGGCAGGAGAGAAGCAGTCCAGCGCAGGGAAAGAAAGGAGGAAAGGGGACAGCAAGGGCAGAGCAAATGAAACCCGCGGGCTGTGGGGGAAGGTTGGTCTTCAAGGGTGCACCCAACCTCCTGGTTAAATAAAGCCGCTTGTGGGCCTAAAACAGCCCAGGGAGTTGCCAAGACACAGTGAAATTGTCCACCACACTTCCTAGGGCAGTGTTACTCAAAGTGGTGGTCTGTGGACTGGTACCAGTCCATGAGCTACTGGCTGCCAGCATGTGATGAGTTTCTAGGATAGAAAGAAATGGCTGTATTCAATGGGCACAAATATGATACAGCTCCTGGCACATTGGGGGGAAACCCTAACTGTTCCTCACATCCGATAGCTTAAGAAAATTAGTGGGCCCTTGGTATCTGCTGGGGTTTGGTTCCAGAATCCCTCGTGGGTACCAAAATTCATGGATGCTCAAATTCCATTGTGTACAATGATGTAGCCAAATAGCATCCCTTACCCCTTATATCCCTTATATAAAATGGCAAAACTGAAGTTTGCTTTTTGTTTTTTTTTAAATATTTTCAAATTTGTTAAATAAATTAAATTGATTGAATCTGTGGATACAGAACCCATGAATATGGAAGGCTAACTGTCATTTTTAGTTTTGGAAAAAGAGAAAGAGTTCTAAGAGGGCACGGAAAGAGATGAGGGGTGTGCTAGGGTGGCACCGTGGCCCTCCAGCTCCTGGAATTTCCCCACCTTGATGCAGAGGAAAAGAAAGGCAAGACTCAAAAGGGCAGCTCAGGGGTGGTAGGCGAAGAAGCAGCATGGGTTGGGAGGGCATGTAAAGAATTTGCTGCTTTGTGGCGCTGTAGGAGAGATGCCCACAAAGGAAGTTACAGATCAAATGCATAACCTGGGGAAGTGGTGTATTGGATGGAATCTTATCTCCTCTGACTGCAAAAAGGCAAACAGCACAGCTAGTGATTTTCCAGCACAGAATCTCAGCTTTGTGTGGAATCGATTGCATCTGATATGATCGGAGTGGGCAAAGTGGCATTTGTTCCTTTGGTGGATGCAGCCTCAACAGCACGCCACATTTGTAGCTGCACTCCCTGAAGGTGAGATGTGTGTGCGGCTAAACCCCTTACATAGCTGAGTACACACAGAGTTAACAAGGGCAGGGGTGGGCTAAGCTGGGTAGCTGGCTGGATTTGCACCAAATTCCCAGATGAAGCGGCACATGACTTGCTTGGTATTGTTTTGCTTTTTTTCCCGTCACTGCTTGGACAGTAAAGGATGGCTTGCAGACTGAATTCTCAGCACCAAACTCTCTCCTAATTCCCCCCACATCCAAAGAAGGAGATGGGCAAGAGAGAGGAAGTTTAGGGCCACCATGCCAAACCAACCCCTTCCCTCTCCTTTCCCTGACCTGGTTTGGACTCTGGGTGTCCATTCCCTGCACCATGTTCCAGTCCCCTTCCAATAGACACACACACTTTGGTATTTGCAATTTTTCCACTTTTGCAGGGGTCCTGCACCCCTTGTTACCCCAAAATGTAGGTGCCAGAAGGGCCACCCTGGGATGCCCGTGCCTCCTTGAAAAGTGAGGAATGAATTAGCTCAAAGAGGAGGCTTGCGAGAGGGGGGCAACTTAGCGAGATCTTTCCCATCAGCGTTTACAGGCACACACAGGAAAAGAACTGGCCAAAGATTAAAAGTGAGCTAAAAAATGTGTTTTTATTGGGGGGAATTCGCTCATGCAAGCGCACAAGATACAATCATACATTCACACAAGAGCTAACTGAAAGAGAAAGAGAGGAAGATTATAGAGAGGCTGAGGGGTTTGGGGATTTATAATTACCAGTCCAGAAGAGTAGCGAAGAGCAGAAATGTGTTTTGGCTTAGGTAGGACCTAAGGGCAGTTCTCATTCAGGAGCCAGACGGACAGAGTGATGGGTAGACCTTCGAGAGACTGCCCTGGGCATCCTGGAATCAGGGGTATTTGTACCCTGAAAATGGCTCGTGACTGTGAAGGTTCCAGCTGCAAGACAAAGGGAACCTGTTGTGGACAATGGGTCTTTTGCCTGTTGATGGGCTTAGTGCTTTGACTGACAAAGGCATGATGGGTGTTGTAATAGCTGTCTATTGTGGGTGCTGTAAGGAAAGAGGAAGGAATCCAGGTGTACAAGGGAGGGATATCTGTCAATCAGTGTCCTGGCGGGCTCCTCACAGTTGGGTTCCCTGGAAAATTCCAGCTCCTGTTTAAGCCTATTATCCACAGGAATGATGTGCATTTGCCTGACAAATGACTCAGTCGTACCTGGAGGAATTTTGGAGTTGACTTGTCCTTCTCACATTTACAGTCAAATTTTTTCCCTCGCTCGGTTTGACCTCTCTGTCATCTCTCAGGCTTGAATTTGATATCAGAGCCAATAAAATGTGTTGCCAATTACATATAACGCCAATTAGGTATGATGCCCATCCAAACCATACTAATATCAGGGACCCCCAAAGTGTGGCCTTACAGTCTAACCCTGGCAAATATGGGGGGTTGTTTGTTCCCTACTGAACAGGGGCCAAACTATACAAAAGTGAACTCTTTTACCACTGAGGTCAGTGGCTGGCATCCTGTTGGTGTTTTATATACATGTAAGTTCTTTTCCACATGTGGTTGCACATTTTTTGCTATTGCTTCACATCCAAGTTCATTTCACAGTTGTGTCCATGGAGTTCTGCAGATGCAATCAACACACATGGAGTCGTGATTTCTCCATACCCTTCAACATTTCAAAGATGAAAACTGAAACACATCTGCCAAGCAATATCACAGTGTGGTCAAGGTTAGAAAAGTTATTAAAAGAAAGAACACACAAGTACGTAGAGGGTGAAGCAGTCTGCTTTTGCCCCTGTCTGTTGGGAGGGCTGTGATTTCACCCACTCTCTTCTCTTCCTTCTGCTAAGTTGGAGAAAAAAATTACTTTTACACTGTGAACTCAGTTTGCAGCAATTGAAGTAATGTGAGGACAAAGGAAGCGGGGGGAAGAGAGGAAGAGAGGGAAACTGGGACATTTTAAAAGTTGCTGAATTGCATGTATTGGGACCCTCCCTTTCAAATCAGGACACTGGAGAGTATGTACTTCTCCCTATTCTGGAATCTTCATTCATTCACTGAGGCTCAGAGCTCTGAGTGTTCACAGCTCAGTTTGAATCTTAGTACATTCAGCCTAGGATTGCCAGAGTGAAAACTGGAGAGGGTTCCAGTACCTTTAATGGTGGTGTAAAACAAGGCATTTCAGGAGATGTTGCTTGTTACCTAGTTTCATGACAAGCTGTATTTGCTGGCATTCCCTCTTCTGTACAACCATTATGGGTACAGGAGCGTTGTCTTCAGTCTGGCAACCCTAGTTCAGCCCTGTTTGTGGAGCTACTGGGTTAGGATTACCACCACTTTTTTTTCCCCAGAGAACTTCCTAATTTTTAACAACTATATGTCAGCAAAGTACAATATGTTTCACTCCATGCTTTGGAATAGTGGTACCTATTAAATTTGGTTGACATATACTGGAGGAAATGTTGTTTCCATTTATTTATCCGGAACGTGTCTAGAGGAAGGTGACCAAAATAGTAAAAGGCCTAGAAACCATGCCCTGGAGAAGAGAAGATTAAAGGTGACATGATCAGTGGTTCTCAACCTGTGGGTCCCCAGATATTTTTGGACTTCAGCTTCCAGAAGCCCTGAGCATTGACCATAGTGGTTGGGGCTTCTGGGAGCTGAAGTCCACAAACATCTGGGGATCCACAGGTTGAGAACCACTGGTTTAAAACATTTGAACATGTATCACGTGGAAGATGGAACAAGATTGTTTTCCACTCCTCCAGACACAGAGCAATGGCTTCAAACTACAGGAAAAGAGATTCCACCTAAACATTAGGAAGAACTTCTTGATGGCAAGAGCTGTTCAGCAGTGGAATACACTGCGGAGAGTTTGATGGGGGTCTCATTCTTTAAACAGTGGTTGGATGATGAGTGCTTTGTGCCTTCCTGCATGGCAGAATTGGGTTAGACTGGATGGCCCTTGTGGTTTCTTGCAACTGTACCATTCTATCTATTGATGAAGAAGAACATAAGAAGAGGGATACTGGATCAGGCTGAAGGGCTCTCTAGTCTACTGTTCTTTTCACACCTTGGCCAATCAGTTGCCTATGGGAAGCCCAAAAGAAAGACAAAAATCCAACTGCTGCGCCCATGTAATTCATTTGTATAAGAATTATAAACCAGTTGCTGGCCAGCAACTGGTTTAGGAAAGCACAGTGCTCTTGGCACTGGATGGAAAATGTCTAGTCCCATCATCTGTGACTTTATCCAATCCCCCTTTAAAGCTGTCCAAGCTGGTAGTCCCCCTGTGACAGTGACTTACACAGTTTAGCTATGCAACATGTAAAGAAATGCTTCCTTTTTTCCCTCTCCTGAATCCACCACCGTTCAGCTTCAGCAGGTGACCCTGGGTTCTTGGATTTCATACTTTCTCACAGAAGCGTGTGTGGGGTTGTGATGGCTGTAATTCCGGAGGAAAGGAGAGAAGCCACATGGCTATTTAGCAGTCCAGAGGTCATACCTCAGTAGCTGAGAAAACCAAGGCCATTTCCACACTAGACTGTTATAGTGCCATTATTCCACTTTCAACATCCTATTGGAATCCTGGGGTCTGCAGTTTAGAGAGGGGCCGAGTGTTCCCCAAACACTCTTGTACTCTTACCATCCCAGAGGGAGGCACAAGAGTGACCCCTGGTATGAGAGCAGAGATTTAATGAGCGTGCTTCTACTTTCATCTGCAAAATAGTTGGAGGGCACACCTGCATTTACCTCAAAGCTGGGATGTAACCAGCACCCTCTTTCTAGGTAGTGTTGCTAAATCAAGGCTATCCCATGACTTGAGATTTTAATTATCTGTTAATTATGAAGTAGAGACCCAGGGCCATTTCCGCACTAGACTGTTATAGCGCTATTATTCCACTTTCAACATCCCATGGAATCCTGGGGTTTGCAGTTTCGGGAGGGGCCACCCGGCCCCTCCCGAAACTGCAAACCCCAGGATTCCATGGGATGTTGAAAGTGGAATAATAGCGCTATAACAGTCTCGTGTGGAAATGGTGCCAGTGTAGTGTAGAATTTGAGCACTGGCCTACAGCCCTAGAGACTGGGATTGATTGGCCACCTGGCCATACATTGGGGGCATCACACACTCTCGGCCCCAGAAAACCCCATGATAGCTTCGCCTTAGGGTTGCCATAACTGGGAAACGACTTGGAGGCACACAACAACACATTATGAAGTGTTTATAATCTTGAATCTCAGTGGGCATTTGTGGGATCTCCTGAGTGTTTGTGCTAGGGTTATAGGCCTTGAGATTTTGGGGGGCACAGTCTGAGATTTAGGGGTAACCTTTTGTGATGTCACCAACCATGATAAATTAAGTATCAATCACAATTATACAGAGTTCAGAGTCCAAATTAAAAAAAACACTTAGGGCCATTTCCACACTGCATCGTTATAGTGCTATTATTCCACTTTCAACATCCTATGAATATCCTGGGGTTTGCAGTTTAGGGAGGGGCATTTAGAATTCTCAGCCAGAGAGCTGTTTGGCCTCAGGAAACTACAAACCCCAGAATTTCACAGGAGGTTGAAAGTGAAATAATAGCACTATAACAGTGTAGTGCGGAAAGGCCCTAAGTAACGAGGGAAAAAAATACACAGAGAAAAAGAGAGAGAACGATTTTTCAAGGCAGCGCCCTCTCCCTTTTCAAGGCAGTGCTTTCACAAGGAGATTCCTCCCCCTGGTCCTGAGGACTGGAGACCAGGGGCCAGGGTTTGAGATGTTGAACTTTGACCCCTAGCATTCCTCCCCACTGGCTATGCCAGTTAGAGCTGATGGGAGATATAGTCCAACAAAACTCCAGGACGGCCACATGGCTCTCTCCTTGAATTTACACTTTCGAATTGCAGGATTCTTTCCATCTTTAAAAAATCAATTCCCTACTCCTGGACTTGAAATCATGCCTTTGAGATTTTAAATCAAGCCTATGTGTGATTCCCCCCCCCCATGATGGCAGTGAGGAAGACAGACAACTGACGAAGCCACTCCGAGTGACCGTGCTGTGCACGGTTTGGAAAAGCAGGCTCCTTTTCCCAAGGCAAATATCTGGTAAACATTAGCCATCCATGAGTTGAAGGCAAATGAAAGGCTCCAAGCATTACCAGGTCTAGCTGGAACACTGGAACAAAAGTTCAATGCATACCTGACCTTGGAGCCCTGAAATCTTCTGTTACCCTACAAAGGAAAAAGAAAGGCCCTCCCTCCTCCTCCTCCCACACCACCGCGAGTGGAGAATAAAAATTAATGCTGCAAGCCGAAACTGTCATATATGTGGGTGTGGAGCAACTTGAAGAATTAAATGGATCACAGAAATTACAATGACAGATTTCAAAGGGGTTCTCTGGGCACTTTCATTTCCGCACTACACTCTTATAGCGCAATTATTCCACTTTCAACATCCTATGGAATCCTGGGGTTTGCCGTTTCAGGAGGGGCCTAAACTGCAAACCCCAGGATTCTACAGGATGTTGAAAGTGGAATAATAGCACTATAACAGGGTAGTGCGGACCTGGCCCTAGTATAAATGTGGGTTTTTCTCACTGTACCATTTCTGCATTTCTAGACTGGTCCCAGATGACTTGTAACTGGAATCTCTACTGGTGTAGCCTTGACTGCATCAGTCATACATTGAGAGAGGATGCTTTAAAAAAAAAATTTTGCCAGAAGGGTTGCAGGGGTTGCTTCCTTCTAAGGTCTCCCAGGTAGCCAATGCAGCCCCCTGACAGTTGCCCAAACCTACTGTAGGGATGTAAAAAGATTCTCCTCCACTGTCTTCCCCTCTCCTATTTTCTCCCGGCCATTATATAGCCATTTGGGAATGAAGCAGGATTAGAGTTGCTATATTTGAAGGGATGTCTTGTTGAGGAGGGAGCAGGATTGTTCTCTACCGCTCCAGAGACTAGGACAAGGAGGAATGGATTCAAGCTGCAGGAAAGGAGATTCTACCTAAACTTCAGGAAGAACTGCCTGACGGTCAGGGCTGTCCGGCAGTGGAATCTGCTGCCTCAATGGGGTGTGGTGGAGTCTCCTTCTTTGGAGGTTTTTAAGCAGAGGTTGGACGGCCATCTGTTGGGAATGCTTTGATGGGTGTTCCTGCATAGTAGGGGGTTGGACTGGATGGCCCCGGGGTCTCTTCCAACTCTAGGATTCTATGATTCTATTCCACGTCTGCAAACCTGGGCATCTAATTTGCATATTATGTAAAATACTCACACTGATCATTGCATTATTTTTCTTCCGCTGCCTTTCAATCTTCACACCACTTTCACAATTAGAACTAGGGTTGCCAGAGTATAAACTGGAGAGGGCACCTGTACTTTTAAAGGATGTGTAGAAGAGGGCATTTCACCAGGTCTTGCTCGTCACAAAACCAGGTAACAAGCCACACCTGCTGAAATTCCCCCTTCTACACAACCATTGAAAGTACAGGAGCCTTCTCCAGGATATGGCAACCTTAGTAACAGAGAGTAGTGGAATAGTGGCTTGAATAATTTTTTTAAAAAATGAACCTACAATATTTATTTATTTAGAATTCTTTTTATTAAAATGAAGCGGAGAGGAAAAGAGGGGCACATTAACTGTTTATTGTACATGTTGTTGTTTGTTTTAATTTCTTTTAATTTTTTGTTTGTGTAGTGGTTTGAGTACTGGACTACAACTGGGAGACTGGAGATGCTTCCGCACGAGACTGTTATAGCACCATGATTCCACTTGCAACATCCTCTGGAATCCTGGGGTTTGCAGTTTCGGGAGGGGCCAGGCGGCCCCTCCCGAAACTGCAAACCCCAGGATTCCAGAGGATGTTGCAAGTGGAATCATAGCGCTATAACAGCCTTGTGCGGAAATGGCCACAGGCTTGATTCCCCACTCAGCCATAGAAGCCCATTGGGGGACCGCACACCACACCTGCCACACAATCTCAGCCCCAGAAAACCCCATGATAGGTTCACCTTAGGGCTGCCATAAGTCAGAAATGACCAGAAGGTGCACAATGAGAACAATAACCTTAGTAACAACTGAACTGACAGAACCAGTAGAAGGTAATGTGTGAACGGTTGTACTGGGAACATGGAGATCTAGGTTCAAATCTCAGCTTGGTCACAGAATTTACCATGTGAGCTTGGGCCACCACTAATCCTCCTTAGCCTTATAGGTCCGGTCCTTCTTGTAGTCTGTGCTCACTTCATTTGGGCTGAAAGGCTGAGGTGGGCTTGTTTCTCATGGAACAAGGTTATAGTGCTAGGCTTGAAATTTGGTGCTCTTTGAAATTCGGTGCTCTTTGAAATTTGGTGTAATTTGCTATAGAATTGATGTGCGTTAACCATTAGCTGTGATATTAATTGGCATTTTTAGATGCTCGGGGCTCATCAAGCAACCTTGCTTTAGAATTGTTTATTCTGCCCTGTTCCTGTTTATATTCAGTATGTGCAAAGAGAAGGACACTGCTAACCTGAAAGATATCTTGGAGAATGACCTAGGATGTCACAGGGTCGTGTAGATTCGGGAAGTTAAGGGTCAGATGGAGTGCAACACGTGTACAAGCTGTGATTCTGCCTATGCTAATGCATGAATCTTTCCTTTTCTGTAAGCATTCTTTAATATAAACATAAAAATGATATAAGAAGGGAAGCCTGAAAGAATAATTCATCCTTCCTGGGAGGGATCCCTTGGCCAAAGAAACCTCTGTGTTTGTTTTTCTCTCCGTCTCTTTCTACCTTCCTACCTTCCTGTGTGCGTTTTTCTTTCCGTCTCTTTCTACCTTCCTACCTTGTATTTGGGGGTTCAAGCTAGCTCCATGTCCCCCTGCAGATACGCTGATGTGTGGTTTGTTTATGCACCCTAACAATAGAAGAATACCTTCACATTTTGCCCCATACATTGGATCCTTCAAGGACTAAGGACTTACTTTTTATTTAATGGAAGTTTGGGATCTAGACCAGTTGATGGTCGAAATGGGAACCAGATGGTACTCCTAGAACTTGGGTAAAACCCAGCCAAGTCAGGAGCATGGCAATCCCATATCCTCCAAAATTTCCCAGATGAAAACTACATACAGCCAAGCAGACTCAGTGTGGTCACGATGGCATTATTAATGAGGGAGAACACACAGGCTAGGAGGGGATGCAGCAGTTTCCTTTTGCCTGAGGTTACTGGGAAGGGCACGATTCCACCTCGCATTCTCTCCTCTCTCCCCACTGAGTTAATTGAATGCAAACTGCTCTGCATTTTGAACTCTCTTTGCAGAAATGGAAGTAAAATGAGGACAAAGGGGGAAAGTGGGAGGAGGAGAGAGAGCCCGTTTTAAAAGCAGCTGGAAAAGTGGGATGGCAGAGGATTGATCAGAATTGCCCCTTCCAAACTGGTATAGTTGGAGGGTATGCAACCTTAGGAAGGAGGAAAATGAATCCTGTGTAAATTAAAAGTCTGGACAAGGCCCTCGTCTATCCTTTGTCGCAGTTTGCAGCCTAGATCTACACATGCTCCCCAGAAGAAAGGTTCATTGGGTTTATTGGGTCTCCCTAGTAAGTACACAGAGGATTTCAACCTCACAATGGCAACAATTGTCACGGTATGTTCACTGAAGCTTACTTCTCTGTATATTTAGCATTGCAACCTTCATCTGTTAATTTAATACATTACCCTTTGAAAATGGCAGGTGAATAATCAGCTAAACATCGTTGAATCACTTGATAGTTTCAGGCTGAATGACTTGAAATCCATTTCCTGAGCAGGGCACTGAAACTTATAGAATAGAATCATAGAATTGAAAGAGACCCCAAGGGCCATCCAATCCAACTCCATTCTGCCATGCAGAATCAAAGCACTCCCAAAAGATGGCTATCTAGCCTCTGTTTAAAAACCCCCAAAGGAGACTCCAGCACAATCTCAGTCTGTGTATTCCATTGTCAAGCAGCTTCCATCTGGAAGTTCTTAATATTTAGGTAGAATCTCTTTTCCTTTAGTTTGGAGTCATTGCTCCATGTCCTAGTCTCTGAAGCAGCAGAAAACAAGCTTGCTCCATCTTCCACATGACATCCCTTCAAAGACTCAAACATAGTTATCATGTCTCCTCTTAAACTTCTCTTCTCCAGGCTAAACTTACCCAGCTCCCTAAGCCACTACTCATAGGGCTTCATGGTTTCCAGGGCTTTTACAATTTTGGGCACCCCCCTCTGGATTTACTGATAGGATTGCTAATGGCTAGAAGTAACTACAAAGGCTATGGGTAAGTCCCCACCCAGAGATGGGGGATTCTAGGAGTTACGCTCCAAGAAAAGGGACTTTTCCAAGCTCTGTTCCAGACCTTGAAAGGTGAAGCTGAAGCCAAAGGAACCTCTTTGTCCTACCAAGAATTCTGGATGGTGATGTTGATGATTTCTTACGCACCTCTCCCTATGGATCAAGGCAGGGAACAACAGATTAAAATACAGCAACATGCAACATAGTTAAAAGCATAAACACCTATTTAAAATGCATAATCCATTAAAAGAGTATAACATCAGTTTAAAAAGCATACACGTTAAGAACAATCAATTCATAATTTAAATCGTATAATTCTGAGACCTGAAGTCTCAGGATTGTTCATGGCAGGGGTCAAAATTTCAGCTTCCACTTAAAAAAGAAAAATAGTGCACTCATGTCCTTTGATTCCCCCCTCCGCCGGAAGAGTGTCGGGGTGCACAAAGGGAGAAGAATAAATATGGTGTTTGATCAATCACACGGCACTCAGGTGATTTCCAAGTCACCTATGCTTTATCGGACCAAGATGAAGAGCAAACACATCCTGGGTGGGCTTAGTGGTAGTGTGTCATTTTGTTTAGCTCTGGGCAAAAGGGAAACCTCTCAGTGTTAAGAACCTCATTCAGAGAGGCAGGAAAATGCTCCGCAAACTGATAGATTAGGGCTTAACAGTGCTCTTATCAATAGATAGCATTCTCCATCCCCCTTCTCACTTGCTCACCATGCAGTGCACTTCATGTCCCTTCATCAATCACACTACTCTAATATCATCGGTTTCCCTGCACAAGAATAACTGTCAGTTGTGCATATATTCAGATGAAAGACTAATACAGCTATGCAAACAAATGGTTTTCCCCCCTCCATTTCAAGCTAAGATAGCCAAGTCAGATGCAAGCAGATTATGCATAGTAGAGAAAATGACTATTTGCTGTACCACCAAAACTGCTGGTAGGGTGGTTCACAGGTGTTCCAGAGCTGGGTCATTGCTGGACACGCAGGCTGGGGGATACTGGGTGTTATAATCCAACAAAGTAACATTTCCAAGCTCTGATTTTGTCCAAAGATTCTAGCTACTCCCTTATTTTTAATGTTGCAATAATTTGGTTGACCTATCCGAAGGAGGGGGCAAAGTGACCAATCACAGCCAATCAAGGTGTGGATGATTTTCAGTCTCTAGGGCCATTTCCGCACTACACTGTTACCACGCTATTATTCTATTTTCAACATCCTGTGGAGTTCTGGGATTTGTAGTTTAGTGAGGTCTAAGAGTTCTCTGGCTGAAAATTCTAAATGCCCCTCTCGAAATTGCAAACCTCAGGATTCTATAGGATGTTGAAAGTGGAATAATAGCACTATAACAATGTAGTGTGGAAATGGCCTAAATCTCTGCAACGCTAGACATTTACAGACTGGGAAGGCAGAATTCTTATGTGGGTGGTGAATGCCCTCATTTTGGACTCCCCAACATAACTGTTCCCAAATACCCACACTACCCAGTTACAACATTTTGATAGCACTTTAACTGTTGTGGCTCCATCCTATGGAATCCTGAGATTCATAGTTTGGTAGGGGTTTGAGCTTTGGACTATGACCCCAGAGCCCAGGTCATGGTCCCACACAACCATGGAAGCCCATGGGGTGACCTTGGGTGTGTCGTACACTCTCTGCCCCCAGAAAACCCCATAATAGGTTTGCCTTAGGGTCTTGTTACTCCACTGGAAAACCCTGTCCCGCGGTCTACAATTTTGATATTAAATATGATTTCATGTGCCTGAGAGGTTGCCCAGATGGGCACGTAGGCAGCAACAGTCGAACGATCAAAAACCAGGTCAGGCCAGTAAAATCCCCCGTCACGTAGCCCCAGGAGACCTCAAGCTGGGCAAACCCACAGTAAACAAAGGGTCCTTGGCCCCAGACAAGCCCACTTGAGGGGATTAGCGTGTTTGCCCCAAGTTGAGCAAATATCTTATCAGGTGAGAACCATTTACATGAAGTCACACCACAACCCAATGCAGCCGAAGATCCTGAGACTTTGGCAACACCTTGTAATGTCATCACGCAAAGGAAGTTACCATTGTGGAGCTTCTTTCTTGTTGCAACACCCATTGTCCTCCCTGGGAAAGGATTAGCCCTCTGGGTACTTTTCCCCCTACACATAGCCCTAGTTTTTGAGCAGTTCTTTGGATCACTCCCGGTCATACCAACTGACCGTTTCTCCATCCGTTGAGTAATCCCCTCAGCCCTCTCCGTGCTGAGCTCCACTTCTTCACTGTTTTTCCTGGACCAAGGACTTCAGGAAAAGGGGCAGTATTACCCCACCTACAACCCCTTCAATATTCCCCTATCCAGTTTCTTCTCTTTTGCTTCTTCTTAATAACTTGAGTGAGTGTGTGAGTGATTGCGTTGGTGCGTGAGACTTTCATTCAATAAAATCATTTTATTAGGCATTTTCGTTTGGTTTTTGGCTTGGCCTGACCCCGTAAAAACTGGATAAAAAGACCTCGCTAGGCTACCCTGCCTCTCACATTGCTATTCTTCGTGCCCTGGCTAGTCTCTATTCCCCATCATGTGGAGCACATTGAGGTGTCCCCCAAGGGTCCCCCGAAATCAGGGTAACAGTCTCTATAAGTTGGAAATGACTCAAAAACACATAAACATAAGGTCTTGAAGTTCTCAAAGTCCTCCCAACAGATGGCCATCCAGATTCTGTTTAACAACCTCCAAGGAAGGAGACTCAACCACACTCCAAAGCTGTGTTCAGGAACTGACTAGGCTAGAAGACTAGGCTTCTTAGCTTTAGCAAGCTGCTACTTCTGCTGGACTATATATCCCATTACCATAATATGGAGGGGATCCTGACAGTCAGACTGCTCTTACTGTCAGGAAGTTCTTCCAAATGGGTTCTTGTGGGGTTTTCTTGTGGGTTTGAGGCCATGTTCTAATAGCATTTGCTCCTGACATTTTGTCTGCATCTGTGGCTGACATCTTCAGAAGATTTGGAGACATGGAGGAGGAATGGAGTATATATAGTTGTGTCATCCGCGGGTGGGAGGGATTTGCATTTGTCATGCATTAGTGACGCAGCTGGTCTGGGAAATAGCTCATTGTTGAGTGGACTAGCCCCCAAAGAGGCCATTGAAATCCATAAACACCTGGACAATTTTAACAGGAAAGAAGAAACTTGGAAAGTAAGCAAAAGTTGGCTGTCAGTACTGAAAAACATTAAAATGAAGACTCAAAAATATGCCAATGAACACCACCCAGACTTAGGAAGTCTCTCTACAGGAAACAGTGCAATGGATTGCTGACAAGTACTTAAATGCACACACAACTGTTATGCGTATCCCCTGATTAACAATGCAACTCTGGGAGCTAGTCCACTCAACAATGGGCTATCTCCCAGGCCAGCCACATCACTAATGCATCACAAATGCAAATCCCTCCCACCCACAGATGACACAACTATATATACTCCACTCCACCTCCATGTCTCCAGATCCTCTGAAGATGCCAGCCACAGATGCAGGCGAAATGTCAGGAGCAAATACCACTAGAACACGGCCTCATAACCCGAAAAAACCCACACAACAAGCCATGGATTCTGGCCATGAAAGCCTTCGACTTCACAGTTCTTCCTAATGTTTAGGTGGAATCTCTTTTCCTGCAGTTTGAAGCCATTACTCTGTGTCCTAGTCTCTGGAGCAGTCAGCATCTGCAAGGAATTTTGGAGAAGCAAATAAACACAGGGAACAGGGTAGCCTGCAGACTTGAGAGGAAATAAATAAATAAGTTTGCTAAACTTCTTTGACCATATCCATGAATGGATAGACACAGGAAAGATTAAAGAGTGGTGTTATATACCTCGCAATCTAAATTGTCTAGGTGTGGAGCTCTTTGGATGTATGGGACTTCACATTCTCTCACCCTTAGCCAGCATGGGAGTTGCAGTCCATGACATCCCTACGGCACAAGTTTGGAGGAAGTCTTATCGTTCGCCTTTTGTGCATCATCTTAAGAACTGCAGTGACATCTGGTGGCAAAATGAAAAGTCCCACCAAAGCCTCATTTTAGGACAACCAACCTAGATTTCTTTTACAAAGCCCAGTTACAGCATTTTGATATTTCTTTAACTTCCGTGACTGCATCCTATGGAGTTTTGGAACTTGTAGTTTGGGGAAGCACTAGAGCTCTCTGCCAGAGAGAGAGCTCACAAAAGTGCAAATCCCAGGAGTCCATAGGATGGGGAGATGAATTAAAGCGGAATGCTAGGAGCTATAATTTAGTGAGGTCCTCAGAATTCTTTGCTAGAGAGCTCTAGTATATCTCTGCGGAGATTTCTAAGGGCATTTCTGCACTAGCCTGTTATAGTGCTGTGATTCCACTTTCAACATCGTATGGAATCCTGGGGTTTTCAGTTTCGGGAGGGGCCTCATGGCAATTAAAGTGATATTAAACTGTTAATTGTGTAGCGTGAAAGAGACTCTAAACTAAGGCTAAGCACGCTAGGCTTAACATAAATCAATCACAGAAGCATCCCCACCATTCCGTTTTAATAAAATTTGTAGATCTTTTCATATCACTTAACAACATCCTTCTCTCTGGGTTCTTCCAGATCATGCTTTTATTGGGTAATAAACCTTTCTCAAACATGCAATTTTCCAAGTGAGCTCTGAAGAGGATCATTTGTAATCCTCCTCCGTTTGGCCATTGCACTTACCACAGAAAGGCCCAGAACTGCAGAGCTCAGGTAAAAACCCAGCAATGAGAAAGACAAATTTCGTGGGGGGCTTGATTAGGATAGAAAGAGAAGCGTAAGCTGCTAATATTACACAGACTCTGCATAAATCTATGCTATCACTCCATCTGGAATATGGTGTACTGTTCAGTTCAAAAAAAGATATTATATTGCTGCACAAGGTGCAGAAAAAGGCCAACCTAAATGAAAGGGCTAGACAAATGTCTCCTTATAAGGAACACTTGCAGATTTTCAGATTAGAAAAAAGGCCGATAAGGCAGGGGACAGAGTAGAGGTGCATAAAATTCTGCAAGATATGGAAAAAATGAATAAGGAGACATCTCCCTCCCTTAAAATGACCAGAAGAACATAAGGTCATCCAGTTTTGTAAGGCATCCCTCCAACTGTCCCAGTTTCATAGGGACAGTCTTGATTACTTCTCTGCCATCCCACATTTTCAGCTGCTTTGAAAATGTCCAAAATTCTCACTCCTTCTCCCACTTCATCATCAGCTTATTTCAGTGGCTGTGAATTGAGTTCAAAGCGCAAAAGCAGTTTGCACTCCATTAATTCAGCAGGGAGGCGCGGAGAGGGTGGAATCTTGCCCTTGCCAGTACGCTGAGGGAAAGACAAACTGCTTAGCCTCTCCTAGCTTGCATGTTCTTCTCCAGCAATAACTTTTGCCATCTTGGCCACACCGATGTTGCTTAGACCCAGTTTTCATCTTGGAAATGTGATATCAGACTTTCCTCAACTTGAAATGGAACTGATGATTAGTGTACAGAATGAAGCTTAACGTATAGAATTATACCTCTACAAAAGAAAGCTAAACTGTTCGAGTAAGACATATCAGGTACAGGTTTTTTTAGGTTTGTCGTTGTTATGTTCCTTTAAGTCTCCATCCCAGGGTGATCTTGGCAACATTTGTTCAGATGATAGCAATAGCAATAGCAGTTACATTTCTATACGACTTATCTAGTGCAAAGCACTCCCTAAGCGGTGTACAATGTGTTTTTTGAACTAATTGCCCCCAACAAGCTGGGTACTCATTTTACCGACATGCAGAAGGATGGAAGGCTAAGTCAACCTGGAGCCCAGCAGGATCGAACTCATAACCTTGTGGCTGCAGTACCGGCATTTAACCATTGCACCAACAGGGTGCAGAGGAGGTATACCTTCTAAGGTTGAGAGTATGTGTTTGAATCTTTCAGGAAAAAAAAAAAATCTACATCATTGATCCAAACAGAAACCCAGGCATCAACTGAATCTTCAGTCCCATCAGCCAGGAAGTCCGCAGAACCTTTAGGAGCCGTTTGGCTTTCGTAGGTCTATGAAGGAGAGCATCTGAATTGGTCCGGCAGTGCAGCAGGGAGAAATCAACTACTGTCAAGGTAAACTTCACAAGGAAATGATCTGCACACCAACATCTCCCCTAACATTTCGCAAATGAAACCCAAGACGTTTGTGGCCAAGCAACATCAAAGTGGAGTCAAGATGGCAAAAGGTATTAATGAGGAAGAACACACAAGCTAGGAGAGGCTGCAGCAGTTTGCCCTTGCTTGAGTCTACTGGGAAGGGTTCCCTCTTTGGCTTCTTGAGCTAATAGAGTGCAAAGTACTTTTGCAGTCTGAGTCCAGGCCATTTCCACACTAGCCTGTTAGTGCTATGATTCCACTTTCAACATCCTATGGAATCCTGGGGTTTGCGGTTTAGGGAGGGGCTGCAAACCCAAGGATTCCATAGGATGTTGAAAGAGGCCAAAAAGGCAGCCAGTGGCACATTCCAAATGAAATGAGCAATTACCAGGGGAGGACCAGCAGAAATACCGCTCCTCTGTGTTGCAGAATCAGAGATAGAGACCCACGGTTAAGGAAAATTGTTTATTGTGCACAATGTCTCAGTGGAATCATTCCCAAAAGTCTGAGCCCCTTTACATTCATGGCAATTTATACATTCTCCAGTGCAAGACATCACATGTCCAAGAAAGGAAACTGACACAAACAATAGTTCCCACCATTCTTCTGCGTAATCTTACAAATGTTGCAAAGCATAGCGAGGCACATTCCATCCTCCCTAACATTCTATCTCACAGAGTTCTATTGTACTCCTTTCAAACACAGAGAGACTTCAATTGCAGAGGAAATCAACTGTTTTTCCCTCATACCCTGAGGTCATCTAGACGGACCCACATTATCTGGACCAGAGGGAAAGCTATCAACCCGTTCTGGCCTAGGAAAGGAGCAGCCAGTGAGTTTAAAACTAAGTTTAAACTCATTAGCTGCTGGAGGAAACTCCTCCAGGAGGCCCTGGAGCTTGCTGGGAAGGAGTAAGAGGTTTCTGCAGCACGAGGGAAACCACATGGAGGATTGCAGCTGCAACAAGCTGCAAAATTGCCACCTGGT
This sequence comes from Iguana delicatissima, assembly GCA_948472985.1. Taxonomy (NCBI): domain Eukaryota; kingdom Metazoa; phylum Chordata; class Lepidosauria; order Squamata; family Iguanidae; genus Iguana; species Iguana delicatissima. The sequence continues at coordinate 263,741 of CAOKZL010001360.1, forward strand.
AAGTTGGGCAGCTGTATTTTCCTTTATAGCTAGCAGTCATCTTTCCCTCATTTCTATAACAGGCTAGTGTGGAAATGGCGCTGCTGATGTGTTAAGACAGCTCCATCATTACTCGGGGGGGGGGGGAATCAGAGCAGTGAAAGAAATCAAAAGCAAAAACATTTTGCCCTAATATTTCTTTTTGTCTTACTCATTCCTATAAATATACACTCCTAAGTGATCAATTGACTCTTGGGATCCATAACTCAGGAGCTACTTGTCTGATGTGCTGTTTGATATTTGGAAAAAAATCTCTTAATTTAGAAATAAAAGTTTCTGAAATTGCGAATGGAGGAGAAGAACACAGCTCAGCCCTCCTGACAGGTTGCATCCACCATACCAAGCCTGCAAAGACTCATTCCCCTTCACCACTATCCTGCAGGCAACAGATTAGACAGACCCTTGAAGTAGCCAATCCATGTAGAGAAGGGGGGAAGGACCCTTTTGAATAATCTGAAAAAGAAAAAAAATTGAATAATCTGGAAGTTTTATTATAAATATCTTCAAACGAAACAATGCTGACTCTCTCACTCATAAAAACCTCGTCCTCTTTTAAAGGCAAAGGGTTAAAAAAAAGATATTTTTTTCCATACAGGCATGTCATTAGTCAGCCGTACACCGGCGAGGCGGGACGAGTGTCAAGGCGGGGGCTTTGGTTGCTACGCTACGACACAAGGGACCGTACCAAACGTGCCTTCCCTGGCTCCCCCTCTTTTGCGGTCTGAATTGGTGCCGCCTGGTCTGACGAGGGTAAAGAAGCGGGCGTGGTTTTCTGGCCTGTCTTCCCCCCTCCCCAATGCTCGCTCAGGATTGGTCGGGTCAGAAGAGAGGGCGTGGCGTGAGGGGAGGGGAGGAGCAAAGCGGGGGAGAGCCGGCGGTAAAGATGGACCCCGTGTTTTACGTCTTGGCGGCGCTGCTATTGGTGGCGCTTCTTATCTTCGTCAGCCGCGTCAGGGGACTGGCGCGCGCGGGTAGGAATGGCGGGGTGGGGGGCACCCCTGGGGGGCTACTCACCTCTCTTTGGAGGAGGACGAGGAGGGGGAGGAGGGGGAGGGATGGCGGCTACCCCAGAACCTATTTTTTACCGTCTAGGGTCGCCTCCCTCAACCTCTTGCCCTCCCAGCTTGGACTACAGCTCCCAGAATCCCCCACTCAGCTGTGCTGTAGCCCAACAGATTGGGAGGGCAACAGGTTGAGAGACCCGATGGCCTCTGGGAGATCTTGCCGTGTCTCTGGGGACGTGCAGAGTGCCTTTGCACGAGGGCCCTCTTTCTCAGTGTATAAAAGTAAATGGAAAAGCACTCTGTACATGGTCTAAGGTGCCTTGGCTCGAGTAAACCATTCTTTTCCAAACTCGTGCTGCCCAGGTTTATTGGGTTACTGCTTCCTGAACCCCTGTTTCCTTGGCCTAGCAGTTTTGCTTTTTGGAACCTATTGGAATAGGAGAGTGCTTCTGAGCATGTGCAAAGTGCTTTCCCTAGGAAGGTGGCTCAGGAGAAATCTTGTCTTGGTTTTGCCCTCTTGCACCAAGAGGCAGCAGCTTTCCAAGAGGTTGCAGGCAGTCCTCCCTAAGGATATTGTAACGCCTTTGAGATAAACTGAGAGAAAGAAATTTGTAGTGTAAGCTTTCATAGACTGAAACCATTTCCACACTGGACTGTTATAGCACTATTATTCCACTTTCAACATCCTGTGGAATCCTAGGATTTGATGCCCCTTCCTAAACTGTAAACCCCAGGACTCCATAGATGTCGAAAGTGGAATAATAGCGTATAGCGGAAATGGCCCCAGGCTTCTTAATCAGTTGCAGTAGGCTCAGTCTTTGAAAGCTTATGCTACAAACGTATTTCTCCCAGTCTGAAAAGTGTGACAATTTCCCTTTGCATTTTGATCCAGACGAACCCCACTATATCTTTGAATTCTCCCTAAGGATCATAATTCAGAATTTATATGTAGAAAGCAAATGCACAGCCACTGAGCTGCAGCAATTACTTTTCACAGTGGGGCTGTTTCCAACTCCATTGCTTACCAGACAGGAATGTTCCCCATCCAAAATCACGTGTCAAGTGGATGGGTAAGAATATATCTGTTTGATGTGGAATGGCTTTTTGTTAAATACTCTGAAGGCCCAGGTCCCATCTGGTCTTGGGAGCTAACCAGGATCAGTCCTGATAGTAGTCAGTGGGGACAAATACTGTGTTGGTCTCTACCCTGAAGGGACCAGATTCTGTCTGGTCTTGGAAGTTAAGCATGGTCAGATCTAGTAAGCAATTGGATGGGAGAGTGCCAACAAATAGAAGGTGCTGTAGGCTGTATTTCAGAGGAAGGAACTGGCAAAATGACCCCTTAATTACTCTTTACCTGAGAAAACCCTATAAAATTCATGGGGTTGACAGTGGACTTAAGGGTGTATACACAGACGTAGGGGGTTAATCACATCTGGGACTTCACAAGAACAAGAGTGAAAGATCAGGAGAACTTTCTGTGTCTTAACATGTACTTGCAAATTTTTAAACGTCTGAGTGGAGAGGTTCTTTAACACGTGCAGAGTTGTGACACTTCTCAGTCTGAACTGACCCAGAATATCTGTTGTCACCACCTGCTATATTTATACTTAGGCAGTATAATAGCCACTTGAGCCGAGAAGTGCAAAGCAATTGTCGTTACATAGAAGAGATTTCCATATCTTTCTGACTTATAGTTGCTCTGGATGTGTTCACAAGAGGAATGGGGTTAATTTTTATTAAAGGAATTCGTAGTGTAGGCCTATGTGGAGATGCTGTGGGCGTTGCTGAGCTCCAAATGGCATTAACATGTAGAAAGTGTCTGCTTAGCCGCTCTTGGGGTGATTCTGAGTGCTCAATGTAGGACTGAGTGAGCATTTTTGTCTTGGAGCTTGGACTCCTACCACAGTGAAACTGAATTATATGCCACGTCCAGGAGTGCAGTATTGGGCCTCTTTGCCCCACATTGATGGGGCGTAGAATTCAGAAGAGCCCAGCTGGCCTTCTTTGTGGGCTTTGTCACGCATTGAGCACTTTTCTCTTGCTGTGTGTTGTCTGCAACTGAACATTGATTACATCTTTCTCTCCAACCATTCTGTCACACGTCAGTCTTGACATTTCACAAGCTGAGAACATCTGAGCTGGGCTAGTATTTAAACTGGAGGTGCTGCACGCGGGCCAGGATGTGGTACAGCAGAGAGACAGCATGCCTTTAGACACAGTTGCAAAATGCATTGTTCCTCAAACACTCTCGTGCATTTCCTCCACTTGGAATTGTAAAGCTGGAAGGAACTGCCAGCCATTCTGTTCCAGCTGCCTACCTGGGCAGGAATCTTTGCAAGAGTTCTACATTTACCAGCTTTGTCACATAACTCTCCCTTTTAAAACATGTAAAGAATAAATTTATGCCTTTGAAAAAAAGGAAAATGAAGTTATATGACCATCATCCCTTTATTTTTCTTTACCACTGAAGCTACAAAAGAATTCGGTGCTTTTTGGTTTTTATGTGGTCCTAATAAAAGTATTTTGACAGTGTTTCCTATCTGGAGATAGCTTGTTAGTTAGATAAACAGGGATAGCTTGCCTCCCTTTCATACAAAGTATAATGTAGGCAAGCAGTCCCTTTAGCATCTCAAAATTAGCTGCAGTCTCCTAGCAGTGTGTATGTGGTGAATGACTTTCTGTCATGTCTTGCTGTCATTTATTGGTGGAACTTCATCTGAAATGGGCCTAGCAAGAGACAGAGAGAAAAATGCACCAGCCACTGGTAATCCTATTTAGTTTGCCTCTTGATTCCATCAGGATCAATGTGCCAACCTTTAGTCTTGCACTTTGGCAGCTTTTCCCCTTTTTATATAATTCTTTAAACTAAGGAACTAACTTTATTTAGTTCTTTTCTGTCTTGGCCAATGTCATAAAATCTCTGTTGACTTATGGCTAAATCAATTTAAACAATTTTAAAATGGAATGAAAATAATTTAAAATAATGTAAATAATTTCAACATTCTAAAAACATGATTAACACTCTTTCTTCTGCTTTTACAGTGGAGTTCCTGGGAGTGTTTGAGGGAGGCTCAAATGACTTTTTCTATTTTTAAAAGGATAGGGACTACTGTGTCTTTGACCACTGCCTCTGACACAGGGCAAGAGCTAATAACTAATCTATAAAATTGTTTCTTGAATCACCACCTTAAGACTAGCTAATACTTTGCCAACAGGACCTCCTCCTTCCTCTTCCCTTTTTGATGCAACATCAAACCTTCAGAAAAAAAAATCCATCAAACTCAAAAGCTTTTTCTTTGTGACTTTGGGGGATACGTGTAGTAATAAAGTTCCTGTGGCACTGACAGTTCTTATCTGGATATTTCTGTCATAAGACACATAGAAAAATGTATGGTGGCCAACTCCTGCCAAGTATGTCTGTGGACCATTATTTAGTTGACCTAAATGCATGTTTGGGACAGATGCATGCACCTATATTTCTGTAAGACTAAGGAACTGGCAAAACCACTCCTGAGGCTTCCTTGCCTAAGTAAACCCTATGAAATTCATGGGATTGCCCTAAGTTGACAGGCAACTTGAAGGCACACACACAGTGGAACTTTAGTTTTTTGGGATAACCTTTTCATGCCACTTTAATAGCTGATTGTAGCTGTTTTGTAATTTTAGTTAATGAGTCCACATAGTGAGTGATCAAGGCAATAAAATAATCAAAAAGCAAAATGTCACCACATGTGAAGGGCTCAGAACAGAAAGTGTCCCTGATAGCTCTAAGGCAAGTGGAATTTTGTGCATCAAGTAGCCAAATGAGAATTATACAATCATCCTCTAGCAAATTTATATATAACATACTGAGGCTCCGTTTGCATTGTTTTATAGAACCATAGAATTTTAGCATTAGAAGAGACCACAAAGGCCATCGAGTCCAACCCCCTTCTGCCTTGCAGGAGTACACCATCAAAGCATTCCCAACAGATGGCCATCCAACTTCTGTTTAAAAACTTCCAAAGAAGGAGACTCTGCCACACTCCCAGGCAGCAGTGTATCCCACTGTCAGACTGCTCTTACCAACAGGAAGTTCTTCCTAATGTTGAGGTGGAATCTCTTTCCCTGCAGTTTGAAGCTATTGCTCCATGTCCTGGTCTCTGGAGCAGCAGAAGACAAGCTTGCTCCATCCTCCATATGACGTCCCCTCAAATATTTAAACATAGCTATCATGTCTCCTCTTAACCTTCTCTTGTCCAGGCTAAATGTACCCACCTCCCTAAGCTGTTCCTCCTAGGTCATCATGGTTTCCAGGCCTTCTACCATCTTGGTTGCGCCCCTCTGGACATGCTCCAGCTTGTCCATATCCGTCCTGAACTGTGGGGCCCAGAACTGGACACAGGACTCCAGGTGGGGTCTGACCAAAGCAGAATAGAGTGGTAGTATCACTTCCCTTGACCTAGACACTATACTCCTATTGATGCAGCCCTGAATCACATTGGCCTATTGATATAGTTCAGAACATATTTTGCTGTTTTTCTTGGAATGATTAGCATTTAAGTAGCTCCTCAGATAAATATGGTTCCTACAGAGAGGGAAAAATCCAAAAGGCAGCCCATTTTTCCATTTTTTTTTAATATGGCAATAAAATAAAAGTAACATCCATCTTGCTGGTCTTTTTCAGTGGTACTCCTCAATATATTTTTACACACAATATCCCTGTAATTACGTCTTTAAAGTACAGGTTGAGCCTTCCTTATCCAGAAATCTAAAAACCTCCAAATCCCAAAACTATTTGCCACCAGCCGCCTGCTTGTACCTTTGAGGTGATAGCTGCTGTGCTCCTGCTTTTTTGTCTCTCAAATGCTTAGTCTCTCTCTTTTGTTGCCAGCCATCCACTTCCACCTTCAAGGAGACAGCGACAGTGTCCTGCTCCTTTGTCTGTCAAATCTGAGGAGCATCACAGCTGCCTCCTTGACAGTAGAAGCTTGCAGCTGGTGTCAAAAAAAGAGAGACTGGGGATTTGTGAAATGGCAGGAGGTATGGATTTGCATGGAGCACTATGCTTGAATTCGTGTTGTTTCACAGATCCTCAGTCTCTAGGCTCGTGTCTCACACACAACACTAGTAGCGAATGGACGAAACACGAGGCTGTTTCAAAAAGGTACTGTATTCCAAAAATGAAAAAAAAAAATCTGAAATTTCAGAATGCTTCCGATCCCAAGCATTTTGGATAAACGAGGGCCTCAACCTGTATTGATGTTAATTTTAAGTATCCTGAATTTCATGTATTCTTGATTTCTAAGATAGTATCAACTCTGAAAAATGTAGAGAAATATTTCAAGATCTTGGCTTTTTTAAAAGCACCAGCAGGAAATATCTGCCATACTAGCTGTCCATTTAGTTTGCCTTCTGCTGAGCAGTAGCCGGAAGGTAAAATTCTGTCACGGAAGGCAGTGCCGTCTTAGTTTCTGTTCAGGATGTGCCATTGCTTTATTGTGTTCGTAAAGCTACAGTCTAATAGGAGATCTTTCCTGAGTAGATGTGTATAGAGGTGTCCTGGCTAAACAAAATGCCCCATCCTATCTTATCCCATCTCATCCCTTGCTCTTTCTCCAAAGTTGGATTCAGGGCAGACTTGCAAAATAGAAAGAATTCCATGTTTTAAAAAATACATGCAGAAAAAAACCACACAGAAAGTTCAATGTAAGTCAAAGGCTTTCACGGCCGGAATCCATGGGTTGTTGTGGGTTTTTCGGCTATGAGGCCATGTTCTAGTAGTATTTGCTCCTTTAGTAGTAGTATTTGCGCTAGTAGTATTTGCACATGCAGGTGAAACATCAGGAACAAATACTACTAGAACACGACCTCATAGCCCAAAAAACCCACAACAACCCATACAGAAAGTTCCTATTCAAACCATGTCAAACTGTCTACAGAATCCCAGGTATTCAAAACATGGATTTAAATACAAAGAGTAAAAGTAGTATAGCACACTAAAAAGCCCTGATTTTTAGGGCTAATGTTAAAAATGCAGCCAGTCCTCTGGATAGGGCCAGGGATCATTTTGCTACATGCTTGGTAACAGCTAAAACAAAAAACTAATGTGAAATTAATATTGCTTTCTAGCTTTCTTAGGTAAGCCTGGAAGTCTGCCCTTAGCGTTTCAGTTTTTATTTTCAGTGGCACCATTCGAAGTGAAAAAGCAAACCAGGGTTTGAGGCAGGCTAAAATATCTGTCCTTTTTCTAGATGATGAAGAGCACCAGCAGCAAGTGGCGGCTGCTGCAGCAGCCAGGCCTCAACCCCTCACCAGAGAGCGAGGAGATGGGATGCCCAGGCGCCGAAGGAACATGGGGAACAGGTTGCTGGCTCAGAGACGGCAGCAGGCGGAGGATGTTTTGGAAGGTAACCAGCGCAAGCAACTCTTCTCTTTCTCAGATTGTGGCAGTTTCACTTTGTGTGAGTATTCATTGATAAAATGTACATCCTGTCTTTTAGTATTCAAGAAGTCTTGGGACAGTAGTGAAAACGATAAAATGCATTGAAAATGTACTTCTAGATGCACTACTAAATGGCACTGGAATTGCAGACAGCTGGGTGAGCAACTGAGTTCTTGGAATACTGCCTCCAGATCCATTAAGGATCATTAAGATTCTCAGGTAGATTTGGTAGCATTTCATGGTTCATTTTGGACCATATAGGAGGTTAGAATTTGTGCCATGGTGTACTTGGAGGGAGAAGGACTGTAGCTCATTGCACACGTATCAGGCTGGCCTGAGGGGTGCATGTTGCAGAGATGTTGCAATAGTTGAATTTGGGAAAGACAAAGGGAAAACAAACGTGCCTTCTGCTTTGTAGTGCTAGAGAAACAAGTGTTCTTCCTCTTGAGCTCCAGCTCAATACACAACCCTCAGGCCACATGTTGTAAAGTGAAGGAACCAGATGCTTCCATAGATCAGGAGTACTGGGTTTTGTCAGCACAGCTGGTGCCATGCTGGTCAAAAGCCTTGAAGATAATGCATATGCCTTCTTCATTCGTGCCACATTGGTGGGCAGGTAGCTGGTGGCAAAAAGTTTCGTCTTTTGGAGGTCTTTGGATTTCCAAATTATGGATGCTCAACCTGTACCAAGGATTGGCACACTGCTATTACTATGGTACATGTGGCTGTTGTGGGAGATATAGATGAACCAAGCCTTGTTACTGCACTGACACCATAATTATTTGCCTTATACTGAGTCAAACCATTGGTCTGTCTAGTCCAGTATTGTCAGCTCTGCTTAGCAGCAGTCGAGCGCTTCCTATCCTTTCCTGTTCCTACCTGGAGATCTTTAGTAATACCTGGCAGTCTCCCATCCAAACATGGATATACCTCTGTTAATGAAGTAAATGTGTTCCTATGCGTTACTTCTGTAGCAATGTGCACATGTGAAATAAAACAACCAGGTCTGATAACCCTTGCATAACTAAACAAAACTAAACAAAAAACATATGAGCCTTCTAGAGATCACTTGCAAGTTACTTTCAGAACGTATGTAGCAATGATTTCTTTTCTTTCACCAGCTTTCACTTTTCTTATGATTTCCAGTTTGGTGGCAAAACAGATAGCATTATGCTTTTTTAAAAAAAATGCTGAGTATAGCTGGCGAAGAGGCTTATCTGCTTTCCCCTTTTCTCTCTGTTTTGCTCTTTGTACTTGCCTAGTAAAGGATTCTGGAGGCAGCTGCTATTTACCTTCTGTGTTGTGGGCAATCACACGTGGCTGAAATAGGATGGGTTAGAATGGAACCCTATTCTTTCCCAGTTCAAGCTTTACAGCATCTTTTTTTAAAACTTTACACATGCTATTGCAACCCAACACTGGAAGTGTATGTTTCCCCGGCCCTCATTTTTGATCCCATGAATGCCCGTGCTGCTAAAAAATGCACAGCTAGGCAGAGGGCTAGGAAGAAAAGGGGACTAGAATACCTTTTAAAAGAACTTTGTACAAAGGAGCTTCTTTGTCAGACAGAGGCTTTGTCAACTGAGATAGGTTGGTGCTCCTGGCCAAGCACTAATATGACCCTACTTCTGTAATCAGAGAAGACTGTAAGTGTTCAGGGTGTACAACAGTTCTGGGTCTTGAAGAAATTTATCACAGGCAGTTCCTTGTTCTCAGTCCTATCAGTTTATTTGTTGATATAACTGATAGGATCAGGCAATCCAAAGCCATGTTAGAATCATGGAGATGGAAGAGACCCCCAACGGCCATCCAGTCCCACCCCATGCCATGCAGGAATACAGTGGCCATTTCCAGCCTATACTATTATATTGCTGCTATTCCACTTTCACCATCCTGTGGAATTCTGGGATTTGTAGTTTACTGAGGCCAAAGAGCTCTTCAGCTGAGAATTCTAAATGTTCCTCCTGAAACTGCAAAGCCCAGGATTCCATAGGATGTTGAAAGTGGAATAATAGCACTATAACAGTGTAGGGTGGAAAGGGCCACAATCAAAGTATTCCCAACCAGTGGCCATCCAGCCATGTTTTGAACTCATATATAGTCATCAGCAGCCTCCAGTTCCTAAAGCTAAGAGGCCAGATGCTTCCAGACCAAGTTGAATAAGGGGTGGTGCCGTGCCCTTGATGACAACTTTTGTCCAGCAATAAGACAAGTTGCTCAAAACAAGCACCTCTTTTTTTTAGGGGACTCTAGAGATTTTCATCATCATATGTAGAGTCTGATCTTGACCTTTCTTAGAAATTTAGCTTCCCTCATAGACATCCTAGCAATGCAGAGCTGGAGGGTAGACCTTATTTTCTGGTTTCTAACAAGGTTTTGTAGAAGTTTTTTGCATTTCTAAGTGGCTGAAAATTGTTGTGATTCAGACCACTGACCTCTTAGCCCCCTCCAACTATTCTTTATTCCCCATAGATCTACCCAACTTTGCTACCTTTGCTACTTTGCTACCTTTGCTACTTTGGGGAGAGGGTGAACCCTGGGGCCTTCTGCATGAAGTTTGTGACTTAATCACTTTGCTGTGATCCCACAGTATGTCCGGGTTCTCAAACTCTCTGGTTCACCCCTTAAACTAAGCTGTGCCCCTCATATGACCTGCAAACTCTCTCCCATCAGGTAGAATTTTCTACCTGCTGAAACCAAGAACGTTTCTTTGCTGGGAAATAAGCAGTACATAATGAGCAAGCAACCCCTGGATGCCTTCCTTTTTTGATAGGGCACAGTGCTTTTCCACTTTGAAAATTGTAGAACTTTTCTCTTTGTTCTGTCGTAACAGTGTGCCGGCTGAATTCATGATTATACTTAGTGGTGTGCAGATGATAAATTGACAGCCCTGAACTTTTCAACTTAGGGTGTATCTCTTTGAAGTGTGAAGGCATTTCAGAAAGAATAAAATCAGAAAAATGCTTTTGATGTTTTCAAGCCAGGCTGCTTATAATTTCTGTCAAATTACTGAATCCCCTTGAAGTAATCTCAAAGGCATGGTGCTGCTTTCATTGAATCTTCCAATGTGGCAAAAGAGTGTAGTGGGGGTGAACAAGTCACAGCTATATTGGGCTCCAGACACTGGTTGATTGACCAGTCCAGTATTGTTACTCAGTCCCCACTTGACTGTGGTAGTTTGAAATCGTCAAATGCCCCAGAAATGCTTTATTATTGTATTTGAGTATTACCCCAAACTATGGTTTGTTACACTATGGTTTGTTACACTAAAGTTTGGTTTTAGTGTAATCTCTCCTGCATTGTCCCCTCTGACTTAGCTCCAAAGAGAAATGGGAAGTGCTTATTTTACCCTCCCCTAACCATGCTTTGTCATTACATTCAAACCAACAGGTTAGTTCCACTGCTGATTTGTTCAGACAAGTCAGCTTTAAAAAGCTGTGTCTGATCCTAGCTTGTTTGGATAGTGCAAAGTGATGATAGTTCTCAGAACCAAGTGACAAACGGATTGACTTGAGAACAGAAGCCAGTACTTCTGATTTAAATATTTGAAGGGATGTCAGATGGAGGATGGAGCAAGACTGTTTTCTGCAGCTCCAGAGACTAGGACACAGAGCAATGGCTTCAAACTACAGGAAAAGTGGTTCCATCTAAACATTAGGAAGAACTTACTAATGATAAGAGCAGTTCCACAGTGAAATACACTGCCTGGGAGTGTGGTGGCATCTGTTTTTTTGGAGCTTTCTAAACAGAGGTTGGATGGCCAACTGCCAGGAATGCTTTGATGGTGTGGGGTTGGACTCGATGGCCCTTGTGGTCTCTTCCAACTCCATGATTCCTGCCACGTAAGTCCAGAATGGAAAAATAAGGGGGCCATAAACATAAGGTAGCTAAACTGTTGTTTAGCATTATGTAAGAATGAGGTCTTTAATGCCCTAAATTTCGGTTGTGTTTTGGGGTCATCTGATGCTAGCAGTGGCTGCATCCCAGACTCAGATCCTACACATGAGTACGGGCCTCAGTGACAGGCAGACAGACAGACACAGTATGAAGGTGCACATTTCTTGAGTTGAAACTGCCAGCATCTCTGAACAGGACTGTCAACACACAAGTGGATTTGGAAAGACACACAAAGCAAACATATTTCAGATAACTTCATTGGGCAGGTCTCAGTCCTAGTGGTTTAGTTTGTGGCCTCCCTCAGTTTGGAAAACCATGTCCTCTTTTGAATAGGATCCAAACTCTCATTAATTCAGGTCAGGCCCTCCACCCCACCCAAGTTGACCATTATGAAGGAGTAAGGCCATTTCTGCCTACACAGTTATAGTTTAAGAAGGGGCCTTAGAATGCTCAGCCAGAGAGCTCTTGGGCCTTAGTAAACTACAAACCCCAGAATTCCACAGGATGGTGGAAGTGGAATAATAGCACTATAACAGTGTAATGCAGAAATAGCGTAAGAATTCAGAGGAGGCAAGCTGGAGACTAAAGGGGTTTGATAGGCCCCTTTTGAATTAGCCCTAGTTTTCCTAAGCATGCCCTTGAGCATTAGTTAACAGAGGAGTGTAATTTGCTGTGCATTATGATTTAGGGATGCATGATTCCTATCCTATCTAAAGTTTGTTATGTTGTGATTTTCAAGTTTGAATCCAATCTACAATATTGTTTAAAGTTCGTTCCTCAAACAAGATTACCCCATCTGACTGATATGAACAGTCACTACAGTAACTTACAATTAAAAAAAAAAGTACAAAGTGTGCTAAATAGGACAGACATTTGATAACTGTTATATTTGTATGTTCCATCTGAAATGCATCCATGATTGTGTTCCCATGGATAACACAAGATTCTATCCTCGCTCTCTCAAAAGCCCTCCTGATCTGGAAAAAAACAGAAGGCGTTTCCTGAAAGATTAATGATGGAGCTAGCCGGGCTGGCCCCCCATGATGTGATCACTTTGGTAATGAGCTGCTGCTCTTCTTCATCTCTTTTTCTTTTTTCTTTCTTTTTTTTTTTTTTAAAAAACCTTTTAATAACATAACCTAGAGGAGAATGATGGCACCGAACCAGCTGAGTTCCAGTTTTCTGGGAAGGTTGGAGCAAAGAAACAGCGGAAGTTAGAGGAGAAGCAAGCAAGAAAAGCTCAGCGAGAGGTGAGTGTGATCAAAGAGAAGTAGGCAACTTGGGTGGGTTAAGGGAGCAGTTTTGCCTCCCCACTGCAAAGCATGGGCTGTGTATTTTTTTATTTTTAATTTATTTATTGTTTTGCTTTTTTTCAATACCAGAAGTGGCCAGAAATTCATGTGTGGTAAAAAGAAAAGCTCTTCTCCCTTCCCCATACATACCCTGAAGCAGGGGCCTGCACCTTGCTTTCAAGGAGAGTGACTGAACAGAATCAATTCCAGCTACTGGAACCCAAGCATCATTGAAAAACTTTTCTATAGAGTAATGGATTTGCTTGGAGAAATGCTCAAAGACAATGAACATCCACAGCAAGTCAAAATTCTCCAGGAGCTGCTGTATGAAGGATGCATGGAACAGTACAGTACAATAAGAATACAGTGGCCCCTCCACTTCCACGAGAGTTCAGGGTGCAGCACCCTTGCAAAAGTGGAAAAACTGTGAATAACGCCCCCCCATGCTCCCCTTCCCTTGCCCTTGCCTTTTGCTGTGGCGCGTGAGACTTCCTTTTCCGCACCGGGCAGAAGGCAAGGGAATAAGAGGGGGAGTACCACACACGAAGATAGAAGGTGCGCACGTTTCTTCTCACCCATTCCCTTGCCTTTTTGCCTAGAAATGCTTGCCTTCCTTCTCCGTGCCGGGCAAAAGTCAAGGGAATGGGAGGCATACATGCCTTCTCCTCCCATTCTCGGGCTGACAGGAGGACCAATCCACTACGCCGACTTGATCCTCATGCCAGCTGACGCAGGAGCTGTTCGCAGGCTTTCAGACTCCCTGTCCCTCTCCTTTCAGTTTACTTTTCTAGCGTACAGTACCTATTAACCCACCTATTCAAATCTGTACTTAACCTAGTGGTGGGTGTGGCTTGCTCCTCCTGTCATCCCAGAATGATCGTTCACGTAAGTACCAACTCTTCATTCTCGGGCTGACAGGAGGACCAATCCACTACGCCTGGGACTTTCCCAAGCTGTTCCATGGGTGGGCAATAATCTTTACAGTACAGCTTGCAGCACCCTGCGCCCAAAGGCCGTCTGAGCTGACCTATATTTATCTATCTTGTAGTGTTTAATGAAGGTGGACACTTCCTTCCAACCTGCTGCTCCACCAACATCTTCCAATGAAAATGCAGACTCATATGCCACTGACGTGGCCATTGAATGCATGTAATGCCTTGGCTGCTTGGAATAATCGTAACGTAGGAAAATGCAAGTCTTTATCCAAGACGCAATCACTGCCTTGCTTGCTCTGTGGCCAAGCGTTTTCGGTTGGAAAGACAATAGGAGTGCGTCTGACTTTCGAAATTTCTTTGTTTTCTTGATGAAGGCTTTTACCACTAGTCGGACATCTAATGTGTGCCATTTTTTCTCCGAAAGATGAACTGGTTTAGGGCAGAAAGTTGGTAAATGCATTAACTGTTGTTGCTTAAGCTATGTCAGGCATTTAGGTTTAAATGAAGGGTCCAACCCCACCGTCAACTTGTCATCCTCTTAGAAACCATCTAATATGCGGGAGACTCGCATACGAACCGCGGTCTTCAACTAGGAATGCCAACAGCGCCGCTACCTGTCTTTTTAAAGTGTTAGGCCAGAGACCTTTCTCCAGTCCATCTTGCAGAAAATTGAGTATTTGTGTCATTCCTACCTCAGTTACAGAAATTCTCTTTTCTACACACCATTTTGTGAATGTTTTCCATGTCCGTAGGCACGGAGAATGAAGGCACAGTGCACCCAGGCAAAAGGCAAGGGGTTGGGAGGACAAGAATGGTGGAAGGGAGGCACTCGCGAATAATCAAATTTGCAACGGTGAAACTCACAAATGTGGAGGGAGGACTGTAATAGAATCCTAGTGTTGGGCCGTGTAGTCCAATAACCTGTCATTCAGGAATACAGAGCTGCAGACTTCCTGAAAGATGCCCATCCAACCTCTGGATAAAGACCTCCAAAGATGGAGGGTCTGACACCCTTTGAGGCAATATGTCTCCTATAAGAACTCTCGAATAAGGTTAGCTATACTAAGAAATTTAAATATCGTACCTTTCATCCTCTGTATCCCATTTCTATTTTTTCCTTGGCTTCTCAACCTGCCTTGGATAGGTAGTGAAAAAAACTACCGTTCTAGCCATCTGATAATTTTTATATTGGTCTGAAACTGGATGTTTTTTTCGTATGTCTGGGTAGAACATCCATGTTTTCTTCTGTAGAATTTTTCTTCTGTGTGTAGATGGGGGAACATCCTGTTTAAAGCTCTTACTAACCTAAGTTCAGTACAGATATTGGTTGTAGCAAGCAATGCTTAAAAAAAGAAATACAGGGAAGAGGGGTAATTTTTTAAATGTATGACCCCCTGAAGTGTAATATCTGACTTCTCTCCCACCTCCTGAATTATCAAAGGCTGAAGAAGCAGAACGAGAGGAACGGAAGAAACTTGAGCAGAAGCGAGAAGAGGAGAGGCGTAAAGAAGAAGAGCGGCTGCGGCAGGAGGAGGAAAGAGAGGTGGGCTTTAGTGTGTGCCTAGAAAAGGATGGGAGCTGCATATCATGTATGGGATCAGTGGAGACACTCAATACTTTCTCTCACATTCACAGTCCTTATCCATCCATTCCAGTTCCTCTTTTTCTCTTTCTTTCTCTCTCTCTTACCTGCCTTCTCTTTCTCATTCTCTCTCAAGTTATCTCCCCGCTCTCCCCTCTCTTCCAACACATATGCTTCATAAATTGATAACATTGGAAGCCTTTTTGAAACCTAATCACTTGCTATAGTAAGAGGGAGGATAGCTTTCAATCTTTATTGAACAGTCACAGATTCTTAAAACACAAGATATCTGTTGTACAAAACAGGATAGAAAAGTTAAGCAATATAAAAACAGACGGAGGTAATATCAATTCAGAAATTATTATTAAATTAAATTATTAAAAATAATAGGCTTAGTATCATTTAGTACAATTTTAAAAGGGAGATAAACCTCAAGTATTACAAATGTGTCTGAGTCTTAATTGTACAAACTTTAGCAGCAGAGTAAATGAACTTCGCAACAATTTCTGTTATAACTTCTTAGTATCTCCTAACAGATAAACCAAGTACCATTCAGCGGGTCTTCTAGCGAATTTCCTTAAGAGAGGGGTAGTGCAAAACCAGTGTGGTGTACTAGTTTGGACTATGGTCCTGGAGAGCAGGGTTCGATTCCCCGCTCGGCCATGAAAACTCACTGGGTGAACTGGGGTGCGTCACCACTCTCAGCCCCAGAAAACCCCATCATAGGCCAGACATAGAGATCTGTCTATGCAAGGAGTAATTTATCCACTTTCCCTTTTTTTCTGCTCTGTTTGCTGTTCATGCATGCTCAGTAAGGGATTCCGGGGGCAGCTACTGTTTACCTTGCTTGTTGTGGGCGGGCACACGTAGGTTCACTAGGATTAGTCATGCTGTTTCCCAGACCAAACATTGTTTACTGCAGGCACACTGCTGCAATGCAATGCCAGAAGTTTGTTTTTCCACCCCTCCTCCACCATCTTCCCAATGCCAATGCTGCTAAAAAAACCTTTCAGCTAAATATAGAGGAGAAAACGTGGGGGCTGGGAAGATGTAAAAAGGAAGCTTTGTTTATTGGGGTATGCCTGTATATGCTGTTGAGTGGTACAATCTTTCAAGCATCTCCTCACCTATTTGTCTATGGCACGTATAACAGTCACGTCTGGATTGGAAAGGGTTGGTGCTGTTACTGTCAGTGAGTGGCATACCTAGAGCTCTTCTGCTCCCGGTCCATTTGCATATACACACCTGCTTCTTCTCCTGCCGTTCCTCTGGAGTTCTGTCGATTTAAGATCAGAGGATTGTCTTATTTATTTCTTTTGAAGATCTACACCCTGGGTTTTGATCAAACAGTTCTCAAGGCAGCTTGTAACAGAATGCAATAATACAAAATGAAAGGCATGCACAATATTCGCTTAGCTGGTGGAAGGGCCCAGTTGCATGCTTGTTTTCAGTGGTGGCACTCTCAAGGCAGTTCATGGGGGTGATGTAGGTTTTCTGGGGGGAAAAAACAGAACTGGATAATTTTCAGGAGATGTTTCCATATCATTATTTGATTTAACATGTTGTTGTTATTGTTGACTGCCATCAACCAGGCTTCAGCCATCAGTGACCCAAGGAATGAGAGATCTCGAAGTCACCTGTCCTGCTCAGATATTGCTCACTCAGGACTGTGGCTTCCTTGATTGAATCATTCCACCTGTAGTGCAGTCTCAGTCTTTTCCTACTGCCTTCTACCTTACCAAGCATAATTGTCTTTTCTGATGAGTCTTGTATTCTCACGGTCTGTCCAAAGTACAACAGTCTCAATGTACTCATTTTGGCTTCTTAGCTTAGTCGTGTTGGCTCCTAGGGAGAGTTCAAGCTTGATTTGCTCTAGGACACATTTATTGTTGTTCTGGCAGTCTGCAAAGCTCTTCTCCAGCACCACATTTCAAATGAGTTGATTCTCTTCCTGTCAGTCTTTTTCATTGTCTAGCTTCCATACATAGAAACCCACAATGTTATGGCATGGGCAGTCTTGACCTTGCTACTCAATGACACATGTCACAGTTCAACTCCCTGCCTGTACCTTTCTGCCAGCAAGGGAAGGAAGGTGATAGTACTTGCCCAAGAGGAGGAGGAGGCATTGGGGAGTGTCCAGTGCAAACTATCAAGGAGAAATGCTGAGCCAAGCGGAAGTCAAGGTCAAATCCGAAAGGTCCAGAATGCTGAAAGTCAGTCCAAAAGGGTCAAGAGAGCCAGAACACAAGGGTTGTGGGACCTTGAGTAGCGATTTGCTACAAGCAAACAGCAAGCCAGGCTGACCAATTTATATCCTGACAAAAACAGGTGTTACTCATCATTGTTCTGTTTACTCAGTCTTGCCCAAAGGGCTGCTCGTTTCTGTCTCCTCTGTGATTGGGAGCTGGGGGAATACAAAGGTGAATCTAAGTCCTCTAAATTATTGTTGATCCCCTCTCTCCCTGGCACTGGTTGCAGCAACTCTGTCTCAGCTTGTCTTTCAGCTGACGGAGGTGTTTCCAAGATAGTTTGGTCTATCACTGGCTCTGTTGCTGGCACAATCAATTGCTCATTGACCTCAGAGCTGTCATCTATCACAATATTTACACTTGAGGATCTTGTCTGGTTCTTTCATTGCTGTCCTTCCAGGTCCTCGTTTTCTTCTGATTTCTTGCCTACAATCACTGTTTTGATTAATGACTAAGCCAAAGTATCATTAACTGTTTCAAGATATTCATCATCTAAAGTTATACAAATCATCTGTGGTTGTTATTTTTGTTTTCTTAGTTTTTGCCTGGAACATTGCTTTTGCACTTTCTATCTTGACTTTCCTTAATTGCTGTCCCAGTAAACAATTGGGTTTGTACTAAATGATTTGTACAGGATGGGATGTTTGTACAGGATGATCTATTTTAGAGATCTGCGTGTGTCCTTTTGACATCATTGTCATATACAAATCATTTCTTTGTGAAGCTTTGGTGGTAGGTGATCCTCTCTGCAGCACTGGTGGGCCAAGTTAGAATGGTCCATTCCAAAGACCCGTAGAGTCCAAGGGGACTCCGAATGCTCCGCAGATCTCCCTGGCTGATCAGGCTGAAGATGTGTTTGAGGGTTTGGTCTCTCTATGGACCAGTGATGTGGGTTTTTCAGAAAAAGATGAACTGGTAAATTTTCTGAAAGACTTTTCATTGCTGTAAATAATATTGTTTGATGTAGCGTGTATGGTTTAGATGTTATATCCAAATATATTCAAAGCTTTATGTGGAAATTATTTTATTGGAATGTTTGTAATAGTGTAAAGAGAACAGCATATACTTCTCTTACTTAACAAAAAATGGCTACACTTGAAAGAACATTTTTAGGATCCATACCTAAAAAGAGCCAATTGGTAAATCAGTGTAGTGGTTTGAGTCTTGGACAACTTTTTTAGGACACACCCTTTGAAAGAGCTATACCTGATCTATCTCATTGCAATAGCTTGATTTGCTTTTCCTAAAGTATAACCATTGTACCTTCAGTTTCACTCACTCACTCTTTGTGCTACTAACCTGTTCCATTTCAAATGGAAAAAAACTGATTTCATGCAACTAGTTGATCACTTTTTCACTGAATGATGGGTGTGGCTTTGTGGGTGTAGGAAGCTTAACCACGGTTTTGTCATGACTGCTTGCACTTATGACTAGTTGAGCATCAATAGATTTTGCAAAATACATAGAAACAAACTTAGCAGTATGTTCATTTGTTAGTCTGTTTCTTTGAGCACTAGGGTTTGTCAATACTTGTCTCTTTAGAAGAATAACTAGAACTTTATGTCCTATATCTAGCTCATGTGACAAGAATAATTGTGATACAGACAGCCTAGGAAACTATGGCCATTTCTGCACTAGACTGTTATAGCACTATTATTCCACTTTCAACATCCTGTGGAATCCTGGGGTTCGCAATTTAGGGAGGGGCCTTTGTGGGAGCCTATACTTCAAACCTCAGGATTCTACAGGATGTTGAAAGTGGAATAATAACACTATAACAAGTCCAGTGCGGAAATGGCCTATGGATAAACACACATGCACATATACATATGTTGTGGAAAATGCAGCACTCCATATCTCTAGCTGATGGTTATTCTGGCCAAGTGTGCTTTCTAGCAGAGAGGAGAAGCTTGCTGCCCATCCCTGCACTTTTGCTGCCTAATGCATGGCATGAGGCTTGGTCTCCTTGCCATGATGCTCTTCCTGGGAGACAAGGTATGCTGTGTTTCCGTTGTCCTTACCTCTTCCCACCAGTCTGATAGTTACTTGGGATCTAATCCAGATCTTGCGAAAAATTACGTTTCTGGACTGCTAGAATCAAGTAGACTGGCTACTGGTTTGGGGTGCCTTTTCCCAAATTCAGGTCAAGCTCTACTGCCATACCACCCTGAGTGTACCATACAAGCCATAACATACAAGCCAGGGGGTGGTAAATCTATAAATAGATATATAAATGGGGACTGCTTCTCAGAGAGGGAGACTAAAAGCAGACCTGATCGGTTATAGTCCTGGCTGGCCCAGATCTCCATATTTTAACAGAGGGGAAGCAGGCATTGCAGTTCATGCAGAATCGTGTTGCCCTAGTGATGTTTTTAGACCATCACTCCCAGCGTTCCTCACTATTAGAGCTGCAAGGACTTCCAATCCGACAACATATGGATTCCTACCACTGGGGGTAAGGGAGTGGGGTGGGGGAACTGGGTGAGAAATGGAAAGGAAGGTCCAACATGGCAAGCGATTACAGAGGGTCTAGTGATTGCCTATAAGGTTGTCAGGGGAACTGTTTAATGCCATTTTGCCAGTCTTTTTAATTTGTTAAAAGATCCCCGCCTTTGCATTTGGGTGTATTGGAGGAGCCGTCTAAAACTTCTAAAAACCCAGTATTTGGGTGTTTATGAGTGCTTGTGTGTGCATGGCTTATTTTTTTTAACATATTGATAGGGTTAAGATTTTACATTTTTAGGAGTGCATATGTGGCAATTTCATGGTCATAATGTTAGGAGGCTCCAATTAAGTACCCCAATTACTTCTGGTATTTGAAACCAAGGGAAACAAAAGATTCTTAAATATCTCATTTCCTCTCAAAAGTCCCAAGGGTCTTGATAGATACTCCTCAGCCTGCATTGGCTCTTTGCTTCAGCATTGTGCTGCCCTGGGAATTTCCCTTTTGCCCCTGGAGGTTCTTTTTTGGTGGAGGAAATGGTTTACCACTGACATTCTATCAGTGAGAACAAATGTCTCACTTACTTCTGTTTGCGAGAAGCTTGCGATGTCTGGCTACCACAAAACCTGCCGCTGTTTGTGTAGTACTCCCTCTGCTTTGCATGCTTTCTCGATTTACAAGCCAACCCTATTTTAAATCAACAGTTTTAAACATGACTTATGTTCCCCCCATCTTTCTCCCCCCAAAAAAAAGAGAGAGAGAGAGAGAGAAACTTGTAAATTAAGCCTTTTGCCTTAACTTGGGTACTGTGGCCTGAACCCTGCTGGTAGTTCCTTTACTTAGCAGTGATGTAATTAAGCCTTTTACTCCAGGTCTCAAGTCAAGTCTCAGGTGTCCATCTTCAACTCTCAAGTCAAGTCTCAGGTGTCCATCTTCAAGTCCCAAGTCTCAAGTGTCCATGTTCAACTCTCAAATTGAGTCCTTGTAAGAAATGTTCAAGTCAAGTCTCACGTTAGGTCTCAAGTCTGGGAGCCAATTTTAACAGAAAAAAAATGGAGGTGGGATGGAGGTCAATGGCCATTCAAGGAGCTGCAGCTTCAAAAGTGGGGAATAGGATCTTTCTTATGTCCCATTTCCAAAGCTGGAGGCTTTTTTGGAAGTGGAGAATAAGATCCTTCTTATTCTCCTTAACTGAAGCTTCAAAAACTTTAGAAGGATCCTTCCTCCTCAAGCCTATTGCTCAACACATTTGCTGTTCCCCTCTGAGAACTGTGCCCTGTGTTCTGGGGGTGAGTTTTGCCTCCTGCTCTTAGGAGAAGTTTTAGAAGGCTCCTCCAATATGCATCAGGGACAGGCTGTCGAGTATATCTCAACCCCCACCCCTCAAGCCCCTTGCCTAACATGTTGCTGTTCCCCTCCAAGAAATGCACCCGTGCTTTGGGCTTCAGACAGATTGTCACATGACCAGTAGGCAAAAAAATGGGAGCATTGTGCAGAGTTGTAAGGTTTCTGGGTGAATGTGTAGCAGATCGGTCACTAAAAATATACAAATCAAAAATATGGAAGTCATGATGGGTGTCCTGCATTGGAGGGGGTTGGACTTGATGGCCCCTGGGGTCTTTTCCAACTCTATGATTCTATGAGTCAAGTCAAGTCAGTGTGTCATTTATTGCTGAGTCAAGTCCAAGTCGATTCATTGAAGCGACTTAAGTCTGACTTGAGTCAGAGTCTATCGACTTGAGTCTACATAGCTGTTAATTAGCGATATTTGCCTATGTAGTAATTCACCATTCAACAAATTGGTAGGATTCAGGCCACCATGAGCATGCAGGATGTTTAAGTCCTTCTGTGTATTTTGGTTGTCATTTGCAGTGTTCGAAACTTTGGATAGTTATTTGAAAGTTTGGATTAAGACCTAGAGCGGATTCACTGCCCTACTGAAATGAAAGCCACCAGCTCCCAATAATACATTCTTACAATTTGGTCTTCCTCTGCCTGGAGGTATAGCTGAAGGGTGGCAAAATGATAGTATTGACCCCCTCCCTAAAAATTCTAACCACCAGTGAAATTTTCCTCCAGTCCCCAAATTTCTAGCATTGCAGACAGCAAGACGTTGAAAATATCTCACACTTAGAACTCTTCCATTTGCTTTGTTCACATTTCCTTGGTTACTTTGCCCCTTTCCACTGGATGCCTAACCCATATTTCTAAATGCTCAACTGAAGTTTTAAGTTACTGCAACATAGATTGAGCATCCCTAATCTGAAGATCAAAAATGCTCCAAAAAGGGTGGGTGAGATAGTGGCTGAGATAATGACACATTCTGATGGTTCAGGATACACAAACATTGCTTCAAGCACAAAATTATTAAAAATGCTGTATAAAATTATTTTCAGGGATACGTATATAAGGTGTATATGAAATATAAATGAATTTCATGCTTAGACTTGGGTCCGATCTCCAAGGTATCTCATTATGTATGTGCATATATTTGAAAATATGGGGGGAAAAAACTGAAATCCAATACTCTTCTGGTTCAGAAATTTTGGATCAGGGATACTCGACCTGTATTAGAAATTTAGGGACTGAAGGAATATTTTTGGGGGGGCAGAATTTTTTTTGAGAGGGTAATTTCTTCTTCAGACACCCCCATAGCTGCATCCCCAGGTGAGATCCAGGCTTTGTCATACCTGGGGTAGACCTGCTAAATAGGGCTTAACTTTGGTTCTGTTGATTCAATTGGATCTGCTTTAAGAATGAATAAATCCACCCAATGAAGAATACTCCTCTTGCCTTTAAATATCTGTAAGCCAGGTGTTTTGTTTTGTTTTTAAATATATTTCTTTTGAAATTTGGACTGCTTCTACACTTCACCATTTAAGGCTCTCTATACCAACCTTCATATTTATTGGAGAAAATGAACCCATTTCATACTTTAGAAAAATTACTTGTTTGACCGGAATTCCAAGGGACATTGCCATATTTAAGATTGTGGGTGCTATTCTTCCAAAAACTAAATTTTTAAATTTAGAAAAAATGTTTGATAAGATTATGCAAGATAACTTGCTTTTCAGTGCTTCCCATGGTTAGCCATGGGGTGCTTCCACCACCCTACTTCTTTACCAACCAGAAAACAAAAGCCTAGGTCCCTTTTTCTCATCTCTTTCTTCAGATCTGATTGCAGGCTGGTGCAAGGCAGTTCCACATCATTTTCAGTTTCTTCCCATTCCATTTAGTTTTTTTCTCTTCGTCTCTATATGAAAGGCTGCTTTCCCTTAGGCAGTTGCCTTTTGCTTCCCTCCCTACAGCTCCCTCTTTCTCCTGCAATCTGGCAGTAACCCCCGTCCTCCACTCCTCACCCGAGACTATATCCTTTTAAAATATCAACATGTTTCTGTGCAGTTCCATTCCAGCTGCAGGTAGATTTTCTTTTAAGAGCAAGCAGGGTTTGCTTCATAAATTGATTGACTGAATAAGCTATATCAAAGTACATTTTTATTCCCCTTTCTTTTATCTTTCTAAAGCTCTTAAATTAACCAACAAGGCTGGGCTGTGAAGGAGAGCTGCTTCAGGGAACAAAGTAAAATCAGGGGTGGATTTCTTTGGGGAAGAGTGAAAGATTGTGTCACCTAACTTTTATAACCCTGGTTTTGAAAACAGGTGCTGTGCTGGGGTTGCCAGGGAAGTTCAAGTAATATTTAAGTTTCAGAAAGATACCTGCAAGACTCAGACATATGGGGAGCAATGCAATGTATGCTGTTAGCCTTCTTAATTTTACGAGGGAAGTATGGTACCATTTGTTGGATGGAAAAATACTCTACATATGTTCAGAGCTCCTTCTGTTTTATTCTTCCTGGTGAGTAGAGTAGCTCTTTGAACACTCTTGCTGATGTACATTAGTAAATTCTTTTTCTAAGAACTAGCTAAAAAAGAGATTTAAAATTATCTGTAGTGATCATGACAGCACTATGGCAATGTATCTCAGAGGTTAATTGTGCCTCTTAAGTCACATTAGGTTCTCAGCGGAAAGCAAGATTGCATCTTTGCAGGGTATAGAAACTTAACTTTTCGTCTTCTATCAGATCATGGTCAGATCTGATCACTGAAAAAAGGATGTCTTGATTTGGGGAGAGAGAGGAATTTCCTATTCTGCAACAAGTCAGAAACAGTGTTATGCAAATTGGCGGTTTTTTAAAGTGCTGTAAATCTTCCCTTTATAAGCCACAACACATTAAAGAGTTTTTGGTTCCTGTTGATTAGCAAGGTTAAGAAACAGAGAAACTGAAAGGGCAGCTTATAAACTGAACAATATGAACCAGGGGTGCATTCTCATTTCTTACATCTCCTGACTAATTTAAATACTTTAAATATCATGGCAAGGTAAGCAGAAATTATATTAGTAATGAACAGTTTGCAAGATAAAACCTAGGAATGTGGCTTACACTGAAGTCAGACCACTGAGCCATGTTGCTCAATGTTATATCTTCTGTCTGACAACATCTCCCCAGAGCTTTACACAGAGGTCTTCCTTCCTGGGCCTAAGCCGGAGATGCCCAATATCAAACCTGGGGCTTTTTGCATACAGCACATTGTATTCTGTCCCCTCCAATTGCTTGAGTACCCTTCCCCCCCCCTTTTGAAGGAGAGGCTAGTTGGGTTTTTACTGACTTGGCAGCTGCTGAACATTCAAAACAAAGTTTGTGGATGTTTTTGCCTTTTTTTAAAAGGCTTCTTGGGGCTTTTCACATTTTTTTTATTACAGTGTCTCTTGATTGTGCATAAGCTGCCCTGCAACATATCCAAGTGGACAGGTATGTATTGCAAAAATTAAACAATACAATTCTTACCCCCCATTCTTCTTTCTTTCAGGAGGAAGAAAAGAGAAAGGCAAAAGAAGAGGAGGAACAGAGGGAGTACGAGGAATATCTCAAGCTCAAGGAGAGCTTTGTGGTGGAAGAGGAAGGGGTGGATGAAGCTTTGACGGAGGAGGAGGTAGGATCTTCTGTACTCCCATATGAGGGGCTTGAGAGAAGGTTGCCGTAGGCCTGGGACAGGAGCCAGGAAAGCTGAGCCAGAGAATGTATGTTTCCAAATGAAATGGAACTGAAATAAGTGAGATAAGTGGGTGAGAGAGGGAATGTGGTGCGGAGAGGGCTCAGTGCAGCTGTAGGACTAGAAAGAAGCCCAGAACAATTAACTCAAAGGCCATGGCACAGTGTTGTAGAAAAAAAGAAGTGCTTAAGGGCGAATCATTTATGAAACAGATCGGTAGTGATTCTTAGATATATATGACTGATCAATTGGCAAGCATAGTCATCTGAACTGATTTTCAGCTGGAATGGGCATACCAGCCTGTTGATCTGTCAGATACAGTTAATTCACTACTCATCCTTTGAGCACACTTAAAATATTTCCACTGTGAAAATGGCAATATAATTTATTTATTTTGCTGTATCATTTAGTGGCAAAGGCAGAAGCAAGGGCAAATTTCTCCCTAGTTTTGCTGTGGTCAGGGACAATTCTAGCAACCTAATGTGTCCCACCTACCTACCTTTATGACAGTAGATCAGTAATTTTCCACCTCTGGCTTTCCCAGCTGTTTGAACTTCAGATCCCAGAAGTCCCAGCTGGTATGGTCAATGGTGAGGGATTGTGGGAGCTGAAGTCCAAAATGTCTTGAGGACCAAAGGTTGAAAACCATTGTGGTAGATGTCTCTAAACAGGCACAGTGAGAATTCAGTGGTTACTGTGCAGTTGGAGAAGTGTCTTAAGGCCTGGAAAAGCCAGTTTCAAAGTTTCACTCATGCCATGTTGTTATTTAATTAATTGTTTAATTAATTAATTGAAAAAATTAAAATACAGATGGCCCTCTATATCCACAGATGGCTTGACAATATTAAAAAAAAAATCCAAAAAGCAAACTTTGACTTTGCCATTTTATACAGGGGACTACATCATTGTACATAATGGGGCTTGAGCATCCAGAAATGTTGGTATCCGTGGGGGGTCCAGGAACAAAATCCTAGCAGATACCCAGGGCCCACTGTACTTCTAATCTGCCCAATATCAAAAACATTTTAGGACAGTTTACAAGCAGTATCAAAGCAACAAGTTAAACAGTTTGAAACAGCGCAAATTACTCAAAGAAGCTGAAAGCATATTGAATATAATCATGAGTTAAAAACAGATTTAAAAGATTAAACAAGTTTTTAAAAGTGTGTGTGTGTGTGTGTGTATATATATATATTATATATATATATACACATACATGCATATATATATTAATGAGACCCAGAGGCTTTGATGAATTTGGCACCTCAATGAAATAAGTGCTGGTGCCAGTCAGGACTCCAATGGGAGGGCGTTGCACAATTGAGGTACCATAGCTGAGAAGGCCCCCTCCCACGTCCCAACACAGTGTATTGACCTCACTGGTGGGACATGGAGGAAGCTTAACGTCCCTCAAGCCACATAGAGCACATTACTGATGTTGATCCCGTCTCATTCTAGCCTTCACAGAATTGTCATTGGTATAAAATATGGAGAGAAGACAGATACACTTTTCTGAACTGCTTTTGGGAAAGATATAGGAAAATAAATCTAATTTTTTTAAAATGTCATTGTACTTAGTTCGGTTATGAAACCTTTCGGTGATGATCTTTTGTTGTTATCATGTCTTTAATGCTTTTATAATACTGTGCCATAACTTTTTTTCCCCATTGATCACAACGTTTTTAACCTGACTCTGAACCACCTTCTGCTTTGTTAGTCTAGAAAAGTATTAGAAACACCATATGTTCAGAATTCAGCGCCCATGCTCTGTGGGGCCTTAGTTATTCTGTGGACACCACTGCTGAATCATTGAACACAAGGCATAATTTTAGCCAAGTCCTCTTTTATGTTGATCATTGCAGCTCATTAATATTGCAGGCTAAATTTTGCCCTTGGGTACAAGATGAGCAAAACGTACTGGAAGGCAGGGTGTGAAATGGTTTCCTCAATAAAAGAATGAAGCACGGTCATGAATGTGTGAAAGTCTTCCAAGGTCACTTGATATAAAGTGCCATCTTGTCCTAAATCAAAATGCTTTCTCTTCCCTCCTTTTTATTGCATGCTTATGGGTCAGGTTGTAGTCCTTTTCGCATAGTGTTTTTACAAAGCTTGCTTTTTAATAGGAAGAATTTCATTAGAGGACGTGTCATTATCTTACTTGTCATTCCACAAGTCTGGGAAATGGCAGCATTTAACACACAAATTCCCACTGTTAGAAAAGAGAAGAGGTTTTGCATTTGGAACCTGCAAGCATGCCCCAACCCTAAGTTGGAATAAGCTTTTTAAACGTAGTATATATGAGTCAGATCAAGGGCTGAATTCATGGCATGTACAGTCAGCTCTCCATATTTGCAGGTTTGACTTTCGCGGATTTGATTATTTGCGAGTTTCTCCAACCATGGCCCCCCACCTCAAGCATTTCTTTTCTGAAGGAATCTTCCCTCTTGGCAACTCCAGTCAGGCCCACACAGCCTTTCAAAAATCCCCATCTGGTCTTCCTCCACCAGTTGCTGGCCGACTAACTAAAGGACAGATTGCAGCCTGATTTCTCAGCACCACAAACCCAATCTCGTTGCCCCTCACCACCACCCAAGGTAGGAGATGTGTGAAAAGAGAGAAAGTACACTGTGCTGACCCACTCTCTTTCTCTCTGCTTTCCCTGACTTGGTTTGGACCCTTGATATCCACCCACCCAACTGTGCCTCAGCCCCCTTCTCACAGGCACACATATTTTGATATTTGCAATCACTCCCCTTTTGCAAGGGTCCTGTGCCCCTAACCCTAGCAACTGTGGAGGGCGACTGAAGCGTGATTGTGGTAGTGAGTGGCAAGCTTTCTAAGCCACTTCAGAAAAATCTGTAAGAATCTAATAGGTGAGTTGTCAGATATTTTTCCAGAACAGAAGTATCCAGTCACACCTAACCAATGCTGGAAATCTTTTGTTGTAGCCAATCAAGGACAGAGTATACTTAAATGTGAGAATCTTCTTTTATTGATCTATCTTATAGATTTACAAGCAGAACAAGATTTTGTCATTTGCTTTATCACAATTGAAAAGTTAAATCCTTGTACATCCATCTCCTTTTAACTAAAAAATGTTTCTCTTGCTCTGCCCAGTCCCATAGCTTTCTAACGGAACTTCTCGAATACATCAAGGTATGTTACTCTCCCTTATTTTACTCCTTCCCACAGAATTTACTTTTAAAGAAACAAGTAAACTCTTTTTCTGGTGCTGCAGGTCCAGCGCTTAACAATCAAAAGTGTCTTGCTATAAATCCAAAGACTATAAGCAGCCATCAGGTATAAGAAGTCTCTGTAGAGCAGATTGCTGATATTTTCTCATCAGCATGGTCGCTGCAATGAGCCTTATGGTGGCACTGTGTTTGGACACAGCACCTTCCCCGCATCTTGGTTCCCATGCAACAGTAAAACTCGGATCAACCCCTGTAAATTGCCACCCCTCTGAGCTGAAACTGTAGCTGCAGAGTACACACCTGGTAATCCATACTGTTAGGTTTGCCACCTGAGGTCTTCTCAGTTGTGCATAGCTGTGTGTTGGGAGGATCAGAAACTGGAAGTGGCAGAAATTTAAGAACATGTGTAAGGACTGCTGGCTTGTAGGGAGATGTAGTTGGAAAGAGAATTAACAGGTGTGTCCAGACACATCAAGTAATAGACCATTTTTTGGTCAGCCTTCTCTTAGCCTTCAAACTAATATGATAACTATTTTTAAATATCTGAAGGGATGTCATGTAGAAGATGGAGTGAGCTTGTTTTCTCCTGCTCTTAGGGTTACCAGAGGGAAAACTGGAGGCAGCTCCTGGACCTTTAATGTTTGTGTAAAGGAGGGAATTTCAGCAGAATTTGCTTGGTACTTGCCTGAAAACCAACTGCTGTTGAAACTCCCTCTTCTACACACTGATTAAAGGGACAGGAGCCATCTCAAGTGTTCCCTCTGGCAACCCAGCTGCTCTAGAGACTAGGACATGAAGCAGTGGATTTATATTACAAGAAAAATGCTACATATATGTTAGGAGGAGCTGTTTGACAGCTTCCCAATTAGGTAATAAGCAACACTTGCTCAGATTCTGTCTTCTACCCAACTATTAAAGATACAGGAACCATCTTCAGTTTTCACTCTTGGTAACCCTATACAGGCGTCCCCTGCTTTTCATCAGCCCCCTTTTTGGTGTTTCAACGTTTGCAAATTACAAACAAGTTCCATTAATTCAACAAGGATTTGGCTCTTTTGTCAGTTCTTCTTGCCCTACAGAGGCTTGCTTGGGACTGCCTGCTTGCTGTTAGCAAATCAAGCTGGAGGTGGGGAAGGTGCCAAGCCGACTAAGAGGCCAGTCCCACACGTGGCCAGTCCCAAGCTGTCCTCTGTTTTTCAACTAAATCCAATTCTTGAAAGTGCACCAACCCATGCAGGGAAAGCTTGTAGTTGGGTGCCCTCCTATGCCCCTATCACTTACAAAGGATTTCTTTCCCTCTTAAAGATTTCTCTGTTTCCATTAGGTCTCTGGATATTATATTGGTTATTTAGGGGTAACATCCTCTGTAGGGGCAAGTGCTGTGGGCATAATTGGCTACTCTGCTAATCATTCAGCCTTCTTCTGTTGTGCCGGGGAGGCGCTGTAGGTTTTGCCTCCCTTCCACACCATGTGGGGACAGGTTAGGATGACATTATTCCAGTATGTGATTGGTCCGTTTGTTGCACAGGGATGGGCAGGATATTGTTAGACAGCAGTGCCAGGATTGGTGGTTGGCTGCCTGCCTGGGCATGGTGTTTCCCTTTCAATGGCCCTTGTTGCCCATTCTGTGCCTGGGGTTGCCAAGGATCTGGACTACATAAGGCTGGTTCTCCTGCTGCAAAGGCTGCTGCCCAGTGGATCACGACAATAGGACTGACCTGCCTTTGTGTTTTTATCCTGTGTCCTTTTTAAGAGAAGAGATGCTTGGAGAACTCTGGCAGTTCCAAGCTCTGAGAACTGGTTTTCGTGGACTGGTTTCCGTTTAGTATGTTCAGTCCATAATACTCAGTTCCCTAGCTTGGCTGTATCTGACATCATAATTACAGAACTTGCGGCATTGGGTTTTATCTGATGAGTTTTTTATTATGATGAGTTCTACTACTACAACAACAACTGTTACTACTTTATTTATATTCCATTTTCCCTCCACAGCTGGGACTCAAGGATGGCTTACAAAAATTAAAACAAATGCAGAAAAAAACCATATAGATCAAAGCAGATAAAAAGATTATTGTGAAAATGCATTTGAACTATCTATAGAATTGAAAACATTTAAAACTTTTCCTTTAAAAGGCCAAACAATAAAAATATGGATTTTTCTATATATATTTTTCTGCCTTTCTTAAGATCTGTTTTCTGCTGCTGTAAAAGTCACTTAAACTGGAAGTTTCTTAGCCAATTTTCTACCTGGGCTTCAGGACAGGTAGAAATGCTTCATACTGAAAAAAATGCATATAGGGAATAATCAGTGAAGTAAAACACACAACTGATTTCTCAAATTCAGTGCCAGAATGTCTGCTTATGGCTTAGACAGCTTTAAAAAAGAATTAAGACAGATTTGTGGAAGATGCTTCTATCAGTAGCTATTTATCCAGGGTGACCAGATGGATTCTGTTATATGGAAGCTCCATATGTCTAAGCCTTAGTTTGCTGGGCAACCAAAAACAGAGAAAGATTGTTGTTTGATTTTCAGCTTGCCCAGGACACCAAATGTGGCAATCTCAACTTATACTGTTACCTACACCAGACGTGGGATTTCCACATGCTATTTGAAGGTTCCATCCTTTATCCCACCATATTTTATATATTATATAATATTATATATGTGTATATGTGTGTGTGTATAAAATATTACATATATAATAAATAATAAAATAAATATAGATATAGATAGATATAGATATATGTGAATATATACACACACACCTGAAACCCCCGACTCTCTTCTCTCAAGCTAAATCAGACCCCTACCAATCTCACAACTCAAACTCCTTTCTCTCCCTCCAACCCTAGGCTGACTCACACTCCCAACTCAAACTCCTTTCCTTGCTGAACTCTTCCCAAACCGAAGGCTAAACTGACTCCTCTCGTGCTCTAACTGCCATTCACCAACTTTCCCATGCAAATCTCCCTAGAAATTCCACCAGTCAGCATCCACTTCGACATTCCCCTCCACAGCTCTTGCCTCATATTCACATGATAAATCAAGCAACGTTTTTCTACACAAGCCCATGACATCGCAGACTCATCTGACAGCAAGAACAGAGCTGGGCTCTCCTCTACTCACACCTCAGCCCTGCTCTCCACTGGCAAGGCACTAGGGAGAAGACAGCTATGACTGAAAGTTGGGGTTTAAAGGTGAAGGACAGGTGCTTCATCCCTCTGATGGAGCTTAATGATACCTCATCCTGTTGGACAATCTGTACAGGAATAAACTTAACTAGAGCCTCATCCCAGATGTGCTCTGGCAGTCCTAAGCCAGCATCAAAAGTGAATGGAGTTTTTGAGAATTTCATTCTGCTTTTTTCCTGCACCACCACCCCCCAGATCACCCACCATGAAATTAGGTTGAGTGCTGTAGGTTCCCCAACCTAGCTGCAGAAGGAAAAACAAAAGATGAAGCCAAATACAGACTGAGTATGCCTTATCTGAAATGCTTGGGCCCAGACATGTTTTAGGTTTCAGATTTTGGAATACCTGTATTTACATATACATAGAATACAGTACTCTCTGGGGGAGCCCAGTAATGAATGAGCAGGAAAGCCGCAGCATCAAAGGCAGAAACAGGCAACTGGCGGGCTTCCTGGAGATCTTCTGTACAGTCCTTTTTTTTTAAATACAGGTATCAGGTCCCTTATGTCCTCACTCTCTTAGATTCACAATCTCTCTCCAGCCTCACGTCTCATATACAGCACAAGTAATGAATGAACAAGACAGGAGGCTGGAGAGAGATGCGAGGATCTGTGAAATGGTGGGAGGCATAGATTCATGCCGAGCACTACACTTCGATTCCCGCCATTTCACAGTTCCTCGCATCCTTCTCCAGCCTTGCACGTCATTCATTCACTGTTTGTGGTGTGTATGAAATGCAAGGCTAGAGAGAGTCTGAGGATCTGAGAGAGCAAAAGTGCCACAGGAGCAGCCTCAAAAGTGGAAGCAGATGGTGGTGGCAGAAAATTTCAGTTTTTGGAGCTTTTTGGATTTCCAGACTACGATGCTTAAACTGTAGTCTAAACCAGGGATGGACAATGGTGCCTCAGTGACCCCCAGTGCAGTTGTTTTAGCAGCACCTGACTCCCCACAGCCACCCTCTTTCTCATACATTGTCCCTCCTGGAAGCTTCCGGGCAAGGCAATTCATTGTTCAAAAAGGTTCCATTTGCTCAACTGGCATTTAATATTTAAGGTTTTTTTTCAACTTGGAAAGTGGCTTTCCAGCCTCCTGGAAGCTTCCAGAGGCAGAAAATGGGCCTCAAGACATAGTAAAGTTGTGCAACCCCAAATAAACTGTAAATCAAAGACTGACTGTTAATCATACTTGAGGCATGTACCAGGCATCCATCTTAAAAACAAGTCTCAGCAGGACATCCAATAAATAATTAAGCACTGGCTTCCAGATTTCAGAGATTATTTGATGTCTATAAATGACAACTTGAGAAGGATGTCTGTTGAAACTAATTTAATTAATCCCCATTTTTCTTAAAAAAAAAAAAAAGCTATTCAACTTTCTTAGACTTCATTATTGCTTTTGTCTTGAGTATGCTTCCCCAGTAGTTGTAAGTACACACAGCAAAACAAGCTGTATGCTTAAAAATACAACATTATTAATGAAGTTAAGGAGATAAAGCATTGGATCCAAAGCTAGCTGTTAACGAAAATATTTTTTATACTATTTAAATTGAGATGCTCCTTACAGTACCACCAAATATGGTAAAAGTTTGCTTTCCTCTACATCGTAGGTGGGCGCACAGCAAAGTGGTCTTTACTGGTAGATCACCAAATTAAATAGGTGGACAAGGATACCCACCTTTTTAAACAGCTTTAGGGTTTCTGTCATCTGTGTCTCCCAAAATTAAAGGCATCAGGATCATGGAATCATAGAACTGGAAAAGACCACAAGGGCCATTGAGTCCAACCTCCTGCCATCCAGGTATACACCATCAAAGCACTCCCAACAGATGGCTATCCAGCCTCTGTTTAAAAACCTCCAAAGAAGGAGACCCCATCACACCCCCAGACAGAAGTGTATTCCACTGTTGAGCTGCTCTTACAATTTCCTAATGTTTAGATGGAATTTTTTTTCCCTGAAGTTTGAAGCCATTGCTCTGTGTTTTGATCTCTGGAGCAGCAGGAAACGAGCTTGCTCCATCCTCCGTATGACATCCCTTCAAATATTTAAGCAAATCTATCATAGAATCATAGAGTTGGAAGAGACTCCAGGGGCCATCGAGTCCAACCCCATTCCGCCATGCAGGAACACCCATCAAAGCATTCCCAACAGATGTCCATCCAGCCTCTGCTTAAAAACCTCCAAAGAAGGAGACTGCCTCTTAACCTTCTTTTCTTTAACCTTAACCTAATCATGTCACCTCTTAACCTTCTTTTCATTAAGCTAAACATACCTAGCTCCCTAAGCCTCTCCTAAAAGGGCATAGTTTTCGGGCCTTTTACCATTTTGGTCACCCTCCTCTGGACATGTTCCAGCTGTCAATATCCTTCCTGAACTGTGGTGCCCAGAACTGGACACAGTATTCCAGGTGGGTTCTGACCAAAGTAGGATCCTTGATCTCAGATGTGGATTTGTACAGTGGAGTCCTGCAAACTCCATTCATGTTTGTCCCCATGTGTGGCTAATCAAGTGGAATAGATAATTGCCTCCTCCCACTAAGCCACAGTTTGTACCTCACACCCCTCCTAAACTAACGTGTTGCCCTTGGTTCTTGTTCATGGCCCATAGGATTCTAGTAAAAAGGCAAAATTGATGTTGAACACACAAAGTCTGATCATTGTGTGGCCTCTATCATAAATCTTATAAATCTGTTAATTTAATAAAATGAATTCACAGGCTAATATGTAATGATGCAATTAAAGTGTCCAGAAAAAAAGCTGCAGAAAATGTACTTTTGAATAGCTCATTTCAAATCTTGCCTCTTCTCTACAGAGTGCCAAAGTGGTTCTGTTGGAAGATTTGGCTTCCCATATGGGTATAAGGACACAGGTATGTATTTACAAGCCAGACTGTAACACAACAGTACATCATTGACATCATGGGGATTCTTCTGCTGAAGGTGTCACCACCACAGTGGCCCAGATTGAGCTTCCTTCCTCCACATTTGAACACTGACATGCATGCTGTGATGTTATCAGGACTGAATTTCCCTCCCAATGGCATCCAGGGAAGTAGGCTGGGAAACATACAACGCAGTGATACCATGCACTACACAACCACCGGAGGGTGCTAAATGTGACAAGGCTACTTGACATTGTGCTGCCAGCTGGGGGAGAGGTCCTTTTATCACCCTTAATTTATCCTGATGTGTGAGAGAAATGTGACTTTCTGTTTTGAAAAGTTCCCAGAATTTAACATTATCCTACACTGTTGATTAAGACCATGTTTCTCCCGGTCCACCATATTGCACACTGGCAATAGGTGGGCAAGGGGGAGTTCAGAAGTAGACTTGGACCCATCCTAAGGTGCTTGGGAGTTTCTCCTTTTTGTTTTCTTTTATCCATACTTGACCTCTCACTTCCTGTTTCACCTCCTCTCATGCATACATTCGTAGTGCCTCCCATCCCTCACTTCAAAACAGTCTGTAGCATTAAGATCCTCAGCCTCCTTCTGTGTAGTTCCTGACATGCCAATGTTTTCACAGTGCCATTATCAAAGGGGAGTGGGTTGTTTGGGAAGAAGGAATGAAGGACAGGCAGCAAGAGGACAGGCAGCCTGGAACACATGCAACCAAATAACACAGGGCAACGTCTACAACATTGCTATTCACATTGTGATTGGGTTGTCCCATACTACCTTGAGCACACCTAATCCCATCTGATATTGGGCAGGCTTGCTTAGTCTTTGGATGCAAATGCAAGGGATTTCCTGGTAAGGCTAAGAAAGAATACCACCTGAAATTTGAGAGGCTCTGACAATCAGTGTTGAAAATACTGGGCTTAGTCAAACAAGGATTTGATTCAGCATAAGGCAGCTTTTTGTACATGCAGTTACCTGCCTGCTATCTCTGTAATTTGTCCTAACTGTAGCACAAAGATACGGAAATGTAGATGACACAGAGAAAGACTGGGAAAGATTTTTTCCATGGATTACAGGTTGCCCATCTCAGGACTTGACCATCTTAACTGGAAGCAGATAGTGTTTTTTTGTACCTGGTGTTTGATGGTTCACATGGGTAGGAAGAAAAGAGAAGTACTCTTAAGTTAAATAAATAAAAAAAGCTTGCTCCTTGAGCCATAGCTCAGTGGAAGAGTGCACACTTTCCATACAGAAGGTCCCAGATTAAATCCCCTGTGCTACAAAACTAGATTAGGAAAGACTCCTGTCTGAAACATTGGAGAGCTTCTATTGTCCATCAGTACAGATCAGGTTGTGCAACCACATGGTGGCCAGCGGCCAATTTCCTTTAGGCCAACACCCTCACCGGCCACACACACACACCCTGACCAAGCCCAAATATTTTCCTTGTCATCTACAGTCCCTCTCAAAATGGTGTCACTTGCTATTGCCCATTTAAAAGAGACTGCAGAAGAAAAGAGAGGCATTTGGGGTTAGTATGGGGTTCTGGACTGTTTGTGGGGGTGAGGATATTTCTGCATGTTTTCATGTATTGTGAGGGGCTTTCTGCCTGATTTGGTTGCAAAAATTGCAGTTTAAAAAATTTTTGGAGGGATTTGGGAGTTTGAGGGCTTTTAGGGGACTGGCAGGGAACTTATAGAATCATAGAATCATAGAAATGTAGAGTTGGAAGAGACCACAAGGGCCATCCAGTCCAACCCCCTGCCATGCAGGAAAACCCTCAAAGCACTCCCGACAAGTGGCCATCCAGCCTCCGCTTAAAAACCTCCAAAGAAGGAGACTCCACCACACTCTGTGGCAGCACATTCCACTGTCAGACAGCCCTGACTGTCAGGAAATTCCTCCTGAGGTTCAGGCGGAATCTCCCCTCTTGCAGCTTGTATCCATTGCTCCTTGTCCTGGTCTCAAGAGCAGGAGAAAACAAGCCCACTCCCTCCTCGACATGACACCCCTTCAAATATTTAAACATGGCTATCATGTCCCCTCTCAACCTTCTCTTCTGCAGACTAAACATACCCAGCTCTCTAAGTCTGTCCTCATAGGGCATGGCTTCCAGGCCCCTCACCATTTTGGTTGCCCTCCTCTGGACCTGCTCCAGCGTATCCATATCCTTCTTGAATTGGGGTGCCCAGAACTGGACACAGTATTCAAGATGAGGTCTAACCAATGCAGAATAAAGTGGTACCAATACCTCCCTCGATCTAGACACCATACTCCTATTGATGCAACCAAGGGTGGAGTCCATGGGCCACATGGAGTCTGCAAGCCAGACAATGCACAGCCATGGTGTAGACAATAACTTAGCTAAATAGACCAATCATCTTGACTCTGTGCAACATAGGTTCCTGAGTTCCTCCCTTGGCTGGCTTTTCTGCATTCTGAATGCCTCCAAAAATAGACAGTGTATGAGCTTTCGTTGAAATGCTGTTGTTTTGTCTGAAAACATGCCAGTGCACCTGGAAATGTAAAATGTGTTGCTTACTTGAATTGTTTTCTCTCAACAGGATGCAATTAATAGAGTACAAGACCTGATGGCAGATGGAACACTAACAGGTAACAGTGAAAACATTATGGGGCTTGATCACCTTGTTTAAATTGAAACAGATGTCTAAATCACAATATATGTGCAGCACCTAAAGATCATCTTCTGATTATTTTCAGTTCTACTCTGGCGCAGTTTCACTATTCAACAGTGCAGACAGCAACCATTTGGGTACAAATAATTACAGATAAAAAATGTGGTTGACAAAAATGACACAGCCCAGACTGCTGTTAGTGTATTATAAGGGTGTAACTCTTCCAGGATAGGAGACAAAGCGGTGCAGATTCAGCAAGCAGGAAGGAAGGTACTGAGAAATAGGCTTTTCCGATTTGGTCTGCCTACCTCTGGTGCCACTGTGTGATCCTGGGAAAAGTAAAATGACTAGTATAGTGCACCAACAGGGTTTCAGCCACAGAACCACAGTGACTTCACTTTGCCAACATAAAGCCATCACCATTAGGGCCTTTTGCTACTTTGGAGGTGAATTGGACTCCAAAAGGGAAACACAACATTCTCCAAAGTGACTTGACTTCTCCATGGACGATCAAGGTATAGTGTTCAACCAATGTTACAAGCTCAGCGCTAATTTGGGTACATATTCTGCAAAGTGTAAGCCCCTGGAGCATGAATATTATGGACTTAAGCATGTCTGTGTAAAGTAAAAAGTAGGACGTCTGTGTCACACAGCATAATATTGAGAGTGCAGCCTTTCCAGCTGGTTCTGGACATGAAGCCACCTAATTCCAAACAAAGGAGATTAAAAAAAGATAGCCAACAGGGAGGAGATTTAAAAAAATGACTAGTGTATAGTGAAGCAATCAAAAAGCATGCTGCATTGTTACAAAAGAGTTATTCGTATTTAAAGGCTGATGCAATCAGATGCAGTCATCTGTTGGCAGCCAGCCCAATGGTAGCGAGTGATACTCTCAAATGCTTGGTCCCTACAGTGGGTTCACATAAATCACACTTCCTGCCCGAGGGGGAAGATAATTGTTGACATTAATGGAGATTAGTTAAATCAGTCTGTAATTGGATAGACAGAGTATAAAAGCCAGCTCCTGGAGTACCAAGATCAGACTGTTTACACAGCCTCCAACACAGACATAGCTGTCTTCAGTAGCTTCTATGCAGCTAATGCTGTTACCCGCAAAGTGCTGGTAAAAAGGAGGATGAGAAGACCTCATCTCTAATTAACAATAAAATGGGCTATAGTGGCTAAATGATCTTTATCTACAATAGATAAATATGCATTTAATATATATCTCTACAAAGAATTGGAATGCCTGTGTGTTTGACACACAGAAGACGAAATTTCAGTTCCTTATAGGTGTTTGACTACCTGACTGCATCTTAGTGAATGCGCGCTATGATGAATGTAAAGAAATGTGATGTAAGATGCCGTACATGAAATGTAAAGGAAATTATAAGCCATGTGACTAGACCATGAGAAGCCTGTGTTCCTCCCCAAGGAGAGTGTCTGTCTGTATCTTTACTCTTTTGCCCCTTTTAATGAAGAAGTCTGAAAGAATAATAGAGAGCCTGCTTATCTCCCATATAAATATCTGATGATCCAAGACTCAAGAGGGCTCAGGTGGAGTGCAGCTGATGCTAAATCTGCCTGTTCAGACATTCCACTGATCACACACACGTCCAGCCAACAAGAAGGTGACAAGAGGGATGCCCAAACAGATACAGATTAGCTGGTCTTGATCCCTCAGTTTAAAGGGACCGGCTAGGGAACCCCCCTGTGACTAGGACTTTGTTGTTGATTACTGTCAACTTGGCTTTGACTTACAGCAACCCTAGAAATGAGAAACCTCCAAGAGACTTTGTTAATAACAACTCCAATCAGGGCAGCCATGGCTTCCTTGGTTGAGGAATACGGGTTAGTCCACCCGTATTGTCATTTTCCTCTTTTTCTTCAGTAGGAACTGCCCTTCTTCTGGTTCCAACTGACTAGGACTGGGGCAACTCAAGTTCCAGTTCCTGCTCATCCGCCATGAAGCTCACTTGGTTGATAATCTTGAGCCAGATACTATCTCTCAGCCTGGCGTACCTCAGAGGGATGTTGCAACGAGAGATAAATAAGAGTGAGAGAATCATGGGTATCACCTTGAGTTCCTTGGAGGAGAGACAGGATAGAAATGGAATGGTTTTCTATATCACCTCCCAGCCCACAAAGGGCTGCCAAGGCAGTGAACAAATAAAACCCAATTAAAAGAATACAAAAATAAAAACATGTTTAAAAA
This sequence comes from Iguana delicatissima, assembly GCA_948472985.1. Lineage (NCBI taxonomy): Eukaryota > Metazoa > Chordata > Lepidosauria > Squamata > Iguanidae > Iguana > Iguana delicatissima. Next base: position 302,793 of record CAOKZL010001360.1, read on the forward strand.
CATACTAAAATGCTCTTTAAAAACTTCTAAAAACAATCCTAGAATCCAGTTTTGAAACATTAAAAACATCAGTTTTAAACATTAAATGCCATGTTTTGGCTGCCCATTGAAAGGTTAAGAGATGGAGCCAGCCTAACTTCCTGGGGTAGGGAGTTCCACAGTTGAGGCACTGCTGCGAAGAATAAACATCTCTCCCCAATACAAGTTGCATGTTCGGGCAGGTAAATAGCAAGACATCTGCTTCCCTAGTGTACTGTTTTGAACGACTTACAGTTGGAAAGAGGATTTTGGAATCAGTTGCCTCTATTTGTCTGATACTGATAGGTAGTGAAATTTTAGTGTGCTTGGTTAAACTGAGTTTTAATGTATTCATTAAAAAAGGGGAAAAAAATCAGTGCCACCTAATTCCAGTTTTAGGTGATGGATCATTTGCATTTTAATCAATGAATTAATATTTGGGAGGAAGCATTAGTTCTTTGTCCCACATGTTCTATTCCGGGTAGCACAAGCTGACCACCTCCACTCTTCGATCATGCTTCAGCTGGCAGTGATAGAGTGATGCAGACAGACCTGCCAAATAAGAGTAAAGGCCCTTCCACCAATTAATTAGCACAGCACTTAAAATCACATTTAAAAACCTAATGGCACCAATTATTCAATTAAAGGTTGAAGGCCTAGCATTCATATCTTACAACCTAGCCCAAACCTTAGAGACAGACTGATTAGAAAGTTCTAATTAGGCAATTAAATGAATGAACCACAAGCTGCGGAGTTTAATTCCAGTTTGGCCTTTTCTCTAGGTGTAATCGATGACCGAGGCAAGTTCATCTACATCACGCCAGAGGAGATGGCCGCCGTGGCTGAGTTTATTCGCCGGAGGGGACGCGTCTCCATTACGGAACTGGCTCAACACAGCAATTCTCTTATCAACTTAGAACCTGAGCCCAGAGCAGTCACTCAGGGGGTGGCATAAGTTTCCTCTCTGTATGTCAGGGGTCAAAACTAAAATAAAAGTGTAGTTGTGAAATGGGGAAAGTCTTCACGGCTGTTATCACACCAGGACAATAGATATTAAGTGTCTTCATTCAGAAGAAGAAGAACTGATAAAACGGACTTCAGATCTTGTGGCTAAAATGGTCATCTGTGGGAACAAACAGAAATGCTAAAATATCCAAGGGGTCTTTCGCGCTACACAATAACAACACTATGATTTCACTTTAATTGCCATAGTTCGCTCCTGTAAAATCTTGGGATTAGCAATTTAGCAAAAGGGTATTTAGCATTCTCAACCAGATGTTTCTAGTGCTTCACCAAACTACAAACCCCACAGGGTGCAGTCATGACAGTTGAAGTGGAATCATAGTGCTACAATTGTGTAGTGTGAAAGGACCCCAGGACTAGAGACTTAGCAGCCCTCCTGTTTGTGTTGTGCAGTTCATCCCCCCTATTCCCGCTGAGTGTTGAACAGCTGGCTGCTGGCTCTATTGCTCACTATTACACAAAAATACACAGCTATGTCATGCCTCTGCATTTGCGTGGGAATCTCTTGAGCATTCCAGCCAGGAGGTGTACAGGAAGGGTTTTGTCTTCGACAAGCAACACAAAAACTTGCTCTGTATTCCTTGGTAGGAAAAAAACATCTGGCCGTCACTAACCAAAATGAAGCACCAGCAAATGGATGAGAAATAGCTCAGTTATAGATGCTCTGATTATAGATTGCTTCATTTTATGGTGCCAGTAAAGTCATTTCAGAGTATTCTGCCATATCACGAACTCACTGGAATTTAAAAAACAACACCAAGCACATTAAGAACGAATGTCTCAACTAGGCTTCCTGGCATATTAGGTTCCTACTTTCAGGGAACTTCTTATGTAAAGAAAGATGCAAGAGGTGGTTCAGTCACATGCATTCCCTATTTTTCCAGTGTTGAGGTTGTCTTCCTAGCTGTGTTGCCAACATGGCATCAGTAATGAGTGGTAATAAGGATGTATTTGGAGCAAACCCGATGTTTGCAGAATAAACATTTTTTAAAAATTGGGGGCACCCCTAGTATGTGGGAAGAGTGGGGTGTTCAGAGCAGCCCCAAAAGGGCAAATTCCCTTGCAGGCAGAAGTTATAATATGGGGGGCTTTTCACTTAGAAAACAGTGAGAGGAAGACAAGCAATAAGACGTGTAAAATAAGGCACAGTGTACAAAAAGTGATTGGATATAAGCTTTTCTCTCACACAGTACTAGAAGATGGGGTCATCCAGTGAATGAATGGAATGCTAGGAGAGCCAGGAGAAAATACTGGTTCACCCAGTGTGTAGTTAAACTGTGGAACTTGTTGTTTCAAGATGTAGTGATGGCTACCAACTTCGCTTCTTTAAGTGTATTAGAGAATGAGGCTGCCAGTGGCTACTTTTCATGATAAAGATATTCCAGTGCTGGAGGCAGATGGGCAGTGTGATCCAGTGGGCGGAGGGTTTACGTCCTGCTTGTGGCCTTTCTCTTGACAACTGGATGGTCACGATGCGAACAAAATACAGAATTAGAGAGTCCTTTGCCCTCATCCAGCAGGGCTCTTCTTGTGTTTTTTATTAGTATCTCAACACTAGCATGCTCATGAAAACTTAATTAAGGATGTATTTGTTACTTTCTAAAAAAAATTTAGGTTGCAATTTACTGCTATGATAGGAAGACAGAACGTGGACTTTGAAAGCACAGACTTCTGAAGCAGAGGTGGGTAACACTTTGGAATCATACAATTGAAAGAGACCACAAGGGCCATCCAGTCCAAACCCCCTTCTGCCATGCAGCAAGGCACAATCCAAGCACTCTCAACAGATGGCCGTCTAGCCTCCATTTAAAAACCTCCAAAAAGGCAATGCATAATTCATGATATCAATTACTATACAGGGTAATAAGCATAGAAATATCATGTAACAAGTAAAGTAGAGAAATATAGCAGGAACTAACGAATTAAGTTTGATTATTAACATTTTATTGCGATACACGGCATAACAAATAGAGGAAATATTAATAATTGTAATCCAGAAAGGAAACGAGGAAGAAGTAACATTGCATGTAAACATTGCAGAGATAATTGTTTGTTTTATTTGTTGAAACTTTAATAAAATTATATATATATATATAAAAAACTCCAAAGAAGGAGACTCCGCTGCAGCTCCAGGCAGCATATTCCACTGTGGAATTGCTCTTACTGTCAGGAAGTTCCTTCCTAATGTTTAGGTGGATCTCTTTTCCCTGTAGTTTGAATTCACTGCTCCATGCCCTAGTCTCTGGAGCAGCAGAAAACAATGCTGCCCCATCTTCCATATCATATCCTTTCAAATATTTAAACATGGCTAAAATGTCACCTCTCAACCTTCTCTAGACGGCACTGGACTGCAACTCTCATCAGTCCTCGACTGTATAACCAGTGGTGAGTGATTGGAAGTTGTAGTCCAGCATCATCAGCGGTCCCACATGATCTGGAAGGCTACATATTGACCACATCTTTTTTTAAAGAAATCACATATATTTTTGTATTCTTCTGTTTATATACATATAAACACATGTAACTTCGTGTTTATGTATACATAAACACAAGAATACAATCCAGCAACAAAAATGAGAGATGCTCATTAAATAATGAAATGGCTTTTGGTATAATTGTCAGCTTATGAATAACTGTATTTTTCACTTCCTGTTGAAAAATGACTAAAAATAAGAGACAGGCACATCTCCACCAGAAGTGCCTTCCTCAACAGCGCTGTCTGGAGTCTTGAAGCAACAGGCAACCGGTACTGAAAGATTCTGCACTGCAATACTTGGCTGCAGGAAACACATTACCGTCCCATATTATTTTCAGCACATTATGCTACACGGACCAACCAGGTTTCAGCCTCAGGTTTTGATAATGCTCGTAAAAGTAGAACCCAGTTTGGTGTATGTTCTCATGATTAGGCTTACCGCATGTGGTTCATCTAATCACTTACTTACTCATAACAGTAACAAATTTGGCCATGGGGTCCTACCTTTCACAGATCGAAACCAGAACACATATGGCCAAGCAACGTCAGAGTGCAGTCAAGACAACAAAATGAATAGAGTGCAGTCAAGATAACATTAATAAGGAACAACAGACAAGCTAGGAGAGGCTGCAAGCAGTTTGTTTTGACCTGACCTTACCGAGAAGAACAAGTTTCTGTCCCATCCCTTCCACTGAGTTGAGTGCAAATTATTTTTGCACTTTGAATTCAGTTTATGCTGCTGGAAATAAAGCAAGGACATGAGGGGGTAATAGGGAGAGAGAGAAATTGGGACATTTTAACATTAGCTGGAAAAGCAAGATCATTTTCTTTTCCTTCCCTTCCCTTCCCTTCCCTTCCCTTCCCTTCCCTTCTCTTCTCTTCTCTTCTCTTCTTTTCTTTATATGCCACCTTTCTCCCAGAGGGGGACCCAAGGCAGCTTCCAAAAAGTTAAAACATGAAAAACATAAAATGATATGAGATCACAAAGAGATAACTTGTATGAGGTTCGAACAAGGGGGAGAAGAAGTCAAATTAGAGTTGGATGGAACATATGTAACTTGTTTTATAAGCATGTTTTTATAATTGTGAAATTTACTATAGAGTAATTATTTTGTTGCGAATACTAATTGATTTTAATAAAAAAAAATTTAAACATATAAAATGATAAAAACCTACAATTTTTTAAAAAAGAGCTTGATAAATAAAAAGCTCCCCTGCTCACACATTAAAAGCCTGCTTGGAAAGAAGAGATGGCAGACGATTAATTGGGGCTGTCTTTGTCAAACCAGGAGAGTTGGAGGGTATGCCATTAAAGCTTCCCTTCCAGACCTCATCCTCTTTACTCAATATTTCTATGCAATCTGCACTAGCAATATTGAAAGTTTAATTAAAAACAGATCCAGAGTTTGGGTTCGAGTGATCTTCCCACTCTCTGTCAAACAGAGCAAATATGACAAAGATGCCGATCGTATATCACTATTTTCCTCTTCCGACATTGGACAGAAAGATCTTGTTGGTACACATTTGTGAAAATACGTGAATTTTATTTTATTTTTTTGAAATTTGGTGGTAGATTTCTTCCAACAGTCTGCTTCCACTGAACTCCGTGGTCCCTTGGCAAACAGAACAATAATTTACAAAAGTAAAGTTCCTGTGTTCTATTTATATAGATAAAAGCGGATTGGAAGGCTGTTATGATTATTTTATAGGAAAGGGATCTCCTGCACTACGCTGCCCCTGTTTTTTTTTTCTCCACCCAACCTGGTGAACTGTTCTGGAGAACTTAAAAAAGAGAATTCTACTACAATAGAATTCTTGTTCGTCTTATATTAATAACATTACCTGGCTGTGGGTGTTGTTTCATACCTGCTGATTTCTCTGTTTGTGAGAAGCAACTCGTGTTTCTTAAGGTTAACAAATTGAGTATGTGTGTTACTGCAGAGGTGGGTGGATATTGTTGGACTGCACCTCCCATCAGCCCCAGCCAGTTTAGCCGAGGGTGGGGGATTCTGGGCGTTCCAGTCCTGACAATGTCTAGAAGGCTGACCTCTTTGTGACTGGGGCCATTTCTGCACTAGGCCATTATCGCGCGATGATTGCACTTTCAACATCCTCTGGAATCCTGGGGTTTGCAGTTTAGGGAGGGCCGGCCGGCCCCTCCCGAAACTGCAAACCCCAGGATTCCAGAGGATGTTGAAAGTGGAATCGTCGCGCGATAACGGCCTAGTGCGGAAATGGCCTGTGAGAAAGATCGGTGCCCGTGTCAAGAGAGCAGTTAACACTTCCATTATTATCGCTGTGCACTGCCCAGCACTGAAGTTCTAGGGCCGCCCCATGCCCATGCGCACCCCCTTGTGTGGTGTAGGAGGGAAGCGCTGACCCAGCTATGGCGACAGAAAAGCACAGTGAGCCCAGGAGTGCACAGGTGCGTGAGGTGAGGCAAGCCGGGGCTGAGGCCGACAAATACGGCCTACTCGAGCGTAACGGCTCAGAGGCCGCAGTTATGCCTGTGGGGGAGGAGTAGGCCCGAAACGCCCACTGTGGCCTTATTGGGCCTTAGGCCTCAGGGTGCAAAGATGGGCACCGCGAGGGCAAACTAAACCGCTTCAAAGCTTATACAAAGCATGCGTATGATATGGCCTACTCGAGTGTAACAGCTCAGAGGCCACAGTTAAGGCTGCGGGAGAGGAGTAGGCCCGAAACGCCCACTGTGGCCTTATTGGGTCTTAGGCCATAGGCCTCAGGGCGCAAGGATGGGCACCACGAGGGCAAACTAAACCACTTCAAAGCTTATACAAAGCATGCGTACGATATGTGCGGCCAGAGTGACTTTTGCCCAAAGCTGGACGGACACTCGTATACCCTCAGTGGAAAAATTGGGTGTCAAAGTGATACAATATGGCAGAAATGGATGTCTTAACAATTTCTTTGTCTGCCAGATCTTCAAATTCATTCAGTCAACAATGGAAAGCTGTAATAGCTCTTTGGGAATCATTATGGGGAACGCTCCAATTTTACCTGTAGACTAATTAGGTTCCAGTGTATTTACTCGTGGACGTGATAATATTTTATGGCAACGTTCCAAGCAATGTCTACAGAATATTTTGATACACAGTAGAGGAGTATGGAATCATGTAAATGCTCCATGATAAATTGTTCTCTGCTGATGACACCCTGTTAAGGATGGAAGTTAACTGTGTGAATGTGTGTATGTGTGTGTTTTTCTTTTCCTCCTTAAAAAAAAAAAAAGAAGCTTAAACAGAGCCTTTGGAAGAGTTATGCTGCAAAATGTGAAACCAAAGGAAAAATCAGAAACCGGCAAGGGCGAAGCTCGGAGGCTGCTTGGCATGACCCAAAATGTTAAAAGTTAGACCCAAAATGAGTTAAAAAAAAAGTTAGACCCAAAATGAGGCCAGTGGCTAGCCTATGATGTGTAAGGGCTAGGCTGAGGACAGAGCCACGTGGGCTCGGAAGGGGAAGGATCGGGCATGGAGAACCACAGTGACAGGTAACAAGACTGTGATCCAAGGTTTCAAGAGTCTCCGCATCTCCAGCCAAAGGGGCTGAACTCTAAAGGCACGGGCCCAGAAGCAAAGAAGCAATCTCTTTTCCTCAGGACCCTTGCCTATGCTTCATTGACCCTAGATATATGGTGTAAGAAATCCGTGCGAGCAAATGCTGTGCACCAGGAAGGAATATAACATTGTGTGCAAACAACAGTCAGTGGCTTCACACCAGCATTTTGCGCATCAGCCTCTACCTCTATTTCCCATTGCCAAATTTTCACTTGCCCAGCTACCATTAGACCAGGATCTCTTCCTAACGAAGCCCCACTTCCAAATCTTTTCTTGGCCAGTCTTAGGCTCCCATGTTCTCAGGGGAGTTGGCAGCCCTAACTGAAATCCCCAAAATGAAGATGACAGAACTAGCTCAAATGTTAGGGCTTGCTCTCAGAACAGGCATGTTCCAGCTCACTTTCATTTGCACATAATCTGTGGTTGGTGGGCATAGCCAGAATCAGTGCAGGGCCAAGCCAGAACCAAATATGAGTGAGGTCACTCTTTTTCACAATAATTCCGCCATCCCTTTTTCTCTTTCTCTCCATTCCCACTGCTAGCGGCTACAGAACAAACTGATCACTTTTGCCAAACAGTTGAACTGAATGCTTTTCGAGAGCACAGAAAATCCATAAACACCTGGACAACTTCAACAAGAAAGAAGAAACTCGGAAAGTAAACAAAATTTGGCTACCAGTACTGAAGAACACTAAAATCAAGACTCAAAAATATGTCGATGAAGACCACCCAGACCCTGGAGGTCCCTCTACACTCTACAGGGAACAACACAATGGGCTGCTAAAGTACTTAATGCACTGTTATGCATATCTCCTGACTAACAATACAACCCTGTGGGATATTTCATTTAACAATAGGGCATCTGCAACATATGCAAATTGCTTCCTCCCACCCGGGGACTACACAAGTATCTATACTCTGTCTCACTTCCATGCCACCAGATCCTCTGAAGATGCCAGCCACAGTTGCAGGCGAAACATCAAGAGCAAATATCATCCTGGAGATGATATCTTCATCCTGGAGAGAAGTGACTAGCGGGGTGCCACAGGGTTCTGTCCTGGGCCCGGTGCTGTTCAATATCTTCATTAATGACTTGGATGAAGGAATAGAGGGCACATTGATCAAATTTGCGGATGACACCAAATTGGGAGGGGTTGCTAATACGCCAGAGGACAGGATCAAAATTCAAAAGGACCTGGACAGATTGGAGAGCTGGGCCAAGGCTAACAAAATGAATTTCAACAGAAAGAAATGTAAGGTCCTACACTTAGGCAGAAAAAATGGTATGCAGAAATATAGGATGGGGGATACGTGGCTGGCTAACAGTACGTGTGAAAGGGATTTAGGAGTCTTCGTAGACCACAAGCTGAACATGAGTCAGCAGTGTGATGCGGCAGCCAAGAAGGCCAACGCAATTCTTGCTTGCATCAATAGGAGTATGGTGTCTAGATCGAGGGAGGTATTGGTACCACTTTATTCTGCATTGGTTAGACCTCATCTTGAATACTCTGTCCAGTTCTGGGCACCCCAATTCAAGAAGGATAAGCTGGAGCAGGTCCAGAGGAGGGCAACCAAAATGGTGAGGGGCCTGGAAGCCATGCCCTATGAGGACAGACTTAGAGAGCTGGGTATGTTTAGTCTGCAGAAGAGAAGGTTGAGAGGGGACATGATAGCCATGTTTAAATATTTGAAGGGGTGTCATGCCGAGGAGGGAGTGGGCTTGTTTTCTCCTGCTCTTGAGACCAGGACAAGGAGCAATGGATGCAAGCTGCAGGAGGGGAGATTCCGCCTGAACCTCAGGAGGAATTTCCTGACAGTCAGGGCTGTCCGGCAGTGGAACGTGCTGCCACAGAGTGTGGTGGAGTCTCCTTCTTTGGAGGTTTTTAAGCGGAGGCTGGATGGCCACTTGTCGGGAGTGCTTTGAGGGTTTTCCTGCATGGCAGGGGGTTGGACTGGATGGTCCTTGTGGTCTCTTCCAACTCTACATTTCTATGATTCTATGATTCTATGAAATACTGATAGAACACGGCCTCAAAGCCTGGAAATCTCACAACAAGCTATGGATTCCAGCCATGAAAACCCTCGATTTTTCAGTTGAACTGATTGTTCGAAATTGGGGCTGAGGGCTACCTAGGTCACAAGTAGCTGGTCACTGGACTAGTGATAGTGGAATTGAAGACACTGCCCCCAGTAAGATGATAATGGTGGGAAAGGATGAAAGCTTACCAGGGAAAAAAATTAATTTTTTCAGTGAGGGTCTGCAGAAAAATGTAAATCACATGGAGAAGGCAGAAGGAGATGTGATAACTGATGTTGAAAAAAAAGCCTAGAGGGAGGCTGTGACTGTGAAATGTGGAGCTAAAAAAATTTTTCAATTTAGCATGACAACGTTGTTGTTGTAGGCCTTCAAGTCATTTCCAACTTATGGCAACCCTAAGGTGAACCTACAGTGGGGTTTTCTTGGCAACATCTGTTCAGAGGGAGTTTGCCTTTGTCTTCTTCTTAGGCTGAGAGAGTGTGACTTGCCCAGTCACCCGGTGGGCTTCCATGGCCAAGCCAGAATTCGAAGTTAGGAAAGGTTGCAGCAGTTTCCCTCCTGGGAAAGATATGATTCCACCCCCTCTCCTTCCTCCCTACTTCTGAGCTAATTGAAGTGCAAACTACTTTTGCATTTCAAATTCAGTTTTCAACAGTTGAAAAAAGGCTGAGGACAAAGGGGGAAAATGGGAGGAAGGGAGAGAAACTGGGACATTTTAAAAACAGTGGGAAAAGTGGAACAGAGCATTAACCAGGGCTGTCCCTGACAAACTGGAACTGTTGGATGATATGTGACAAGTAGGTCTGTACCTTCTGTCAAGAAAGAGGTCGGTTGTGTGGGAAAGGCAAAATGTCAGAATTTTGCCTGTCCCTATGAATTTTTTCTTCCGTCCCCTAATTTCTAGCATTATAGAGGGTGAGATACAGAAAAGATCATTCACCCTGAATTCTTACACCAACTGTGTTCATATTCCCTTCGGAACTTTGGATGCTCCTTTGCTTTGGTTTTCTGAACTGTATTTGTAAATGTCCAACTGAAGTTGTAAGTTACTGCAGTGCTAGAAATTTACAGACTAAAGGAAAATTTCTTTGTTAAGGGGCAAGATTGGGGTGCATTGTGCCCTTCCTCAGCAACGACCTTGTTCCCCAGGTGGGAAATGCAGCACTCTAACCAGAGGTGTAGCTACAAGGAGGCAAAAGGGGAGAAGTCTCCTTCCCTCCAAAATAACAATTTTGCACACACTCGCTCCCACACTCTTCAGTGCCCGAATTATACATCACACACCTCGAAGTCTTATATTTGCTAAGTTCCCATTTCCTTGGTAACTTTGCCTGCCCATTAATTTTGGATTTTTAAAGTGAATCTCAACTGAAATTTTACATTACTGCAATGCCAGAAATTTGAAGAGTGAAAGAAAATTGTAAGAGCCATTCGATAGCAGAATATGCTGCCTCAGAGTGTGGTGGAGTCACCTTTTTTGGAGGTTTTTAAGCAGAGGCTGGATGGCCATTTGCTACGGATGCTTTCAGTGCTGTTTCTGCATGCAAGGGGTTGGACCTGATGGCCCTTGCTGTCTTTTCCAACTCTATGATTCTATGAAAATTTCATTTGGGGGCCAGAATTCTTTTCTTAGAAAGAGAAATGCTCTCATTTTGTCTAACCCCTCCTGCCCGCTACAGCCCTGGAGACTGGTAAATGGTACACACCAAGATATACAGTGGGCCCTTGGTATCTGCTAGGGTTTGGTTCCAGTACCTTCCTCACATGGATTCAAAAATTCATGCATGTTTAAGTCCCATCATGAACGATGGTATAGTAAAATGGTGTCCCTTATATAAAATGGCAAAATCAGTTTGCTTTTTTGGATTTTATTTATTTATGGAATATTTTCAAGCTGTGGCTGGTTGAATCCATGGATACAAAATCCATGCACATGGAGGGCCAACTGTACTTAAATTCTGATTCTTTTTATTTCATAGCAGGACCAGGAGCTTAGCTCACCACATCCAGGAGAAAAAGAACCACAATCTGCAAAGCTTCAGAACCTTGTGCCTCCACCAAGACGCCCACTTATCCGTGAACAGATGCAAGACCTATCATTGTCCACCATTTATTGTCTGTTGGCAGCTCTCATGCAGTGTTTGAGCTTGGCATGCCTTTGTGTGGCCATTTCCTTGCTCAAGTGGGTTCTTGTGTTTCAGCCCGTTAACCATTATCCAAGAGTGTACGTTTCCAACACCTTTGGAATGCCTTGTCAGATGGTTGTGTACAGATCGCCCAACAGCAATGAAACAATTGGAGGTAAGAGTCCTTGCATACGTCTCCAAGATGAACGGGGAGTTTGCAAGAAGAAGCACTAATGCATTCTTCCCTCCATCAGGAGTGGGTATTTTGTAAAGCTAATGGCTCTCAGTTGCCTGTTCAAAACCAAGCACTTTATGAAAACAAAGACAGCTCGCATTATATTGTTACTAGAAAAACTCCTTTTCCTCTCTGCTCCTGTGAAAACTGCAGATAAAGTGAGAGGGAACTGTGAAGCTTAAAAGAGTGGTAAATAATGCCATTACCCTTAGTCAAAGTTACTTTTTTGGACTATAGCTCCCCTGGTGTTGCATTCGGCTCGGGCAATGGCATTCTTTGTCATTTTAAAAAAGGAGCTTTTCCAGTCCTTTCTCTGTTAAATGTCTTAGTATTCCGTACCTGTAGACACTGACCGCACTGCAACACTACACTCCAGAGATTTAGACTAGCTTTGCCATCTTTCCCAAAGAAACCTGGGGATGTTAGTTCTTGCAAGCTGTAGTTGCCAGAATTGTTAGAGAGGAGCCTTTACACTTAAAAGTGGGTGTAAAATTTATCTGAGCCTGCAAATGGACACAGTGTTTACCATTACTACCACTGCTGCTAATATCAGTAATAAAAGAATGAAAAGAAACATAGAAATAATCAAAATCCCACTTTGCCATTTTGCTCTCTATTCTGGCAGGGAAAACTTATTTCTTTAATAAGGATGAAGACGATGTGACGTCAGTGATGATCACCCTTTGCATACTGGGCCTGGTCTTCGGCTTCGTGGCTTTTCTCCTGGATTTTGTCGAAATAAAGCAGCTAGGCCAGAAGCAGATGACCCTGACCTGTTTCCTACACATTTTTTCAGGTAAATGTCTTGTCTGTACCTTCTTTTCCTGTCTGTGTGACAGAAGCTGCTAATGAGGCAGTTTCAGCCTCTAACTTTACCAGTGTAAAAATGGAATGGGAGAGATCTTCAGTGCATGTGTCCAGACAAGATACTGAACGGAGCTTTACGCAGTCTATAGCATCACCGTCTGTTGTTGTTGTGAGCACCATTATTTCATAAATAGAGAGCATATGCCCCTGACTGTGGATCCCAGCATTCCAGACTCAAAGGGGGGATATCAGTAGACTGGAAGGAAACCCAAAGTTTGCAGAACTTTGCTCTTGTTATTTGCCTAGGCCATTTCCGCACTACACTCTTATAGCACGATTATTCCACTTTCAACATCCTCTGGAATCCTGGGGTTTGCAGTTTCGGGAGGGGCCAGCAAACCCCAGGATTCCAGAGGATGTTGAAAGTGGAATAATCACGCTATAAGAGTATAGTAGTAATCAGCTACCCTACTCCGCTCTTGCAGACTCCAGGCCACGGCTTGCTTAACTTAACCAATCCACCAGTAAAGCGGCCTTCCTCTCGTCCGACCGCCTTCCATTTTACCTAACTTTATGACCAATGAGTCATGTTGTCTCATGGTCCAAAGTATAATAACAGCCTCAGTTTAGTCATATCCACTTCTAGTGGTAGTTTGGGCTTCATTTACAGTAAGACCTTTCTGTGTGTCTTTTTAGCAGTCCATGGAATCTGTTGAACTCTTCTGCCAATTAAGCTAATGAGTTTCTAAGTCATAGGGATTCTCCATACTGGACAAATGTATCAGCAAGTTGTGGTATTTGTTGCTGTAGCTCTCAGGGAGGGATTCCAATTATCGAAACAACATTGCCATTGTCCCACACATTTTTTTTTGTATCTCCCAGCACCATCAACAGTTTATTCCCAATCTTGAGCAGATTCCTTTTTTAATTCTGAAACATATCGGAATAATATGTTCCCTGCTTTTCACCTTAATTTTTTTTTTTAATATTATGTTATTATTACAGCTGGCCCTCCACTTTTGCAGGTTTGACTTTCACGGCTTTGATTCTGTGCAAGTTTCTCCAACCTCTGCCCCTCTCACTTGGGGTGCTTCTTTTCTGGAGGACCCTTCCCTGTTGCCAGCTCCAGTCAAGCCTTTGAAAAACCCACCTCTGATCCTTCTCCTCCTCCACAAGTCACTGCTTGGCCAGCTAAGGATGGATTCCTGCCCGATTTTTCAGCAACACAAACCCTCTGCCAATACCCCACACACCTATGGGAAGAGATAGGCAAGACAGAGAAAGTATAGGGACACCATGCTGACGCACCCACTTTTCCCTTCCTTTTCCTGACCTGTGTTGGACACTGGGTGTCCATTTTCCCCACTATGGGTCAGCCCTCTTCCCACAGAAACACACACAGATTTTGATATTTGCAGTTTTTCCACTTTTGTGGCAGTCCTGTGCCCCCAACCTCTGTGAGTGTGGACAGCTGACTGTACCATGCATGAGTGAAACAGCACTTTTGCTCTATAGCTCTGTGCCTCTAAAAAATATTTATAGGGCTCCTCCATATCATCAAGGTGGTCCTAAGATTCAAAGGGCAAATTTTCTTCTCTCTTTTTTTTTTAAGGACCTGAGAACTACAACAGCAAACTACCACAATTCCCCACAATGTCCTGCCTGGAGCAGCCTAGAGAGTAGAAAATTTCCCCTTCAAAGCATGGCACCAGCTAAGCAAACCATGCCCTAGTTATTTTTCGTTTTTAAATCCTTTGGAAGAGCTCTAGAACAGATGCAAGAAATCACAAGCAATGACACTTCAAAAGGATCTTCCATTTGTTCTCAGGCTTTGAGTCAGGAAAGAAAAGAAGGTAAAAATGAATTAATGCTAAGGTTATTGTCCAGACTGGTGCATCCATTCTATGAAATGCAAGACCTTCCTTTGAGAGCACGTGTGCTGGTGCTTTGCTGTATCTCAGGCATACCTGGTTGTGCTCTGGACCAGTAACACAGGTGGCAGCAGTCTTTGGTCTGGGATCCGACATCTCAGGCATCCGAAACTTCAGGGCCAGGGAAAGTCTCCGGTGCAACAGTGGTACTCAAGCCCAAAGTCTCGTCTATATAGCGATCCTGCCTCCTCCTCCACTTCTCTCTGTATGTTCCTTGAAGAGCACTGGAGTCACGAAGCTCGTGGCTTTCTTGGTGCTTGGATTTCAGCAACTACCTAGGATTAGCTGGTCCTTCTATGTGTCTTTCTGTATATCTTCCAGGTTTATGATTCGATATAAGGGTGACTTTGGCCAAGTCACATTCTCTCAGCCTCAGGGGAAGGCAAAAGCAAACCCTCTCTGAACAAACCTTGATGGTGATGATGATGATAATGATGATGACTTCTTACTTGCCTCTCCCCATGGATCAGTAGATTAACATATAACAGAAACAGAACATCAATTCAAACAGTAGTTAAAATGTATATAATCTTGAAAGAAAAAATACAAATACCTAAAAACAGACAATACATATTTAAAATTTGATGTTAAAATTTGCAACTTAAAATCATCCAGCTAGGCCTGCCAGAAGAGACTGGTCTTTAATGCTGTTTTAAATTTGGAGAGTGTATTCAGCTGTTGAATCTCTCATGGCAGGTCATCCCACAGTCTAAGGCCAGCTGAAGAAAAAGTCTTCTAGGTGCCCGTTGCCAGTCTAGTCCTGGCCGGTTGAAATAAATGTCCCCCCAGAGGACCTGAGTGTGTGCAGCAGATTATGTGGGAGGAGGTGATGCCATAGGTAATCTGGACCCAAGCCACGTAGGGCTTTATAGATAATAACCAACACTTTATGCTTTTCCCAGATAGGTTCTTTGGGTCTCCATAAGTCAGAAACTACTTGAAGGCACACAACAACAAAACAAGAGATTTCACCATAGCCTGTCCTGTTAATTGTCTTTCCTTTTTCCTTCCACAGGCATATTTATTGTAACCCTTCTAATACTGTGTTGTTGGTGTTTCCTGAAGATAAAGAAACACATCAGTGAGGCAAAGTGGAAGAGTTTCTCGTTAACAGTTGCCCTAGGAGAGAGTTTTTATGTCATCTTAATATGTTTAGTTCTGATTGCCTTAGCTGTCATATTAAGTTTCCGGTCAATGAAAAACAGCTAAGAAATAACCACTATTTAAAGAGCAGCCTCTCCAATAAAATGATAGAAATACACATTCCATGGCAACGCGTAAATGTCCTGAATTCAGGTACAACATTCCTGGTTCCATGAGCTGTGGTTTATGATGGAGTAGACCCTTAAGATGTTGGATTGCAACTCTCATCAGCCCCAGTCAGTGTAGCTAATAGGAATACTGGGAACTGCAATGCAGCAGTTTATGGAAGATTTCACTTTGCCCACTCTGGTTCATGAAAATGGAGACAAATATTGTGCACATCCAGTTTTTCTTTTTCCTCTATCCCTTGCAGATCCTGGTTTCTTTAAAATGGATGTTCAAGTCATATTTGAAATGGGCAATTCTGGTTTAACCGTGGTTGACTGAACAGGATCTGGTACCAAGATTTCAAACCAGAACTAAACCCGAGTTCACCATTTCAGATGTAACAGGGAATTCTGGTTTAAATAAAGAAGGATTTCCATGCTTAATCCTGGGCCCCATGGGAGAGGGATGGGCAAGAGGCAAAGGAATCGCTTATAGGCCCAAAGCTGTGTTATACCTTCATAAACTGCTGGCTTATAAAACTAGGAATGTTGCATCTGAAACAGCTTACGGCAGGTCTGCAAATAAGCCTAGACAAGAGATCAGTATAAAGGAGGAAGCAGCATTTGGTCCAGTCCTTCCTTACAGCAGAGATGGGTCATCCCAAAGTGCCAGTTCATAGCTGCATGCATTCCACATCCTGGAAGGAGCCAATATAGCAACATCGGCAACAGATCCTGGCCAGTGAGTTGAGTGATGCAGAAGGACATACAGATGTGTGTTTACGCAGACTGCAATAGTAACCCTTTCCCCTGTAATGTGGAGTCAATGAAAGTTGCCATCTCCCAGCTGCTGCCAGGTATGTAAGACTAAAATTTAGGAAGCAGAAAAGAACCGGGATTTCTTTCTCCCATGGCAGCGTCAGGTGAAGATGGTGGGAGGGAGAGGGGGATCCCAAGCCTGCCTGTGAACCTGGAAGACCCAACTTGGTCAGCTCTGCTTTCTTTTGGAAGTCAGACAGTTTCGGTTAACAACACTTGGCATACAAGCAAACAGTTTAAAACACATAAACCTCAACAACATTTGTAAAGAATAGAAAAGCAGCTTTGAGGTGGGGATGTAGAGCTGAATAGTGGTGTTGTGAGGTGGGTGTGCTTAACCCGTAGCCATTTCCGCAGTAGCCTGTTATAGTGTGATGATTCCACTTTCAACATCCTCTGGAACCTGGGGTTTGCAGTTTTGGGAGGGGCCATCTGGCCCCTCCCTAAACTGCAAACCCCAGGATTCCAGAGGATGTTGAAAATGGAATCATCATGCTATAACAGGCTACTGCGGAAATGGCCTATGTCCTGTCTTCAGCTTCTCATATCATCTCCACATACACACATGCACATACCCAATGCCTGTTGTGGATTTCAAGAGTCACCTTTTACCTCCTTGTGGTTGTAAATCCAGGTAGGCTCACATTCTTGCCCAGCAGCTACGCCTGGTGAACTGTGACAATCTCTGGGCTTTTGCCCAGCCGAGATGAAACTGCTTATGGGTACACAGATCCCACACTGCTGGGACAACCAAATCGTGAGCGGGGCAGGCTGCTTGACTATTCCCCTGGAAAACCTACAGAATCACCTCCTACCCCATCTGGCTAGGTTAATGAGATGCTGCACTGAGAACGTGTGGGAACAGCAGACAGGTACATGATGCCCACAAGACTGGAGGAAGACCACCAGGGTATTCTAATCCTGGTATTCTTCGCAACCAGCTTTCTGGTCACGTACCATTGTGGTGTCATTCCATTTATATACTGCTTGATTTCTGCCTCGTGCTTGTGGTTTTACATCTCAAAATAATCTAATTGTCTCTCTCCTTCTAAAGCTGTATTGTACATTGTACATTGAAATGTGGGCTGCTGTTTAATTCAGAGAGATACAGGCATACACTAGTGTCTCATATCCTTGTTATAAAATGGGGACACCATCACCTTACTTACTCTTTGTGTTAAACTATTAAAGGTTGGCTTGGCCTGGCTTGTTCTTTCTGGCTTTGTATGTGTGTGTTTCCTGCTGTGACAGACCCTGGGGGCTTTTGGTGAAGTTACATCATTTTCATTAACTGGGCATCCCAGTGGGTCTCTAGGTAAGCCAATTTAAATGGGTTCTGGGTTGTCTCAGTTAGGACGGAACCTATGCTGAAACAGCTCGTTTTTATATTAGTTGCTGCCCACACCTCCTGAGTCCGCAGAAGAACAAGACACTTAAGTATCCTGAGAACCAAGATTCAACTGGGATTTCTGCCCTTCTACTTCCTCTAAAATATTTTAACAGGTTCAATAGCTTGGTGGAAAAGCCAAAAGTAGCAGCATGGAGTGGGAATTTACCATCAGAACATGTTGAATTCCTTTGCCAAACTTAAGAAGAACAACACACACGACATCACTATGCAGCACACTAAACAGAAAAATAAAACATTATTTTTAACCTTTGAGACTTGCACATTTATAAATGTTTCCTGGTATCTGGAGCACCTTTGTTGTTCTTGTTGTATGCCTTCAAATCCTTTCCGACTTAGGGCAACCCTAAGGGGTTTCTTGGCAAGGTTTGTTCAGAGGGGGCCTCTGAGGCTGAGAGAGTGGGACTTACCCCAAATCATTCAGTGGGCTTCCATAGCCAAGCAGGGGTTTGAACCCTGGTCTTCAGAATTGTAGTGCCACACCCAAACCACCATGTTACACTGGCTCAGATTAGGCAGAAACCTGGTTGATAGTGGAACATGCCAGCCAACAGGGCCGGTATTATAGGAATCAAATTTCATCACTTGAAGATTTGTCACTCATCTGATTAGCAGCTACCACTTAGTTCACTGGTTACCTAAAGGAATGAGCATCCTTATCCATATAACCTAGCCAGAATTTTGAGATCATAGAGAGAAACCTTCCTGAGTTGTCATCACTAGCATATATTTAAAACTCATGACAGGGCCTTCTCAGCAGCAGCCCCTGGTTATGGAATTCTCTCTAAGCCTATGCAGTTCCTATGCTATGTAAGCCTATGTAGTTCCTATACACATACACACAAAAATACAGATATACATACATACTGGGAGGGCAGCAGCAGGCATAGCAAAAGGTCAAATTTAGCTAGGATAGTGTAGCAGTCACACAGCTGGACTGAAAAATTCACACAAAATATTTTCCCTTTTTCTGAAAAAAAAATGCAAAAAAACAATGTTTCCTCCCTTTATTCAGAAAAAAGAAATTCTTAACTTTTCCTAGTTTTTCTCTGGGCCTTGACATCTCTGCCAAAGTCCCACATACCCCAGAAAGCATAGGCTGAGAATTAGCTTGCAGAAATCTTGCTGCCTCAGGAGTTAATTTGTAGGCCACCTCAAAGCCCTAAATGAAAATACAGTTGGCCCTTCACAGTCGTTAGGGTCAGGGGCACAGGCGACTGCAAGAAAGTGGAAAAACCACAAATATCAAAATGTGTGTGTGTGTCTTTGGGAACGGGGCACAGGTATGATGGGGAGAGCGGACACCCAGCGTCCCAACCAGGTCAGGGAAAGAGGGTGGACTGACACGGTGGGCCAGTAATTCCCCTCTCATACATATCTCCTTCCTTGGGTGGGTGGGAGCATCGGGAGGGGGTCTGTGGTGCTGAGAAATTGGGCTGTGATCCATCCCTACCTGGCCAGGTAGCAGCTGGTGGAGGAGGAAGAGGACCAGGGGCAGGTTTTTAAAGAGCTGCAAAGCCTGATCAGAGCCGCCGAGGGAAGTTTCGCCCGGAAAAGAAGCTCTGGAGAGGGGGGCAGGTTTTGGAGAAACTTACAAATAATCAAATCAGTAAAGTGAACCCTGCAAATGTGGACGGCTGGCTATACAAAATAAAAATGTGAAGAAATAATACAAAGTGCACTATAGGGAATTTACTACCACCTCCTTTCCTTCCTGCATCAATACTTAAAATCATATGAATTCGTGCAAGGTGAAACAGGTCCAGTTCTTAGCCTTGGCAAACATAAATCCCCCCAACCTCCAGCTTTGTCTCCAAACTGAACCAATTAAAGAGCCTTAAAGTTTCTCCACTCACTGGGCCAAACTTAACATTTTTAGAGGTGATATTAATACCACGAGAAAGTCTTCAGGAAACGGAGGTGTATGAAGTGCAAGAGATAAACGAGAGTTATTTGTGTGACAGGATGACACCATTTCAAGGGGGTGATGCTGAATGAAAGTTGGGTCTCCCTATACTCCAACCATCCCAGTTTGGCAGGGAAAGTCCCGATTAATCTTCCGCCATCCCACTTTTTCAGCTGCTTTTAAAATGTTCCACTTATTTTTCTCCTCCTCCCGCTTTCCCCTTTTGTCCTCAGCTTACTTCAAATGCTGCAGACTGAGTTCAGAGTGCAAAAGTAGTTCTTACTCATTTAACTTAGTAGGGGGAAAATAGAGCAGCGGGAGGGATTTGGCCCTTCTCTGTAAACTCAGGCAAAGGAAAACTGCTGCAGCCTCTCCAAGCTTCCACATTAATAACTTTTGCTATCTTGACCACCCTCTGGCCACACTTGTCCTGGACTTCATCTGTGAAATCTTGGCGGGTATAAATACCCGAAAGGCACCCAGATCCCCTCTGATCTTTGAAAGCTAAGCAGAATCAGCATGGTTAGTATTTGGATGGGAGACCGCCAAGGAATACCAGGTTCTTTCAGAGGAAGGACCTGGCAAAATCACCTCTGAGCATTCCTGGCCTAAGAAAACCCTATGAAATTAATAGGGTCGCCATAGGTCGGCAGGTGACTTGGAGGAGCGTGCACACGCACACGCTGCCTCTCCTCCCAACTGTGGCCCAAAAAGGGCCAATCCATCGCTTGCCCAGGGGATGGCAGCAGTGTTTCTCCTATTCCACATTTCTATAGCAACCGTGCACAACCGGAGGGCAAACAGCAAGGTTACACGCCGCTCCATTGCTTTCGTTCGAACAGCTGCTTTATTCGCTCTTAGGCTGTGCCCTTTGCAAACTTTCCTTGCATCTTCTTCCTTCAATATTGTTCTCCTAAAACCCACACGCTACCCTCCAGGCAAGGAATGTAATTCTGCCAGTTCCCAGGGACTTCTTAATCCATTCAAGGTTATTCATTCCCTTTTATTTTATTATATTTTATTTTTGTCAAGCAAACGGTTCCCATGAATAGAGCCATTGTGCCATAACCCTAAACAATGGAGCAATGAAAAAGAAGAAAGTGGAAAGACGAGATGTTTAACCACGGCACCGGCCAAGGATAATAAGCCAGTGCAAAAGCAAAGCAGAACGGAGGCATGTATGCCGGCCAGCTGGGCCGGGCGCTAGGATTACCTGTAACTAATTCAGGAACTTTGATTTCTTCCCTTGCTCCACCTCACTCCCATCCCTCTACAGCAGTGGTTCTCAACCTGTGGGTCCCCAGATGTTTGTGGACTTCAGCTCCCAGAAGCCCCAGCCACTATGGTCAATGCTCAGGGCTTCTGGGAGCTGAAGTCCAAAAACATCTGGGGACCCACAGGTTGAGAACCACTGCTCTACAGTGTAAAGTCTATCTTAATAAACGCAAACAAGAAAATTCCAATATAGACGTTTTACAGCTAGCACCATAATCCACCTTCAGTCTTCTCACGTTGGCCAAATAGGATTAGCAAAACAGCACCGAAAACAAGTTTAAACATTGGGGGCAGGGGGATTGCAATGAGACTATGGAAAAGTCTTGCGGGGTGTTGTGTGTGCATGTATGTGTGAGAGACCGAGTGAGAGAGCACTTTATATAATCCCTAATCTGGCACACCGAGGCCGTTTCCGCACTAGACTGTTATTGCTCTATTATTCCACTTGCAACGTTCTATGGAATCCTGGGGTTTGCAGTTTCGGGAGGGGCCAGGCGGCCCCTCCCGAAACTGCAAACCCCAGGATTCCATAGAATGTTGCAAGTGGAATAATAGCGCTATAACAGTCTAGTGCGGAAATGGCCCTAGTTTTGTTTTGGTATCATCTCAACTTTCGTGGAATCCTGGGATTTGTAGTTTGGCAAAGTACTAGGAATTCTCCGCTAGAGAACTCTAGTGCTGTCATTTAGGAGACAGCAGTAGGAAATTCTAAAGAGTGATACCTTTATTGGCTAACCAAAACTCGTAAAATACATCAGCCACAGAGAAGTGTTTGTTGGTTTATTTATTAAATTTAGACCCTGACTTTCTGCCATACAGTCGAGTCTCTTTTTTTAAAAAAAACATTTTTATTGTAAAAATAAAAATTGTACACAAAAAAGTGAGAAAGACATACATCTTGATAGTTATAACAAATCGATAAAGCATAATTAATTCTTTTCGCTAATAACAAATATAAATATATTTATATAACTAAGTAATTAATTATGTCTGTCCTCCTATAATTAACTGTATGTATTTTTCTTTTTCCTCTTATCTCGATGTCCAGACTAAGGAAGTTAGGTTGGTATTTTATCTGTCCTTGCCAACATTTATCCACAAAAATGATATTGATTATTGATAGAACTCCACCGCTGTACTTGCAACCTATGGTAACAATAATAATAATAAAGATTATATCATTTAATTAATGCACCTATTTGTTTAACACCCATTACCAATGTGTGAAGTTGTTTTTCCTCTTTGGAATTTTAAATTATAATTACCAAACTATATCCAATTGTTCTATCCATTTTGCTTATGCGTAGCAGTAGAAAATTCTAAGTACTTCACTAAACTACACATCCCAGGATTTGTAACTTGGTGAGGTGCCGTTTGCTGTGTGTCTTCAAGTTGTTTCTGACTTATGGCAACCCAAGGTCAACCTGTCGTGCGGTTTTCCTGGTAAGACTTGCTCAGAGCGGGATTGCCATTCCCTTCTCCCGAGGCTGAAAGAGTGTGACTTGTCCTGTGGACAGAGCAGGGATTCTCACCCTGGTCTCCCAAAGTTCTACTACAAATTCTGGAATTTGTACTTTTAAAGATTGTAGTTGGTTGAATTAGGCTTGCAATGGGACTCACAATTGACACCTAATTTGTAATCACAGCGGAGGGAGTGGGAGAGGGGAATTCCAGCTACGGAGGGAAGGGTTAACAACTTTCCCCGCACAGAGATAATGAGCAACCCCACCCTCATCTCCATTTGTGCAAGCCAGATATAACACCTCTTCCTAGAAATAGACCCAAGTGAGAGCATCCTCAGAACTGGAGGTGAAAACCACAGGCAAAATTCTTTCTGACGTGGGCCATTTCCGCACTAGACTGTTCTAGTGCTTTTATTCCACTTTCAACATCCTATGGAATCCTAGGGTTTGCAGTTTTGGGAGGGGCCTTGAAGGCCCAACAAGGGTGCCAACCGCTAGCCAGAAGTCCCTGGCAACCAGTTGCATATCTTGAGCAAGTGACTACAGTCCTTCTGTTTTCCACACTTGTTCTAATGGACTGAATGATGACAGGTGTAGACAATCCAGAGAGAACCTGGATATCCCAAGAGAAGTTGCTGTACTGGATTTCTCAAAAATAAGTCACGCCAGACTAATCTTATCTCTTTTTATGATAGAGTTATTAGCTTGATAGATTAAGGGAATGCTGTGGATGTAACATATCTCGATTTCAGTAAGGCCTTTGACAGAGTTCCCCATGACATCCTTGCAAAGAAACTAGTAAAATGCGGGCTGGACAGGGCTACTGTCAGGTGGGTCTGTAACTCGGTGGTTCTCAACCTGTGGGTCCCCAGATGTTTGTGGACTTCCACTCCCAGAAGCCCCAGCCACTATGGTCAATGCTCAGGGCTTCTGGGAGCTGAAGTCCAAAAACATCTGGGGACCCACAGGTTGAGAACCACTGCTGTAACTGGTTGACTGACCGTCCCCAAAGGGTGCTCACCAATGGCTGCTTCTCATCCTGGAGAGAAGTGACTAGCGGGGTGCTACAGGGTTCTGTCCTGGGTCCAGTGCTGTTCAATATTTTTATCAACGACTTGGATGAAGGAACAGAGGGCATGCTCATCAAATTTGCAGATGACGCCAAATTGGGAGGGGTTGCTAATACGCCAGAGGACAGGATCAAAATTCAAAATGACCTGGATAGATTGGAGAGCGGGGCCATGGCTAACAAAATGAAACTCAACCGAGAGAAGTGTAAGGTCCTACACTTAGGTAGAAAAAATGGAATACAGAAATATAGGATGGGGGACACGTGGCTGGCTAGCAGTACGTGTGAAAGGGATCTAGGAGTCTTCATAGACCGCAAGCTGAACATGAGTCAGCAGTGTGATGCGGCAGCCAAGAAAGCCAATGCAATTCTCGGCTGCATCAACAGGAGTATGGTGTCTAGATCGAGGGAGGTACTGGTACCACTCTATTCTGCTTTGGTTAGACCTCATCTTGAATACTGTGTCCAGTTCTGGGCACCCCAATTCAAGAAGGACATGGACAAGCTGGAGCAAGTCCAGAGAAGGGCGACCAAAATGGTGAGAGGCCTGGAAGCCATGCCCTATGAGGATAGACTTAGAGAGCTGGGTATGTTTAGTCTGCTGAAGAGAAGGTTAAGAGGGCACATGATAGCCATGTTTAAATATCTGAAGGGATGCCATGTAGAGGAAGGAGAGGGCTTGTTTTCTACTGCTCCAGAGACCAGGACAAGGAGCAATGGATTCAAGCTGCAGGAAAGGAGATTCCACCTGAACCTCAGGAAGAACTTCCTGACAGTCAGGGCTGTCCGGCAGTGGAATCGGCTGCCTCCATGGAGTGTAGTGGAGTCTCCTTCCTTGGAGGTTTTTAAGCAGAGGCTAGATGGCCATCTGTCGGGAATGCTTTGAGGGTGTTCCTGCATGGCAGGGGGTTGGACTGGATGGCCCCTGGGGTCTCTTCCAACTCTACATTTCTATGATTCTATGCTGCTCGTGGAGCTTAAATTTTTAGTGTTCTTTGTCTGAGGCCATTTCCGCACTCGAGTGTTATAGCGCTGTATCCCACTTTCAACATCCTATGGAATCCTGGGGTTTGCACTTTCGGGAGGCCCCTCCTGAAACTGCAAACCCCAGGATTCCATAGGATGTTGAAAGTGGGATAACAGCGCTATAACACTTAAGTGCAGAAATGGCCAGACTCTCCACATGGCCAAGAAGGGAAAGGGCCTCTCCATGCATTGAGATCCCTCCAGAACAACTGAGCAACAACAGAAACAACCTCAAATACAAAATGCAGGCTGATGACTCCAACACTCTTGTTACTGCAGTCTAGGCCTTCCCAGAGATAGCACCCGATATCATTTTGATATCAAACAATTCGGCCTCCCCCTGCCACCCCACTCCATGTGTTTGCGAGGCCACCAGACAAGCACGCAAACAGGCACGGCCAATAATTGCTGGACATTCCATTCCCCACCCAGGCAGGCCAGACACAGCCGGTTCGTCGCTTCAGGGACCTCTCCGGCAAACACCTCATTACATATGCGCGATGCTAACAAAGGCTTCCTGCCCCGAGCAGGCTACTGGACAAAGGTTGTGCAGTCCACTGGTAAGCGCTGCGCCTTTGCATACTGGCCACACTATTGTTAATTCGGCTCTGATTCCATCGTGCAAAGTTGTGACCTTTCCAAGACATTGTCTCACACCCAAAACTCATTGTTTTCCCCAAGTAAGGCATGGCCCGCAGTCACACTTCTCCCTATAAAAACCCCTGATTCCGAGACCTTCCTTGGATCGCTCCGGACTTCCATCCAGCCTTGCTGCCGCTCTGTTTGGCGAGCTGTCCCCTCAGTCCCACGTCCTGAGACTCCAGACCAACGAACTCAAGCTTCAGGACAGGTGTCGTATCACCCAATTCAACAATCCCTCTCAAAATCCCTCTATACCACTCCAACTTTTATTTTCCTTAGCTACTTGTGTGAGTGTGTTGCATACACTGTTTGTCTGTATTTAATAAAATCTCAATTATTCTTAACTTGGTGTGCTCCTTGCCTTGACCTGACCCCGTAAACACTGGGTTACAAGATCCTGCTAAGTTACCCTGCCTCTCGTAAGGCTAAAGCAGTGCTCTGAGCTAATTTTCCCCACCTATAGTTGAGCACATTTAGGTGTCCCTCCCGGGACCTCCAGTAAACAGGTTAACACTCTCTCCTATATGATTTTTTTTAAAAAATCTTTTACCTGATGGAGAAGCCAGTGGGGTTTCAAAAGCTTGCAAGATGTATTTTGTGCATTTTGGTTCTCCAATAAAGGTCTCGCTCGTTTGTGAGTTTTGGATTTTGTGGTATTTTGCTGCATAGCTGACATGGCTACCCCTGAATATATCTGCATCTGGATGATCTAGCCATTTGTGCCTCCAAAAGGAACGGGAGATAAGACCCATAAGCTCTTATGTAACTCTTGATGCCATCGGGATCCACAGTCACACCGCCCTTTACAGGTCTTAACACAACCAACACTTCTAAAAAGCTGTTTCTAATCCAGGTAAATCACCCACTTAGCTAGGAAACAGCTGCTTGGGGTGTGAAGCATTTCCATTTCTGGTACACCCAACAACAGCATCTGTAGAATATTTGTGCAGACAGTAAGCTCTAGGGCAGTGTGGTCCAATGGGTACAACAGTGGAAGGAACTTGTAAGAAATTAACTATGCTAGCTAAATGGAGCCTCGGGATGGGGTGAAATTATCCCCATGTTGCCTGGGGGTGTTGGGGTGCATTGAGGAGGAATGTATAATAATGCAGGCCACCAAGGTTCCTTGGACCCTAAAATGAGGGCTTTGCCCTGCAAATAAGAACTCAGCCTCCCACTCAATTCTGCCCCTTTTCTTTGGGTGCCTACATTCTGTTTCTAAATGGTCAGCCAAAGTTTCAAGTGACTGCATGCTAGGAATTCTGGAATCTAAAAGAAAATTTCGTCATGTGGGCAGAATTCTTATTTGTGGGTAGGCAGCGTCCTCATTTTGTCTCTCCTGCTCAGCTACACTGCTGCCCCTCACCTAGAGTTGCCAAAGTGACAATTGAAGAGGGCTCCTGTATCTTTAATGGTTGTGTAGAAGAGGTAGAGCCAGCATGGTGTAGAGGTCTGAGCATTGGACTTTGATTCTGGAGACCAGGGGCTGAATCCTCACTTGGGCGTAGAAACCAAGTAGGTGGCCTTGGCCAAGTCACACCCTCTCAGCCTCAGAGGACAGCAATCGCAAACACCCTCTGAACAAATCTTGCCAAGAAAACCCTGTGATAGGGTTGCCTTCAAGACACCATAGGCCAGAAGGCACACAGCAACAAGAATAGGGCATTTCAGCAGATGTTACTTGTGATCTGGTTGTGTGACAAGGATTGTAGAGTTGGAGGGGGCCTCATGGGCCATCAGGTCCAACCTCCTGCAGGATCTCCAGCTAGAACATCCCCAGCAGGCAGCTGTCCAGACTCTTTTGGAAGACGACCAGGGAAGGAGACGCCACCATTTCTCTAGGCAGTTTGTTTTTGCCCAGTTGCTCTCACTGTCCAGAAGTTCCTTCTAACGTTCAAATGAAATCCAACCTCCTGTAACATAAAACCATTAGACCTCGTTCTATCCTCTGGGGCAATAGAGAACAAGCCTGTATCCTCCGCTTTGTGGCAGCCCTTGAGGTAGTTAAAGGCTGTGATCATGTCACCTCTCAGTCTTTTCTTCACCAAACTAAATGTGCCCACCTGCTTTAACCTCTTCTCCAATGTTTTGTTCTCCATACTCTTGTTGCTCTTCTCTGAACTCAGAATTCAGAATTTTGTGCCCACAACTGAATACATTAGTGACACAATATGTGGTGGGGGAACTATTTCCTCCCTTGACTTGGAAACTATGCTTATATTAAAGCAGGCTAAGATAGCGTTTGTCTTCTTCGCTTCAGTATCACACTGCTGGCTCATATACAATTTATGATCAACAATAATCCCTAAGTCCTTTTCAACATGTAATACTACTGAGCCAATTATCCTCCACCCTAGAATCAGAGAGCTAGAAGAGACCACAACAGCCATCGAGTCCAACTCTCTGCCATGCAGGAACACACACTCAAAACATACACACACCCTATACCTGTGTGTTTCATTTTTGTGTCACACTTTGCATTTGTCTCTTGAATTTAATTTTATTAATTTTAGCCCAGTTTTCCAGTTTATCAAAGTCCTCTTGAATTTTGTGCCTGTTTTCCAATGTGTTAGCTACCTCTCCCAGTCTTGTAGCATCTGCAAATTTGATAAGAATTCCCTCCACCCCCTCTTCTGTGCATCCAAAAGAGAGCCAGAAGACAATGGCAAACTCCTCTGAACAAATCTTGCCAGGAAAATCCCACAGTAGATTTGCCTTAGGGTTGACATAAGTTGGAAACAACTTGAAGCCACACAGCCACAGTGGCAACAAATGCCTCCACTAAACATGCAGCAGCAATCTCCAGTTTTCAGTCTAGCAACTTTGCTAAATCACCAACAGATGCCCACAATAGGTGTACAGTGTACAATGAGGTCGTGGCCTCAACAGTTCCGTGTGCAAGACTGCTATGCTATTAGGTTAATTTTGCACAAATTGCCTGTGTGTGTGTGTGTGTGTGTGTGTGTGTGTGTGTGTGTGTCCATCCTGCTCCCTTCCCACACTCTACATTTCCCCAATTTGCTTTTTGGACATTTGGAAAAGTTGTGCTGCCTTTTTAAAATTCAGTTTGGCTCGAGCCAAGAACAGTGGGTGCCATAATATCAGGTAATAAGGTATTACTTTGCCACTTTTTAGTCATCGCTACCAGTTGCTGCTGTTGGGAATGGGCAATTTTGGAAAAGGCTAGTTGGCAAAAGAAGGTCCCACCCGTGCCTGATCCAGCATGCCTCACCCTGTGATGTGAGACAGACCACCTTGATTCAGGGAGGATGGGGTTGCTATGGCAATTACTCTTCCCTCCCTCTTCAATGATCACTCACTCACTTCTTCACTGAACGGGGATGTGTAGTAAGGAAATCACACAACTTGGCTATGGAGTCAGCGAGGCAGAAGGAATTTTGTTGCACCTCGACTCAGGACAGGTTGTCTGTAAAGCGGTCAGAGCCAAAGGGGGACAGGCCTTTCAGGAAGGCGAGCAAAATGGTAAATGTCCTGGAAACCGTGAAGCCCTATGAGGAATAGCTTAGGGAACTGGGTATGTTTAGCCTGGAGAAAAGAAGTTAAGAGGGGACAAGATAACCTTGTTTAAATATTTGAAGGAATGTCATATGGAGGGTGGGTGAAGCGTGTTTTCTGCTGCTCCAAAGACTAGGACACGGAGCAATGGCTTCAAATTACAGGAAGAAATGTTAGGAAGAACTTCCTGATGGTAAGAACAGTTCAACAGTGGGATATGCTGTCTCAGAGTGTGGTGGAGTCGCCCTCTTTGGAGGTTTTTAAACAGAGGCTGGATGGCCATTTGATTGTGCATGGCGGAATGGGGTTGGACTGGATGGCCCTTGGGTTCTCTTCCAATGCTATGATTCTATGATTCAGGGTACCTTGGGTCAAGGACAGCAAAAGACATTTTTCTGCCTGAGATGAAGGGTAAGCTGGTATCCCTATTCCACTGGCGGCGGGTGGTAGCTGCCATTCCAGTGGAGCAGTGAGTCTGCTCCAGAATTTCACTCCAATTTGGAAAGGTCTTTAATAACTAGGAGACCAAAATCCTATGTGAATTAAAACGCTCACAACCTAGGATAAAGGACAAGTACTGAACCCTCTTCCTCCCCCAAATAGATTCTGCTCCTTTAAAATTGGGCTAAAATGCAGATTGGGTCCACTGGCCACCCTGACATGAGAGAGGCCAGGCCTTGAGGTCTGGGAACCCTTGTCTCATGCTAAGGCCCCTTTCACACAAGAAATTGTAGCACTATTATTCTGCTTTAATTCCCATGGGATCCTAGGTCTTGTAGATTGGGTAAGGCACTGGAGCCCTCTGGTTAAGAATCCCAAGTGCTCCTCCCTAAAATGCAAAAGGGCGTAAATACCCTAAAGGCACCAGATCCTGTTTGATTGTGGAAGCTCAGCCGGATCAGCCCTGGCTAGTAGTTGGATGGGAGACTGCCAGTGAATACCAGCTGCTATAGGCTGTATTTCAGAGGAAGGAATAGGCAAAACCACCTGTCAGGATTGCTTGGCTACAAAAACCCTAAGAAATTCATTGGGGTCACTATAAGCCAACAGACAATTTGAAAGCACATACACACACTAACTGCAAAGCCCAGGAATCTGTAGGATAGATTCATGGCAATTAAAGTGGTTGCCAATTGGTTTCTGCAAAAAGTACAAAGTGTTGGTTATTACCTTTAAAGCCCTCCATGGTTGGGGTCCAAGTTACCTGCAGGATTGCCTCCTCCTGTGCAACCCACCTTATACACTCAGGTCCTCTGGGGGCCATTTACTTAAACCGGCCAGGACTAGACTGGCAATGGTCAGCCAGAGGAACTATTCGTTGGTCGCTCCTAAACTGTAGAATGATCCACTGGGAGAGACTCCACAGCTAAACATGCTGTCTGAATTTTAAAAATTCAGACCTATCTCTTCTAGTAGACCTACCCAGTGGATTTTAAACTATGAATTTTAAATTGGTTTATTTTAAATAATTTGACGTGTTTTCAGTTGTACCTTAATCTGTGTTGTACCCTGCCTCGAGCCTTGGGGACAGGCAGGTAAGAAATAATAATAATAATAATGATAATGATAATGATAATGATAAGGCTGTAATTGTGTGGTAGGGAAGAGCAATTAAGCTGCGAATCCTATTAATGCTTCCTGTGACAGCACAAGAGATGATCCCAAAGTTTCAGCCCTGAAATCTCAATGTCCGCTTTGGTCCTGACCTGACAACTTTACTTCAACTGCCACAATCCTCCAGCCACCATTCGGGCAGAATCATAGGCCATTTCCACACTACATTGTTATAGTGCTATTATTCCACTTTCAACCTCCTATGGAATCCTGGAGTTTGCAGTTTAGGGAGGGGCATTTAATTTTTTCTCAGCCAGAGAGCTCTTTGGCCTCAGTAAACTGCAAACTCCAGAATTCCCCAGGACGTCGAAAGTAGAATAAAAGCAATATAACAGTGTAGTGTGGAAATGGCCATAGAATCATAGAGTTGGAAGAGGCCCCGTGGGGCAGTGAGACCAAACCCCTGATCACTGCAGGATCACCAGCCAAAGCATCTCCAGTAGGTAGCTGTCCAGGCTCTTTCTGAAGGTGTCCAAAGAAGGCACTAACTGATCGGCACAGAAATCTATTGTCTTTGCCTTGTCTTGGAGGGAAGATGCCCAAGTTGGCAAGAGGAAGGAGAGCCATGAGCCTCATGCCAAAGTTCAACCCAGATTGTGAAATTTATCTCATCATTTGCCAGGAATGGGCTCCCTTCGCATCTGACTCAGCACAGGCAGCTACAATGGCTCAGGTGGAGGTCCTTGGCGTGCTAAGCTAAACGCCCAGAAAAGCTTAATTAAATTATGCTGCTAATGACTGTGTGCATTATTTGGCCATGGCTGCCTGCTGTAAGCTTGCCATTCAGCACTCGGCAGCCACCTCGTGGGGCTTTTTTCTGTTGTTTACCCATTCGGTGGCCGTCACTGTGCAAAATGAAAGGGTTGCCATGACTTGGTGGCCACTGAAATCTGTAATCACATGCCAGAGCTGTTGATCTCTTTTTGTGCAGGCCTGGCAGGGGGAGGGCAA
This sequence comes from Iguana delicatissima, assembly GCA_948472985.1. Classification (NCBI taxonomy): domain Eukaryota; kingdom Metazoa; phylum Chordata; class Lepidosauria; order Squamata; family Iguanidae; genus Iguana; species Iguana delicatissima. The sequence continues at coordinate 333,961 of CAOKZL010001360.1, forward strand.
CAAGTAACAAAAGCATCCTTTTCACATGCAAGACTGCCAGCTTTGGCTAGTGCTGCACCTCCTGCTGACATCTATTTTGCCTCAGACAAAAAAGAGACCCCAAGGGTCATCTAGTCCAGCCCTTTGCCAGGATAGGAAATTGATAACTAAATCATACAAACATGGATGTCTAGAGTTGAAAGAAACCCCAAGTGTAATCTAGGGCCATTTTCCCAATAGTCTGTTATAGTGCTATTATTCCACTTTCAACATCCTATGGAATCCTGGGGTTTGCAGGCCAGAACATGGACTCAGACTCAGAGCCTGAAACAGGAGGCATGCCAGGACCTGCTGTACAGGAAGAGGTTATAGTGCCACAAACAGAACAGGGGTGGTGCCAGCTCCAGCACAGAGTTGTGCCTCTTCAGACACAGAAGATAACTTACCGGTACCCACCTTTGTCGAGCACAGACAGCAAAGAGAGAACCTGCACCAATCTCAGAGGATTTACAACCAACAACAATTACTCAGGCAACAGCTGTGTTAGGCTGCTGACCTATATAGGTGCTGCCTTTCCCCTCCAGGAGTTGTCAGAGCTTATCTGACCTTCCTGTTTGCTGGATATCTTGCTGAACTCCGTGCCGGACTCTGGATTACCCTGACTGATTTTGGACTTGCTTACCTTAGAATTCTGTTGGACTTTATTTATGACTTTGTGCTTACTGAATAAAAGTAAGTAACAAGCCAGGAGCTATTTGGTTTGGTTTGTTTGGGTTGTCAGCTGTGCCGCTCTGACTGAGATAGGACAGAATGTGAGTCTGTGAGGGAAGAGGTTGACCATGGGTAACGGAAACCACAGAAAGCAAAACTGAGGGCAAGGACAGGCGACTGTATTACTGTTGGCCCAAAATCCTGTTATTACCTACCTAATTAAGCATACTAAATTAAGTAACCTCTCCTGACCTGACTCATGATTACTACTTAGTCATAATCTTGACACTATTGCTACAGTTATGAGGAGAAGGTCCGTTCTGCCAGAAACTGGACAGTAGATGAATCATGTTTCCTAAATTGAAAGAGGGCTGCAATGCCTTTAGTGTAGGTGAGGGAGAGGGGTTGGTGAATAGTGAGTAGTTATGTAGTTTCTCATGTGAAATTACTCTGCTATGAGGAGTCATACAAGATACCAGTCATGGTCTGCAATTCTGCTTAGGCAGTTCTTAAGAAGACTCTTTGGGGGTTTTTAAATAGAGGCTGGACGGCTATCCGTCAGGAGTATTTTGACTGTATATTCTTGCATGGCAGAAAGGGGTTGGACTGGATGGCCCTTCTGGTCCCTTCCAGATCTATGACCCCATGATTCTATGACAATTTCTACATTACACTGTTATAGTGCTATTATTTCCCTTTCAACCTCCTGTAGAATCCTGGGGTTTGTAGTTTACTGAGGCCAAAGAGCTCTCTGGCTGAGAATTTTAAAGGCCCCTCCCTAAACTGCAAACCCCAGGGTTCCAAAGCATGTTGAAAGTGGAATAATAGCACTATAAGAGTGTAGTGTGGAAATGACCTATTACTCCACATACTGCCTCCCTCTCTGCAACTGGGAGAAACAGAATCAGGAAATGACACCCAGGGGGGAAAAAGAAAGGAAGCAGAGCCTAAGTATAGCAATCTACATCTAGCTCTAGAAGAAACACGCATATTTAGCACTAGGGGCTGTCTATCTGCTAATTGCCACCCCACTTCCATGCAGATGACTTACTAAGGTATTTGGCCCTTTAATTTCCAACAAAATATATCATCTGAAAAACGTTGATGCACTGTCTGTACCCTGAGCTGTCACTGTGTGGATTCCTCACACTGAAGATGGGTGGATGGATTATCTTGCCCTTCTCCCAGTATGGGACTGTCATGTCCTGGATCGCTTGCTCTCAAAAACTTCACTCTGAGCTTCAAACAGAAGTAGTTAGTAAGAAAAGCAAGCAACACAGAAACATTTCCAAAAGTTGCTGAGACTAAAGCACTTAAGTTGGTTACAGGTTTTATACCTTGTCAGGCAGATTTTGATGCACATTTCAAGGATTGTTTAAAGTGGTACGTATCAGTTCACTCTATTGGCACAAATACTTTCCCAGGCTTACAATTATTTACATAGTTTTCACCATGGGAGCGAGCAAATACTTGTTCTCTTCTCTTATGCATAACTGATTCTCATAACACCTCCTCACTATTTTGTAGCAACTCCACACCCTTGATGTCTTTTTCTCTTCCCAATGCAAAGTGACGTTGAATATTTGGAGCCCTGTGATACTTTAAAAGTTTCAATGAGATACATAGGCCATTTCCACACTACGCTGTTATAGTGCTATTATTCCATTTCCAACATCCCGTGGAATTCTGGGGTTTATAGTTTCCTGGGGCCAAAGAGCTCTCTGGCTGAGAATTCTAAAGGCCCCTCCCTAAACTGCAAAACCCAGGATTCCAAAGCATGTTGAAAGTGGAATAATAGCACTAGAACAGTGTAGTGTGGAAATGGCCATAGTTCCAGGTAGTAATTAGCAATGAATACACAGAAGGATTTGCAAGCTAAGCCCACTTTTCCTCTCATGAAACATCTATACTGTTACATATACTCATGCATACACGCATCCTGACAGGAACCCATTTTATAAGAGCTATATGGAGATAAATATCTTTCTCCTTAGCTTGAGGTCAGTGAGTGGACATTGCAAAATTGCACTGCCATCTCATTCTAGCTGCTCACCCCCGTTAAGAACAAAAAGTCTGGAGTTCCCAAGTATTGCCAAGGGCAGTTTGCTAAGGGAAGGAACCATATGCTTCCTGTATGTGCTTTCTGGATAAGAGAGCTAAAAATACTGCTGCATATTAGATGTTTTTTTAATGTGGTTATGCAACCAAATTTAGCAGATGCATCTGTGACACATCTGGGCTTTCTGAGGAATAAAGTATAATGTTTTTACACCATCAGCCCAGAAAGGCACGGCTTGCTCCTGTAGGTCAATAAACTGCCTGGATTGACCAAGGGTCCTTAATCTTTGCTGCAGAGTGGACCACCTACTTCTGGCTGGTTCTTCCCTGGAGAAGCATGGATAGACTTTGGTATAAAAGATCTCACTAGGTTACCCTCCCCGTCTCACAGTCTTTTCTTTGAGCTAATAATTCCCCACCTTTGGACAGAGGTACTGGCATTGCAGGCGGATCCCTGAGTCACCTACATTTTGGGGTAACAGTCCACACTTCTGGTCTTACATACTTACACACACTTCTGGTACATGGCCCTCAATTGCCTTGTTTTTCCCATTGTGTGTTCTTGAATTAGACACACTCACCTGGGCACTTGCCATCCTAAAACAGGACACATTTCCCCATCAGGAAAAGAAACCAGAATACAGCTGGGGAAACATGCCATCATGGTGAAGGGAAAAGTCAGTTCAGCAATTCTGGCCTGGGATTTCTAAGACTAAATTCTCCAACCGATGGTCTAGAACAGAAAGAAATTCCATCCCTGAAAGACTGCTACGTGGTCTAAGTTCTTTGGTTTGTTGAATTACTGGCAAGACACCTCCATTATGCTTGCATACTATAAATCTATATTGTGATTTGTTATGTGCCTTCAAGTCAATTCTGACTTATGAATCTACCCTAGAGTTTTTTGGAAATAGTTATTCGCAGGGTTTGCCTTTGCCTTCCTCTGAGATTGAGACAGTGTGATTTGCCAAAGTTCACCCAGAGGGTTTCCATGGCTGAGCAGCAATTTGAACCCAGGTCTCCAGAAGGTTAGGGTTCAAATCCCTCCTCCACTGAGTGGCCTTGGGAAAGTCACTCTCTCTCAATCTCAGAGAAAGGCAAGGGGAAAAACCACTCTGAACAAATCATGCCAAGAAAAACCCATGATAGGTTTGCCATAAGTCAGAAATGACTTTAAGGCATACAACAACGACTTCTAGATTCTAATTCAACAGTCAAACCACTAAACCATGTTGGTTCTCATAGTGTAAAATCTACACTCACATAGTTAAGTGGTGATTGTGCTACAAGACCTTTTAGTTGAATATTGATTTTGTGCAACCAATCTATGCAATCCCAGGGCATCAACTAATACATTGAAAGCACTGTTGAGAAGTTGTGCGTCATCCAAGAATATGCATCTCTGTGTGCAATGGTTACGCATGTGGAACTCCACTTATGCTGTTGTATACTCCTGAAAGATGGCCATCCAGCCTCTCTTTAAAGACCCCCACACCACCATCTTCCAAGGCTGCCTATTCCACTGTCAAACAGCTCTCACAGTAAAGAACTTCTTCCTAATGTTTAGATGGAAACATTTTTCTTGTAGTGTGAATCCATTCACTCATGTTCTAGTCTGAATGTGGATGTCACACCAAGGCCAATAAAGTCCAAAGCACAACTGCATGTGTACCTTATATATGCATAAAACACAAACAGGATGCCAGGCGCTCATGCTGTGTGCTGTGGCAAGCAACGGGATCTGCTTCTTTTGTGTCTTGGCAACTCATCCAGCAAGATGACCCCACTGTTTGCTTAGTCCTGTCCCTGTGGCCAGCCACATAACCAAGATGATCAGCGCTGGTAGGCTTTCTTTTGGAAGATTTGTCATCCCATATCACCATCATGCCCAGCTATGAAAGATCAACAGCACAGATTAGCTTCTGGTGCCTCATTAACATCAGCTGTTTAAATGAGCATTGCTGATAGGCACCCTGGAGTTGTAATAGCATCTTGTCCCTGGAGGGTCACTAGCACAGTGCTGGAATGTGTTTTCCAAAAGTTCCCTTCATTCAGGAACACAGATGTTACATAGATCCAACTCCAATCCTTAGTCCCCAACTAGACTTGCCTGCATATGGACTCCCTATTCAACAATTGAGTCAATGGGTCTACTCCAGATGGGACTAACCAGCAAGGTTCCAGCCGGATGGCTTTGTTGTTGTATACTACTTGTCAGCTTCAACGTATGTCGAACCTATGAACGAGAGATCTCCGGGTCACCTTATTATCAACCTCCCTGTCCAGGTCTTGCAGACTCAGGGCTGTGGCTTACTTGATTGAATCTATCCATCTGTAATGCAGTCTTCCTCTTTTCTTACTGCCTTCTTCTGTACTAAGCAGCATTGTCTCTCTTAGTGAGTCATGTCTTCTCATGATACATCCAAAGTACAATGGTCTCAGTTTAGTCATCTTGGCTCTTAGGGAAAGTTGAGGCTTGATTTGCTCAAAGACCCATTTATCTGTCTTTTAGCAGTCCAGGATATCTGTAGAACTCTCCTCCAGCACCCCATTTTAAATGGGTTGATTTTCTTCCTATCAGATTTCTTCACCGTCCAGCTTTCACACCAAACATAGAAATTGGAAATACAGTGGCAGTGTGATAGATGAGGGCTCTGAGGTCGATGAGCAATTTATTGTGCCAGAAACAGAGCCAGTGATAGACTAAACTATCTTGGAAGCACTCCCATTAGCTGAAAGACAAGCTGAGACAGAGTTGCTGCAACCAGTGCCAGTGGGAGAGGGGACCAGCGATGATCTACCTTTGCCCCCCAGCTTCCGGTCACGGAGGAGACAGAAACGAGCAGCTCAGAGGGAAGCCATTTGGGCAAGATTGAGTAAACAGAACAATGATGCGTAACAGCTGTTTTCGTCGGCATATAAGTCTGTCGGCATGACTTGCTGTTTGCTTGTAGCAAATCGCTACTCATTGTCCCACAACCCTTGCATTCTGGTTCTCTTGACCCTTTTAGACTGACCTTTGGCATTCTGGACCTCTTGGATTTGACCTTGATTTCCACTCGGCTCAGCATTTCTCCTTCATTGTTTGCATTGGACACCCCCCACTGCCTCTTCCTCCTCTTGGGCAAATACTATCACCTTCCTTCCCTTGCTGGCAGAAAGGCACGGGCAGGGAGTTGAACTCTGACAGGCATGGAGAATTCTAACTTTTAGTATTCAGTGATGTATATCTTTACACATCAGGATCTTGTCTAGTTCCTTTGTAGCTCCCCTTCCAAGTTCTAACTTCTTCTGATTTCTTGACTGCAGTCTCCATTCTGGTTAAGATTTTCTATACTTTGGCTGAGTCATGAAACTATTACAATATTTTTTATTATCTACTTTAAAGTGATGTAAATCACCTGTGGTCATTATTTTTGTTTTTTCATATTCCACTGTAAGCCTGCCTTTTCACTTTCTTCCATGACTTTCTTCAGTAATTGTTCCAAGTTTATTTTCTGCTAGTATTACAGTGCCATCTTAGATTGCTGATCTTCCTTCTTGCAGTTTTCAAGCTTCCTTCCTCTGAGTCTAGTCTTGCTTTATAAATGATATAATCAGCACATAAGTTAAAACAGGTAGGGTGATAAAATGCAGCCTCACCTGACTTCCTGGCCAATTGGAAACCATTCTGCTTCTCCGTATTCTGTCCTGATGGTAGCTCCACAATCGAGGGGCTGCTACAGAGAAAGTCCTGGTTCCACTGCTAGGCAATTGGTTCCACTGCCAAGCCCCTGTTACTGTAAGAAATTCCTTCCAATGGTCAGTCAAAATCTACCATCCTGTAACTTAAAACCATTAGATCTAGTTCTACCTTCTGGGGCAACAAACAACTCTTTACCCTTCTCTCTGTTGCAGCCCAGAGGACAGGATCAAAATTCAGAATGGCCTTGACAGATTGGAGAGCTGGGCCAAGGCTAACAAAATGAATTTCAACAGAGAGAAATGTAAGGTCCTACACCTAGGCAGAAATAATGAAAGGCGCAAATATAGGATGGGAGACACCTGGCTGGACAACAGTACATGTGAAAGGGATGTAGGAGCCTTAGTAGACCACAGCAGTGTGGTGCAGTAGTCAAGAAAGCCAACACAATTCTTGGTTGCATCAAGAGGAGTATAGTGTCTAGATCGAGGAAAATAATAGTACCAGTCTATTCTGCATTGGTTAGGCCTCATTTGGATTACTGTGTCCAGTTCTGGGCAGCTCATTTCAAGAAGGATATTGACAAGCTGGAGTGTGTCTAAAGGAGGGCAACCAAAATGGTGAAAAGTCTGGAAGTCGTGAAGCCCTATGAGCAGTGTCTTAGGGACCTGGGGATGTTTAGTCTGCAGAAGAGAAGGTTAAGAGGGGACGTGATGGCCATGTTTAAATATTTGAAGAGATGTCATATTGAAAATGGAACAATCTTATTTTCCATTGCTTCAGGAACTAGGACAAGGAGTAATGAATTCAAACTGCAGGAAAATAGGTTACACCTGAAACTCAGGAAGAACTTCCTGATGGTCAGAACTCTTTGGCAGTGAAATATGCTGCCGCCTCAGAGTGTGGTGGAGTCTCCTTCTTTGGAGGCTTTTAAGCAGAGGCTGGATGGCCATGTGTCAAAGGGAGTGCTTTGATGTGTGTTCCTGCATGGCAGGGGGTTGGACTGGATGGCCCCTGGGGTCTCCTCTGACCTCATGATTCTATGATTTAAAGCGTGCAATTGTGTCATCTCTCAGGCCATTTCCGCACTAGGTTGTTATAGTGCGATTATTGCACTTTCAACATCCTATGGAATCCTGGGGTTTGCAGCTGGCCCCTCCCGAAACTGCAAACTCCAGGATTCCATAGGATGTTGAAAGTGGAATAATCGCGCTATAACAATCTAGCGCAGAAATGACCTTAGTCTTTTCTTCACCAAGCTGAACATCCCCAGCTCCCTCAACCTTTCCTCATATGTTTCGTCTTCTGTACCTCTTATCATCCTTCCCGTTTTCTGAACCCGCTCAAATGTGTCTCTGTCCTTCTAAAAATAAGGCACCCAGACCTGAATGAAGTACCCCAGATGAGGCTCTGACTAGCACAGATTATAGTGGGACTATGATTTCCAGTGACTTAGAAATACTGCTTCCATTAATGTAGAGTAGAATGTTATTCACAGGCTCAGATACCCTGAAGGCAACAGATCCCTATCTGATCTTGGAAGCTAAGCAGGGTCAGCCCTGGTTAGTGGTTGGATGGGAGACCACCCATGAACACCAGGAGCTGCAGGCTGTGTTTCAGAGGAATGAACTGGCAAAACCGCCTCTGAGGATTCTTTGCCTAAGAAAACCCTTTGAAATTCATGAGGTTGTCCTAAATTAGCAGGTATCTTTTTGTTATTGCTGTGTGCCTTCAAGCCAATTACAACTTATAGTGGCCCTAAGCCAGAACTATCAAGGGATTTTCCAGGGCTGAGAGTATGTAACATGCCCAAGGTCACCCAATGGGTTTCCATGGCTGAGCAGAGAATTGAACCCTGGTCTTTAGGGTCTTAGTCCAATGCTCAAACCACTACATTACACTGACTGTCTGAAAGTACACACATACACACAAAATGGGCTGCATCAATAGGAGTCTAGTCTGTAGGTCAAGGGAAGTGATGGTACCACTCGATTCTGCTTTGGTCAGACCCCACCTGGAATATCGTATCCAGTTCTGGGCACCACAATTCAAGGAGGATAGAGTGGAACATGTCCAGGGGAGAGCAACCAAAATGGTAGAAGGCCTGGAAACCATGCCCTGTGAGAAGTGGCCCAGGGAGCTGAAGAAGAGAAGGTTAAGAGGCAACGTGATAGCTATGTTTAAATATTTGAAGGGATGTCATATGGAGGATGGGGCCAGCTTGTTTACTGCTGCTCCAGAGACCAGGGCACAGAGCAGTGGCTTCAAACTTCAGGAAAAGAGATTCCATCCAAACAGTAGGAAGAACCAACCCTACAATCCTATGAAAATGTCATTGGCCTTCTTTGCCGCAGCAGCACACACCATCATGCAAGTAAGCAGGAGGATTTCATCCCAAGGCTGTACACATCCCTCCTACTTTTGTTGCCTTTATTCTCATTACAATCCTGTACGTAGGTCATTGGTCGAAGGTCTTTCTTGCTACTTTGGAGCACGGAAGACAAAAGAAGTCCCCTCTCAAAACAGGCCCTTGCCAATCCTCTCTAACCTTTCACTCTTTGAAGATGTATTTTAGTCCCAGGATGTGATTCTCCCGGGGCTGGGAATCTCCTTATATGATGAAATGAACATCTGGCAAGAATCAGATCAAATGGACACTAAGCTCTAAATAGGCTGGGAGCTGAAATAGCATCCATATGCTTACAAGAGGACAGCTCCGATTTGTACAATTGTAAGGTTGAAGCCAATTGGACAGTGACAGCTGCTGGCCCCAGCGCCCTCAGGGCGGCGAATCTGCTCTGTGCTTTACCCTGAACTTTAAAGGAGCTATCTAATGTGACGAACCTTATTTTCCCCAAAAATAGGTTCATCACCTTGAATGGTTCTGTTAAAGTTCAGGCGGAAACCCATTGCAAATGGACCACTGCCCTGGCATTAGAGCTGCCACTGGATGTGGAAATAATTTAGTCTGCAGTCCACACTTTTCACACCTATACTGTCAAAGCACTATGATTCCACTTTAACTGCCCTGACTGCATCCTGTGGAATTCTGGGGTTTGTAGTTTACTGAGGCCCAAGACCTCTCTGGCTAAGAATTCTACATGCCCTTCCCTGAACTGCAAATCCCAAGATTCCGCAGGATGGAGTCATGACTGTTGAAGTGGAACCATAGCGCTATAACTGTGTCGTGTGAAACGATCCCTGATACCTTAAGTAGGCTGAACACCAAACGGTTTTTGTCCCCAGAAAAACAAAGACAAAAAAGTAGACCCTTGTCCCAGCTAGCATTCAGTCTTTTGGTCCAGTTTTCAAGAAAAATCACAGTGTCCTCCTGTCTTAGGTACTTTTTTTTTTAAAAGTGTGTTCAGTTCATATAGAATCATAAAAGAGGTGGAAGAGACTACAGGGGCCATACAATCCAACGTCCTGCCATGCAGGAATACACAACTACAGTATTCCTGAAGTATGCCCATCCATCTTCTGTTTAAAGAACTCCAAAAAAAAAAAAAAAGAGTCTGTCCAAAGAAGTCCATTACATGCCAAACAGTTCATACAGTAAAGAAATTCTTTATTTGTAGGGGGAGCCTCTTTAATTTGAATCCATTGGTTCGTGTCCTAGTCTCTGGAGCAGCAGAAAACAAGCATGCTCCATCTTCTCCATGACATCCCTTCAGATATTTAAAGATGGCTATCATGTCACCTTTCAGTCTTCACCAAGCTGGGCACACCTCCCTCCCTAAGTCATTCCTCCAGGCCTTCTATCATTTTGGTCCTCCTCCTCTATACATTCCAGCTGGTCAATATCCTTCCTGAAGCGTGGTGCCCAGAACTGGACATGATGACTATATTTATTTACGAAACAGTTTGTGTCCCAGATCTCCAACCCCTTTCAAACTGCTAACAACATGCGTGAAAACACTGAATTGTGTTTGTCTTCAAGGTATCACCAGACACTTGGTCACTTTTGCAAAAGCAAGCTAATACAGCCATTCTGATTCGCCCTAGAATCAGGTTAAATAAGAAAGAGTTGTACTGCCAGCGTGGTGTAGTGATCTGACACCAGGGTTCAATTCCCTGCTCAGCCACGGAAACCCAGTGAGTGACCTTGGGAACGTCACACACTCTCAGCCCCAGAAAATCCTGTGATAGGGTTGCCTTAGGGTTGCCATAAGTCAGAAACGACTGGAAGGCACACAACAGCAACGCAGCATGTTTATCTTATCCTGGGAACCCACTAGGACCTCTAGCATCTTACAATAGATTGGATGACCTCAGGTACCAAAAATATGGATGAGGAAATGCTCTGTTACTCTTTCTAGGCCATTTCCGCACTACATTCTTATAGCGCGATTATTCCACTTTCAGCATCCTATGGAATCCTGGGGTTTGCAGTCTCGGGAGGGGCCAGCCGGCCACTCCCAAAACTGCAAACCCCAGGATTCCATAGGATGTTGAAAGTGGAATAATCGCGCTATAAGAGTGTAGTGCAGAAATGGCCCTAGTCTTTCACTACCAATGTGGTGCCAACATGGCAGGACTTGATAAGGGGCAGCCAGCCAGAATCCCAGAGGCATATCTCGCTTAAACAGCACCTAGGGCAAGCACAGAAGTTAAGCCCCTACCTCCCAGGCCACTTCCTCCTCCTCCTAAACCTTCCAGCACAGCTTTTCTGTGCATTGGCACCCAGGACATGTACCCCATTTGTCCCACCCTAGATATACCTCTGCAGAATCCTTCTTAGCCAAATGAGCAAGAAGTCCCTCAAACCCTTACTGTGCTTTGAAATCACACATATTAAGAAATGTGTGTGTGTGCGTGTGTGTGTGAGTCAGCCTGAAGACCAGAGTCCAAAATTACGTAATGTGGTTCCGAACCCTTATTTAATCACCAAAAATCATGGGTATTATGCTGGAGGACATTACTGCACTGAAAACTAATGAACAGCTGCTTTCATTCATCCTTCTGTTGGAAAAATCCTCATGCAGCTGTTGTATTCCTGTCCTGTTTGTGGGCTTCCCTCAGGCCTCTTGTTGGGAAAGAGAATGCTGGGTGAGACAAGACTTTAATCTGAGAATCACTGAGATTCTTCATGTTTCCCTGTGGTTTACCATGGCTTAAGAAACTAATGGCCATGTTTGAAGAGCTGTCTGGATGCCCCTTGGAGTCTCGTCATAGAATCATAGAGCTGGAAGAGACCCCCGGGTCCATCGAGTCTAACCCCCTGCCATACAGGAATAACAATCAAAGCCTTCCCAACAGATGGCCATCCAACCTTTGTTTAAAAACCTCCAAATAAAGAGACTCCACCACACTCCAAAGCAGTGTGTTCCTCCATCAAACTGCTCTTACCATCAGGAAGTTCTTCCTAATGTTCAGATGGAATCTTTTTTTCCTGACGTTTCAAGACATTGCTCTGTGTCCTATTCTCTGGAGCAGCAGAGAACAGGCCTGCTCCATCTTCCATATGACATCCCTTCAAAGATTTAAACATAGCTATCATATTGCTCTTAACCTTTTCATCTCTAGACTACACGTACCCAACTCCCTAAGCCACTTCTCAGAGGGCTTCTTGGTTTCCATTTTGGTTGCCCTCCTCTGGACACATTCCAGCTGGTCAATACCCTTCCTGAACTGTGGTGCCCAGAACTGGACACAGGATTCCAAATGAGGCCTGACCAATGCAGAATAGAGTGGTACTCTTGCTTCCCTTGACCTAGACACTATAGTCCTGTTGATGTAGCCCAGAATCACATTGGCTTATTCAGCTGCCGCATCACACTGCTGACTCATGTTCAGCTTGTGGTCTGCTAAGACTCATAGATCCTTTTCACCTTGTACTATGTTCAAGCTATGTGCATCTTATAGTTGTGCATTTCATTTTTTTCTGCCCAAGTGTAGTATCTTATATTCCTCTCTGCTGCAATTCCAACTGTAGGATTTTATGATTCTGTAATGGAAGCTGGTTCGCCAATCTCAACACTTATATAAAGACATCAGCCAATCAGGTGATTGGCCATGCTTGGCCAATTGCAAGGAAGAACATACGTATGGCAAGCATGCTTTCAGCCTTGCGATCCACTTAACAGATTGTATTTATTTTTTAATGCTGGATTTTCACCTGATCTGGCATTCTTATCTCTGTAGTAATACAAGCATGACAACTGACTCATGCATACACTGTTGTTCTTAAATGCTTTTCTTTTCAACATGAAATTCACCTGGCCTTTCCAAATTTTAGTGATGGCAAAATGGTTGGGTATGTCTTCCGGCACAAACTTCTTCCCAACTCACTAGAAAAACAGACTTCTCCTCATCACAGGCACCCATGCAATGAGATACATTCCATTGTCACAACTAAACTGGAATCAGAATTATTCTGGAGCAAGAACATCAAGGACTGCTTAGGTCCATTCCTCCACTGCGCTCTGGTGATGCTGCAGTTTAATACCAGATTAGTTTAAAACAGAGATTGGCAAAGTCTGGCCTATGGGACCGCATGTAGCCCCAAGGTTGTTTTTGTGGTCCATTTTTCAATTTCCCCCCTGAAATACCCACTATGGAGACTGGGAATATTTGCACCCTGTTTTTGACCTCACCTGGGCCATTTTAGGCCCAAGAGAGGTCTTTTTTAAAAGCAGGAAATGCCATCCTGGTTGCTTCATGTTGTCAAATACATCTTCTTGTGGACCTAAAATGGAGCAGAAAGCCTGAAAACACAGTGAAAATGTCCACCCACCCCCTAGATGGCATTTGGGGCACAGTACTCTGAAGGGTCTTTTTTTGCTGAGTGGTTCGGCAGAGGGGCAGCTCTGCGATGTTCCTTGGAGAACTAAGATGTCTTCCCAGCCCCTGATGACCCTGGGTTCAGCAAACATGGCTTGGCTTCCAAAGACCTCACTTCCCTTGGCTGCATGACTCCTTGGAGACCAGAAGGACTGGACTGTGGTCCATCACATGCCCATCTTCATCATCAAGATGGTGAAGACATGGCTGTTCAGGGTGTGGTCCAGCACATCTGAAGCCCTGTCGGAGCAGCCCCTGCTGTTCTTGCTTAATGATTAACATCTATAGATAAAGCAAGCAACAAACATTCTTTGGATGCTGGAAGCAACGTCCGTCACTCCTTGTGCAAGGCACCCAAGCCAGCTCGGAGAGTCACCCCTGTTTGCTTTGAACCTGGAACAATGACAACTTTTCTGTACATTCCTTTATCTGGCTGGGTGCCCTTTCACCGTACACAATTATAACAGTGTGATTGCATTTTAACTGCCCTGGTAATTTCCTATGGAATCCTGGGATTGGCAGTTTGAGAAGGAACATTTGGAATTCTCAGCCGAAGTGCTCCGGGGCTTCCCCAAAGTACAAAATCTGGGATTCTCCAGCATGCAGTATGGGGCTAAGTCATACACACCCATAGAGTGTGCACTGTGAGTCCTCTCACACCATACGGTTATAGCACTGTGATTCCACTTCAGCTTCTATGCCTACATCCTATGGAATCCTGGGGTTTGTAGTTTGGTGATGCATTGAGTTTTCTAGCTGAGAATTTCTTAATACCCCTCCTTAAACTGTAAATCCCAGGATTCCACAGGACAGAAGCAAGGCAGTTAAAGTGGAAGGGTAGTGCTACAACTGTGCAGCATGGAAGGGACTTGTGGCACACTCTCCAACACTTCACAGATGAAAACGGCTCAGCAACAACAGAGCGTGGTCAAGATGACAAAAAGTTATTAATAGAGAACCTAGGATAGCCAAGAGAGGATGGAGAAGTTTCTTTTGCTTGAGCCTACTGGAAAAGGGGCAGAATCTTTTCCCTCCTCTCCTCTGCCCCTGCTGAGTAAAGGGATCACAAACTACTTGTTTCCTGCTCAACTCAAGCCATTTCTGCACTACACTGTTATGGTTCTATTATTCCACTTTCAACGTCCTGTGGAATTCTGGGGTTTGTAGTTTCCTGAGGCCAAAGAGCTCCCTGGCTGAGAATTCTAAAGGCCCCTCCCTAAACTGCAAACCCCAAGATCCCATAGTAGGAGGTTGAAAGGGGAACGATAGCACTAGAACAGTGTAGGGTAGAAATGGCCTCAGCTGCAGCAGCTGAAGGCAACTGAGGACCAAGGGGAAAGGGGGAAGAGAAGCAGCCGCCAGAGAATTAATTGGGGCTCTCCTTCCCAAACTGGGATAAGTGAACAGTACAGCATGGGGGTGTTGGGAGCTTCAGGGTGTGTGTGGAGGAGGTTAACTGTCATGTTTGTGGCTAGTTTTTCTTATTTGGGGCTGGCTTGGGAATGAAAAGTTGATTTATTTATTTCTTTATTTGTTTAATTTACATTTTGCCTTCCTGCCAGCAAAGGATTCAAAGAAGTTTTACAAGTTAAAAATGAAGTACAATCAGCCCTCCGCATTAGTCAGAGTTAGGGGTGGAGGACCACCACAAAAGCAGAAAAATCACAAATATCAAACCACATGTGCGCGTGCATCTCTGGGAAGGTGGCCGAGGCATGGTGGAGACAGCAGGCACCCAGGGGGGCTTATCACACTATACTGGCCATTTCCGCACTACACTCTTATAGCGCGATTATTCCACTTTCAACATCCTATGGAATCCTGGGGTTTGCAAATCCCAGGATTCCATAGGATGTTGAAAGTGGGATGATGGCGCTATAAGAGTGTAGTGTGGAAATGGCCACTGTTATAGCGCTATTGTTCTGCTTTAACTACCATGGCAATATCACATGGAATCATGGGATCTGCGGTTTAGAAAGAGTCATTTGGAATTCTCAGACAGAGAGCCCCAGTGCCGCACCAAACTACAACACCCAGAATTCCACAGGGTATAGCCAGGGCAGTTAAAGTGGAATAATAGCGCTGTAATAGTGTAGTGTGATAAGGTCCAGGGTCCAAACCAAGTCAGAGAAAGGAGAGGGAAAGGGGGTGGGTCAACATGGTGGACCTATACTTCCTCTCTCTGGCCCAGGAAAGGGGATTCCACCTGAACCTCAGGTGGTCAGGCGGTCAGCGCTGTCCGGCAGTGGAATCCTCACTGGAGTGTGATGGAGTCTCCTGCTTCTTTGGAGGTGTTTAAGGAGAGTCTGGATGACCATCTGTCAAAGGGAGGGCTTTGATGGGTCTTCCTGCATAGCAGGGGGTTGGACAGGATGGCCCCTGGGGTCTCTTCCAACCCTATAATTCTATGGTTCTATCTCCTTCCTTAGGTGTGTGGAGGGGCACTGGGAGAGTGCTTGTGGTGCTGAGAAATTGGGCTGCAAGCCAGCCTTAGCTGGCCAAACAGTGGCCGTTGGAGGAGGAGGTGGAGGACCAGAGGCTGCATTTTAAAGGGCTGTGTGAGAGGGACAGTTCCCCTGGAAAAGAAGCCCCTGAGGTGGGAGAGGGGTGAGGGCTGGATAAATTCACAAATATTTAAACCTGTGAAAGTGAAACCTGCAAATGTGGAGGGCTGACTATATAGCTAAAATGTTGTTAGAAAATCAGCACTAAAAAAAAAAAAGAAAAGATGGGAGAGTCTGGAGGTTTTGAGGCATGGTGTAGTGGAAAGTAGTAGAAAACTCCAAGATTGGTTCACCCTGCGATCACGGTAGGTCAGAAATGACTTGAAGGCACACAACAATTGTGAACCTTAGAAGGCTTCAGGGGCCACATTTTGGGGTCCCAAGGGCCACAAAGGGCTGCATCTTGCCCCCCCGATTTAGACGTTGCAAGAGAGAAGCGTGGGCGGCAAACTGCATGTAACTGGCATCACCTCAGATGCCCGCCAGCACCTGATGGATGGGAAGTGTTTTGCAAAATTGTAGCTCATAATCAGACAGCTGGGAAAACAAAGATTCAGGGGGCCAATTGCAAACAACAGTCAAAATTGACTAGTAATCATATCAGGCTGTTTCCTTGAGAAAAGACCACGCAGCCACCAAAGAGAGGCTTGTGGCTGCTTGACGGAGCGTGTCTCCAGGGGCCCCCAATTGCAGAACCAAGTATTTTCTCTCAAAGGCGCTTTTAACATATTATCTTTAAATAGCGCCCACATTGAACTGGGTTATAATTACCGACAGCTCCTAATTCTGGGACGCTGTTTCAATTCCCTGCAATCTTTGTGTTATTATTGCAAGAATAATCTTTTATTACTCAGGCTCTGTGGCTTCAGCTCTTATTCCCTTTTCTTTAAAAGAGAGAAAGGGAAAGAGGTTGAGCTTGGAAAAGTTCCTTTTTTGGACCATAAAGTCCAGAAGCCCTCTTGGCCACCATAAGCACTGGGAATTGTTGTCCCCTAAAAGGAACTGTTACAAGCTTGGGATACAAAATAAACCCATCCAAGTATCACAGTGTGCATTAGTGTAGTGGTAAAAGTTGAAGAGCCAGCTCCCATAGGTATGCTCTCAAGGGGAATCCAAAAATACGAGCAATCAGGTGGACCCATATCAACAAACCAGCTCTTGCCCTTTCATTTCCATCAGTAGCAGATTTTTTTAAAAGCTAATGGATCTTAATTGCCCATTCAAGATCAAAGCATTAGCACCCCTCTCTCCAACAAAAGCCATTTCCGCACTAGACTGTTAAAGCACTATTATTCCACTTGCAACCTCCTATGGAATCCTGGGGTTTGCAGTTTCAGGAGGGGCTGGCCGGCCCTTCCCGAAACTGCAAACCCCAGGTCTATAGGAGGTTGCAAGTGGAATCATAGCACTATAACAGTAGTGCAGAAATGGCCAAAATCTGCAAAATAACAGGGATAGCTCACACCAATATAGTTGGGAGGTTCCATTTCATCCCAGTGAAGGGGACGCAGATATTAGAAAACTAGGCCAGATGAATAAGGAATCCAACTTTTGTTTAGAGAAAGAAATGCACTTCTATCTCCCACTGTGACGGACCAGAGCTGTAACAGAATGGGAGCCCTGACCCATGAACTCTTAACCCGAATATAGTTTGCCAAGGTTGCTAAGTGATTTCCGCAAAGTGTCTGTGATTAGATGATTCTATCAAGCTAATAAACAAGATCATAGAACTGTAGAATCAGGAGCTGGAAGATATCCCAGGGGCCATCCAGTCCAGCCCTATTCTGCCACGCAGAAAGACAGCTTCAAAGCACTCCTGACAGATGGCCATCCAGCCTCTGTTTAAAAACCTCCAAAGGAGGAGACTCCATAACACTCCCAGGAAGCAGTGTTTTCCACTGTAAAATAGCTCTTACAGTCAGCAAGATCTTCATAATGTTAAGATGGAATCTCTTTTCCCCTAGTTTGAAGTGATTGCCCAGGTCCTAGTCTCTGGAGCAGCAGGAAACAAGCTTGCTCCATCCTCCATATGACATCTCCTCAAGTATTTAAACATGGCTATCATGTCACTTCTTAATCCTCTCTGCTCTAAGCTAAAAATACCCAGCTCCCTAGGTTGCTCCTCAAACGGCTTCATGGTTTCCGAGCCTGTATAGTTTTGGTCACCCTCCTTTGCACATGTTCGAGCTTGTCAATATCCTTCTTGAATTGTGCTGCCCTGAACTGGACATAGTATTCCAAGTAAAGTCTAACCAGAGCAGAATAGAATGGCCCTTCTACTTCCCTTGATCTGGACACTATATTCCTGTTGATGCAGCCTACAATCATATTGGCTTTTTAGCTGCTACATCACACTGTTGACTCATGTTCAGATTGTGGTCCACTAAGTCTCCTAGAAACAGAAACACTAAGAGTACTGCTAGTCACCAAGATGGACAGTGGTAAGCAACAAAGCTGCTAGGGAACTGCTGGAATATTTATAGCCAGGTGTCTCAAGGCACCAGGTGCTTGATTAGTCAGCATCTCCTCCTTAAGAGCCTGTAGAAATGATGTAACTTCTCCTTACCCCTCCTATGTTTGGTAGATGGCTGCACTGCAACTTCAACCTCCTACCGGGGAATAGGGTCCCCCTTGGCCTCAGTCCCGAGCCCCTCTGACTCAGAGAGGCCACCAACATCAGAAGGAGGAAATTGGTTTCAGAGGGTGAGTTATGACACCCACTTCCAGAGAAGGCTGGTTAGAAAGCAGTAAGCAGACAAAAGGAGACGTCCTTCAGACAAGGAACAGGTAAGCTTCCTTTATAGCTGAAAACATTGTGCTCATGGCATTTTAATGGAAGAAAACAAACAAACAGCAACACTGCAATGTGATCCACAAGCAAACTTCAAAAGCAGAGCTAGTTCATGCATTTATTAGCAGACTAACGCAGGATTTGGTATCTTGCAGCTATACTATCATGCACAAGTTCCCTAACATAAGTGAGCAATAGTACTGTTTTGAATGATGCATAATGTCAGTACTCACTTGAAGGTTACCAAAGCAGGGCTGTGCATCCACAGTGCCTTAGTCTGCACTGTGCATTCTGCATTGTTGCTCATCAGGCATGGACTGTATGATTGAACATGGAACGTGTCCAGAGAAGGGTGACCAAAATGGTAAAAGAAAACTGGAAATGGTGTAGCTTAGGAATATGTGTATATTGAGCCAGGAGAAGAGAAGGCAGAGAGGTGACGTGATAGCTATGTTTAAATATTTGAAAGGATATCATGTGGAAGATGGGGCAAGCTTGTTTTCTGCTGCTCCTGAGACTAGGACATGGAGAAAAAACTGGAGGTTTAAATCTGCTTATGGTAGAACATGAAATGGACAGATTTTCTTAACCCTGCTCCTGGATGAAAAACCACCTGAGAATGCCATGTATGCTGTCTTGAAATTCAACATGGAAGAAAATGTAAGATGCTTTACTGTTGGAGTTAGCAACCTTTGTGTGCCTATACTCACTGACAGCTAGATTGTATGTCACTTTCAAAGTGTTTATGGCCACCTCCTGATTGTTTCATTTGTGTGTTTGTCTGCTCCCGGCCTTTTCCTTTGTTTTCTCTAGGCTCTCATCTGCCCTCGCTTCTTTCTCTCTCTCTCTCTCTCTCTGTCTGTCCTTCATGAAGCCTGTGTGATCTCCAGGAGAGATGCCTCAGCTTTACTGATATCATGCACTACTTTTCTCCCCTTTCTTCAAGAAAATGAACACGTGTTGGTATGCATAAGAGCTCATGAGCAGATTGACTGGTATTTAGTATTAGAAGTACCTAGAATTACAGATCTGTTTCTGGTCTGTATGTTGTCATACAGGAAACCCACGTAAATGCCATCCCAGCCCATTTTACGAACCAGTTGCTGGACTGGGTGAAGGAAGTCCATCCAGCTGCCAATCAGGATGAAAGAAGGATGGGATTTCCGTCCGGCTCCTGCCAGCGAGTGAGCGAGCCTATGGCAATCAGAAGCAGGACCCCAGTCAAAGGTCTTTGTTGCCAGTTGGCTTGCTGGTGGAAGGGAGTGGAGATGTCATCCACTTGTGGCACCAATCAAAAACTATAAGAAACCCCTCTACCCAATCTGATGGATGGCTCTGGGTAGAGAAGGTCAGGCCAGGAGACCTTCCTCAGTAGTGCAGATGTAGCCAAGCAGCTGATCTAGGACTCTGGTGGTTAATTTTAATTTCTTTTTTTCTCCTAGACCCCGTGTAGTGTGGTATAGATTGGGTTATGAACTGTGCAACTTCTGTCTCCTGTATTAATTACCCTGTGTGACTTGCTCATCCCTATGTCTCATTCCCTGACAATGACATAAGTCAATCTCATTAGATGACAGGATGCATTTCAGTTTTTCTGCACATGGTCAGATTACCCTCGGATTGTCACTTGGGTTGAGATCTCACTTTGAGGAGGCACAGAACAACTTTATGCTCGTGGAGCAGTAAGCATCATGTGGCAGGGGTACAACACTGCCTCATTACTGGATTGCAACATGGCATAAACAAATGTCCTTTACATGTTGATGCACATCTGCAACGTGCACCTAGGCAAATTGCACACTGATGTGCAACCATGTGCAATGCTCACAAATGAGTAATATGCAACAGCACCACATGCAGAATTTCTGCAACCTTGAACTGGATGCAGCTGCTTTCCATACCTGACAAAACTGCCCAACGGCTTCTGTACATGTGTAAGACACAAAAAAGGGATGCAACCATGTTGTAGTTTTTTGAGTGTTAGACTAGGGGTATTTCCACACTAGACTGTTATAGTGCTATTATTCCACTTTCAACATCCTATGGAATCCTAGAGTTTGCGGTTTAGGGAGGGGCCTTTGAGGATTCCATAGGATGTTGAAAGTGGAATAATAGCACTATAATAGTCCAGTGCAGAAATGGCCTAGGACTTTGGAAGACCAGGGTTCAGCTCTGTGCTCTGCCATGGAAGCCCACTGGGAGACCCTGGGCAAGTCACACCCTCTCAGCCTAAGAGGAAGGCAATGGCAAACCTTCCCTGAATAAATCTTGCCAGGGAAACCCTAGGGTGGGGTCACCATTAGTTGCAGTTGTCTTGAAGGCGCTTAACAACATGTAACAACAAGATACGAATAAAATCCCAGCTTTTCTCTTTGAAAGAATGGGTGGACAGTTCCCTACTTGATTTCTTTAAATGTTATGCTTGGGATGATAAAAGGAAAAGACAACACATTCGCTCCTACCTTGAAAGGCTTCTTCAAAGCACAAAGAGGACATCCATCTGTCTTCTTGCCTGTCTGTTCCCAAGTCTGCACACACAAACACATACACAGAGAAAGACAGAGAGAGAATTTTCTTAGTATCTATGCTGACCCCCCCCCCCGCAAGCCTGCTAAAAGTCTCCTGAAACTTAGATCTACAGTGATGGATGGTGGAGGAGGAGGCTGCAAGTGTAATTTCGGCAAGAGAAGCTGCGTAGGAAACCAGTTTGCTTCAAGAGCTAGGTGTGTAGGAGCCGGGTACTGCTGCTGCTTGCCAAGCTGGTGGATTTGTTCAGTAGTTGCAAGCAAGCAGGAATGAAGGGGGAGGGGGCACCAGGCCTAGGTGCGAATTGCCAAACGGCAACGGATGCAAAGCACGAAATTCATTGCCTAGGGTGAGAGCTTGAACACACGGCTAGCTGGCTTCTGGGGAGGGTAAGTTGGTATTTGGGTGTGTGTGTCATCTGTTGATTTATGGGAACCCCACGATGGGGTTCCCAATGCTGGGAACTGAATTTGGGTCTTCTTAGGCAAGGAGAGGAACGTGCTGCCTTGGAGTGTGGCGGAGTCTCCTTCTTTGGAGCTTTTTAAGCAGAGGCTGGATGGCCGTCTGTTGGGAGTGCTTTGATGGGTGTTCCTGCATGGCAGAATGAGGTTGGACTGGATGGCCCCTGGGGTCTCTTCCAACTCTATGAGGAGCATCTTAGGTAACTGGGTATGTTTAGTCTGCAGAAAAGAAGGTTAAGAGGGGACATGATAGCCATGTTTAAATATTTGAAGGGATGCCATGTAGAGGAAGAAGAGGGCTTGTTTTCTGCTGCTCCAGAGACTAGGACAAGGAGCAATGGATTCAAGCTGCAGGAAAGGAGATTCTACCTGAACCTTAGGAAGAACTTCCTGACCGTCAGAGCTGTCCGTAAGTGGAATCTGCTGCCTCAATGGAGTGTGGTGGCGTCTCCTTCTTTGGAGGTTTTTAAGCAGAGGCTGGATGGCTGTCTATTGGGAGTACTTTGAGGTGTGTTCCTGCATGGCAGAATGGGGTTGGACTGGAGGGCCCCTGGAGTCTTTCCAAACTCTATGATTCTATGATTCTGTGAGTACTCAGAGGTGATTTTTCCAGTTCCTTCCTCTGAAATATAGCCTACAGCACCTGGTATTCATTGGTGGCCTCCCATTCAAGTACTAACCAGCACTGAACCTGCTTAGCTTCCAAGATCAGATGAGATCTGGTGCCTTCAGGGTATCTAGGTACATGACTGGAGAATTCTGAAAGATTCTGCCCAGGGACAGCCTGTAAGAACTGAGGAGGGCTAGAGCTCAATGGGAGAGTACATCCAAGAGGACCCAAATTCAGTTCCCAGCATTGTGGTGTAGGACTTGGAAACACCCCTGCCTGAAGCAATGGAAAGGTTCTGCTAGTCAGTTAGGTGTATTCGCATGATAAAATTGAAGCACTGTGATACCACTTTAACTGCCATAGGTCCATCCTATGGAATCTTGGATTGGAGGTTTGGTAATGGATACTCAGAATTTTCTTTTTTGTGTTTGTAGCCTACCTTTCCTCCAATGAGCCCAAGGTAGCCTAAAGGACTTCCTTCCACCCTGCCTTATTCTGACAATGACCCTGTAGGGTGGGTCAAGCTGACACCACGTTGACTTTCTCCTGGGTCAGTAGCGGGAAGCCTGTAGGTGTTGTCGAACAGCAACTTGGTTAGCTCATGAGGGCTGCTGGGATCTGCAGTCCAACAACATCTGGAGTGTTGCACAATTTGCACTCAGGTTTTAGCAGAAACTTGCCGCTAAGCTTTGGAAAGGGGAAGACCAGGGACAATTAGATACTGAGAAGGAGAGCTGAGATAACCATAGATCACAGTTGCTCTTGCGTACCTTCAGCTCTGAGTTATAGAAACTCTAAACTAGGATCTTCTGATTTCTTCAGGAGTAGTTTGCCCTTGCCTGCCTTTAAGGCTGAGAGAGTGCCACTTGCCCTAGGTCACGCAGTGGGTTTCGACAGCCAAGTAAGGGCCTTTCTGTACTACATTGTTATAAAGCTATTATTCCCCTTTCAACTTCCTGTCGAATTCTGGGTTTTTTAGTTTCCTGAGGCCAAAGAGTTCTCTGGCTGAGAATTTTAAAGGCCGCTCCCTAAACTGCAAACCCCAGGATTTCCGTATAGTGTTGAAAGTGGAATACTAGCACTATAAAAGTGCCATGTGGAAAGGCCCTAACTCAGCTTAAGGAGACCTTACTGCAGGGCTTTCTTGGCATGATGTAGTTACCATTGCCTTCTGTGAGATTAAGGAGGTCTGTAAAAACAAGTTGTTGTATTAGAGAAATTAAGATAAATTACGGCTATGTATGTGATCTATAGTATAAATAATAAGATAAGGATCTGATGGAAAGGGGTGAGAGCATGGAATACTGAGAGGGACTGGTGATTAACTGGATGTTTGAAGGGATTTTAAAAAGGCCAGGTGGACATCAGCAAGGCAGAGGGACAGATGTGAGTCCATCTAAGTTAGGAATTGTTATGCAAAGGGATTGTGTAATACCTTTGAGACTGAGGCCATTTCCACACTAGACTGTTATAGCGCGATGATTCCACTTTCAACATCCTATGGAATCCTGGGGTTTGCAGTTTCGGGAGGGGCCGGCTGGTCCCTCCCAAAACTGCAAACCCCAGGATTCCATAGGAAGTTGCAAGTGGAATCATCGCGCTATAACAGTCTAGTGCGGAAATGGCCTGAGAGAAAGAAGTTGATAGCATAAACATAAATAGATTTGAGTCTACTTCATCAAACGGAATGAAGTGCCTGGGAACAGATCTTTATAGCTACCAATGAGCAGGTGGTAGGTGTGAACAGCAATAGAAATGCAAAACTTATGAGTATGTCAGTGAAGTGATAAGTCCAGTTTTAATGATGGTCGTTGGGGGACCAAGGCAGGAGGAAAGATGTTGCCTAAAGCCAAGATGAGTAGATAACTGTATGAATGGTGGAAGGAGTTACTGGAATGTAGTCTGATGCTTTAGTCCATGACAGTGGATTGAACAGAGGATATGGTTTCCTGGCACACCACACATATTATAACACTAGTTAACATCCCAGCCTCATGAGGGGGTCTCTTGCCCAGTGTATACCATCTCCCTTCTGGTTTCCAGCAAGCATCATACTTCATCTGATGAGGTAGACTCAGTTCTTCAAAAACTTTTGCTACCAACTTCTTTCTCTTGGTTAATCTCAAAGGTGCTGCAAGATCCCTTTGCATGATATTTAAAGATGGCTACCATGTTACCTCTCACTCTTTTCCAGGCTAAGCACATCCAGCTCTCTCAGTTGTTCCTCCTGAGGCTTGGTTTCCAGACTTTTGCTCATCTTGTTCAATATTCTCTTTATACGTTCATAGGATCATAAAGTTGGAAGAGACCACAAGAGCCATGGAGTCCAGCCCCCTTCTGCCCTGCAGGAATACTCAATCAAAGCACTCCTGACAGATGACCATCCAGTCTCTGTTTAGAAGCCTCCAAAGAAGGAGACTCCACCACACTCCATTGAGACAGCAGTGTATTCCACTATCACACTGCTCTTGCCGTCAGAAAGTTCTCCCTAATGTTTAGATGGACTCTTTTCCTGAAGTTTGAAGCCATTGCTCCATGTCCTAGGCCATTTCCACACTACACTGTTGTAGTGCTATTATTCCACTTTCAACTTCCTGTGGAATTCTGGGGTTTGTAGAGTCCAAAGAGCTCTCTGGCTGAGAATTCTAAAGGCCCCTCCCTAAACTGCAAACCCCAGGCAGAATTTGTTGTTTAGTGGCTCAATTCTACCACTGTCTGTGAAGGGATGCTGGACCCTGTCGGCTATGTACCATCTGCAGCATGATTGACCACCATTAAAGCTTATCTTATAGCAGTCTTGTGTGCCAGGGTTTGGTGTGGAATGAAATCTTGGGGAGGTCTGGAAGTACACCGATTTCTAGAACAGAACAATGCTTGAAGCCTCGGTTAATGACGCACCAGCCTTTTTCTTGTAGCTGGAGTGAGTGATTGCGGTGGAGTTTTCAGCCCCTGGAGCTTTCCAGGGGCCTTGTTTTAAAAGAGCTGGAAAAGTGGGTGGCAAAGGATTAATTGGGACCGTCTCTGCCAAACTGGGACAGCTGGAGGGTATGTTCTTGCTCTTGGCCAAAGCAAGAGCCACGTGGTGGTCCCTTCTAGTTGGCAACCTTCCCTTCTCCTTTCTCCTGCAGTCCCTGAAAAGGGGAGGAGGAGGCTGTCTGCGGAGAACAAGAGAGATGCTCCCACTCACTCTGAGTAACCACCGTCAAATTGGATCCTGCCACATCGAGGCAATAAATAATGTCTCTTCCATTCAAGTTGCTATGGGCTTTGCTCATTCCTTGCTTGTTTACTTACCTGAGTTCTTAATTTTTGTCCTTCCATTTCCAAAATGTTGGGGGCAGTTTTCTTACCAAAAACCACAGCTTTATGACTGTCCCTTTTCATAGTAGTGGAAAATTCAGGCCAAAGGTTCTTGTGCAGCCAGAGGCTAAGAGGCTGGGACTCGGTGGGCCCTTTGATTAGCATACGCAAAGATTAAAACCAGTGGTGAAAGTACAAATCTCCACATGAAGAATTTTGCATTAATTACGTTACACAGCTCTTGTGCAGATGGCAGCTTTGTGCAACTGAACTGAGACACTCAGTGTGTGCCTGGATGCACAACCAAAATGTCCATGCATAGTGATAAAATGCTGGACCGTGTGCCATGCGCATCCATGTACATTCATTCTCAATGTGCATTCAGGCAAGGGGATGTTCACGCAAAATGGACAGTGCGCATCAAGGGCACTGTATATACCCCTCTGATTCTACCTCTTTCAACTGAGCATCCATGTTCTACATTGGACAAAGATGTTCAACCACGTGCTCAGGGGAATTTACATATGCGTAAAATGCCAAAGGAGCTCCAGACAAAGGTATAGAAAAAAGAAACCAAAACAGGAGTATTCCCTCCCCACAAAATAAGAATTCCTTCTACTGTTGAAATTTCCATTTATTTCCCAAATTTCTGGCATTGCAGCAACTTAAAACTCGGCTCATGCATTTAGAAATACAGTTTGAGCGTCCAAATAAAAGGGACAGGGCAAGTGACCAAGGGGAGGGAATTATAGCAAACAGAAGAGGTCTGAGTGTGAATGATTTTCAACATCTCAACCTCTGCAATGCTACAAATTCAGGGACTGAAGGAAAAATTTACGGGGAGAGGGCAGGACTCTTAATTGAGAGAGCAAAGCCCTCATTTTGTTCCCCTTCCCCATAGCTACATCCCTGGTTCCAGCCATTCTGTGCCATCTCAGCTGCACTTCTCACTGCACCTGAATCTGCAGAATGGATTCTTCTAGGGGAATATATATCTAATATATAAAAGTCAAAATTTGTTTGTCTGTGCCAAGTGAAGACCTCAGATGTTTGGCTGCCTAAAAAGATTCTATGGGATCCTGGGGTTTGCAGTTTAGGGAGGGGACTTTAGAATTCTGAGCCAGAGAGCTCTCGGGCCTCAGTCAACTGTGTAGGTCTTGAATAGGCTGGTTGCTATGGCGACGAGGCCTAGCAGCAAGGAGGAGAGCAGTGTATTCCTTCAGGAACCCAACCTCTGCATGTTAATAACTCTGAATATGGATTGGATTGGGGAACGTGGGGAAAAGTTACTGGACAAGACAGTTTGAGAAATTAGAGACACAGGATCTCAAATCTTTCTAACAAGTATTGCATATGAATAAATAAAACCCCGGGCAACGCCGGGTATTATGCTAGTGTATGTGTGTGTGTGTATGTATGTATGTATGTATGTATGTGTGTATGTATATATATGAGTGATTTCACCTTTTATGGACTCTGTTTGGGCAGAGTGGCTTAGTCTTGGAGAGCTGGTCAAGAACCATTAGCCTTACAAAAGGCCAGTGGAGGTTTTGATGTTTATAGTTGGTCCAGCAAATGCAATGTGATCTTCAGCTCCAGAAATTCCTGATGCTAGATAGCATATTGCACTTGAAGGAGGCCACTGAAATACATAAATAGGTTGAAACATGCTAGGTGTGTTCTCAAAAAATAAAATAAAATAAACCCACTGAATAATTGGGGATGTATTTCCCCTTTTCTCCTTGGATTTTAATGTCCACAGGGCGGTGAATCCTCTTTGGGTTTGGGGCCATTTCCGCACTACATTGTTATAGTGTTATAGTTGCAGTGCTGTTACCCTGTAAACTGGGGGTCCCGGGAGGGGCACCCAAACAACCAAATAAAACAAGCAAAGATGGGGAAAATTAGCTGGAGCGCTCTCTTGGCTAATGAGAGGCAGGGCAACACAGCGAGATCTTTTATCCGGTTCAGGTCAGTGAGGAGTCAAGCAGTTTAAAATGCTAACAGTTTTATTAAGCAGAATAATAAAAACTCAAGCGCACCTAACTTAGAAAGGAAAGAAAGAAAGTTTGAAGAAATAAGCAATACACCACCTGTCCGAAGTCCTGGAGGTACCAATTGGAGAGAAGGAAGGAAACCCGGCGTGGAGTCCGAGGGGAATCTGTTGAACCAAGCGACAGCGAGGCGAGGGAGAAGATCCAAAAGGAGCTTCGAGTGATTTCGGCAAGTGATTTCAGCTAGGTCCGACGAGAGTTCCAAAGAGCTCTCGGAACGGGGCGTCTTTTATAGGGAAAGAACGACCGCAGGCTAGTCTGGTCTTTACAGGAGAACAACGAGTTTTGGTCTGGAGACAAAGGCTCCGAAAGGTCAGAATTTGCATGATTGAATTATGAACCGAATTGACAATGGTATAGCTGGTATGCAGATGCGGCTAGCTCAGCCGTTAAGTGCCTGGCTTGCCAGGGTGTTTTCACAGGTAGAGAGTCCTTTTGTCTTGCAATCAAGGTGTTTCTGTAGGGTGGCTTCCCCTTGAAGCGGAACTGGCTATATCTGGTGTTTTACAACTATCACCCATGCCTAGCGTCGCGCTTGTTCGGTGGAGCTTCACAAACACTTAGCTAATGGCGGGAAAGGGCTGAATTATGATATCAAAATGATATCTTCGGTTCACCAAAGACCAGACCAGTTTGCCGTGGTAACAGTGCTATGATTCCACTTTCAGCACCCTATGGCATTCTGGGGTTTGCAGTTTAGGGAGGGGCCGTTAGAATTCTCAGCCAGAAAGCTCTTTGGTCTCAGGAAACTACAAGCCCCAGAATTCCACAGGATGCTGAAAGTGGAATAATAGCAGTACTATAACAATGTAGGGCGGAAACAGCCTTAGTGTGAACTTTCAACAAACTTTCCAAAGTGCTGAACCTATTTTTAGGGGATAAAGCTTCACACCTTGGACAGTTCCTTTAAGCTTTGGATGAAAATCCACTGTGGATTCACTGGCCCACTGGTATGTGGGAGCCACCAGCTGCCATACCCCTCCAAACGTTTTGAACGACAGCCCCCGTAATCCCTTATATGGGCCATGCTGGGCAGGACTTCTGGGAGCTGAAGTCACCAGCTGCCACCACCTTAGGGTGTGTGTGCGTACACATATGTGCCCATTGTCCCATATTTACCATCCCATCAGGTCATAAAAAGTCAGAAGGCAAAAATCACTGCTCCTTCTTTGCTTAAACCATACAGAACAGAATGACTCATGGCACAATTAGGATTAATGCTTACATAATTTTGTTGGCTTTTTTCCCCTTCAAATCTGTCACCCGGAGAAAAAAAATATTGCAATAACAGAAAACATCCTACTCTCTCCCAAGCATAAAAGAATTTGCCTGGGAATAATAACATTAGCAAAAGGCAACAGAGGACAAAGTTCCTACTAGACCCTTGGAGTCGGAAGAGGGAATGTCTAGCATTCTGTTTGTGTTTTGCACACACTTAAGTTTTCTTTTACATGAGCTTGTACTTTTTGACCATGGTGAACTCTCTACCACACGCCAGGCAGCAGCGCATTCCACTGTTGAACTGCTCTTACCATCAAAAAGTTCTTCATAATGTTTAGATGGAATCTTTTCTTGAAGTTTGAAGCCATTGCTCCGTGTCCTAGTCTCTGGAGTGACAGAAGACAGGCTTGCTCCATCCTCCATTTGAAATCCCTTCAAATATTTAAACATAGCTATCATGAAACATTGTGCCTTCAGAGATGAGTCTGGAGCTGATGTTATATTATTTTCCACAGATTTACGCTGTGGCTATGCAGGCAGGTGTTTTCTGGGAGATGGTAGCATTTCCAAACTCTGATTTCTGGCAACAGGTCATAATCTATGTGCTTGCTCAGGGATTTGAAATCAGTCTGTCTTAAAGTGCTGGGTGGGAACAGTCTCTTTTATGCCTTCGCTGCCTTTCCAGTCAGGAGGTATTTTGCAATTTTATGACTATAATGAAATTTGAATGAGGACCTTGTGGCTGGCATGTGAGCACCCTGATCCTACACTCCCCCCCCATGAAGACAATGAGGGGTACTTCCAGATGAACATGGTGCATGGATCTGCAAGCTTAGTTCTTACCTTAAGTTCTCTCCTGGAATATTGTTGGATGAGAGTCTATATAGCAGTTGTTTAGCATAAATATCTACATGCAGAATTATGCATTAGTTGTGCTACGCAACCCATGCTGCATATGTTACCCCAAAACATGGGTGCCACATGGCCCACCCCACAATGTTAATACCTCCTTGCAAAAGTGGGGAATGAAATAGCTCAAAATCAGGAAGCGAACGAGAGGGGGGCAACTTAGCGAGACCTTTCTATCAATGTTTATGGGCTCACGCAGGAAAAGAGCCAGCCAGAGATTTAAAAGTAAACTAAAAAATGTGTTTGATAGAGGGGAATTCACTCTTGCATGCACACAAGATAAACACACTCAAACATTCACACAAGAGCTAGCTGAAGGATAAATGGAGGAAAAGTTATGGATAGAGAGGCTGAGGGCTGGGGTTATAATTACCAGTCCAGAAAAGTAATGAAGAGCTGAAATGTGGCTTGGCTTAGGTAGGACCTAAGGACAGTTCTTGTCCAGGAGCCAGACAGATAGACCTTTCAGAGACTGCACTGGGCATCCTGGAATCAGGGGTATTTGTACCCAAGAAATAGCCTGTGGCGGTGGAAGATATGTGCAGTTCCAAGTGTGGAATAATGGGAGTTGCAGCACAGACAATGGACCATCAACCCACTAAAGTTCGCAGTGTTTGGATGATACAGACATAATGTGTGTTGCAACAGCTGTCTGTTGTGGGTGCTACGAGGAAGGAGTCCAGGTGCACAGGAGATGGGTATAGGTCAATTCGTGTCCTAGGGGGCTTCTCACAATTGCATTCTCTGGGAAATTCCAGCTTCTACTTAAGCCTATTATCCACAGGAATAGCATCTATTTGCCTGACAAATAGCCTAGTCGTACCTGGAGGGTGTCTTCACAGATCAGCCTCTCTTTCTTATATTCATAGTTAGAGTTTTCCCTCTGTTGGTTTGACCTCTTGGTCACCTTCAGGTTTGATTTTGATCTCAATGACAAGTAAAGTGTGATGCCAATTAGATATAGTGCCCATCCAAACCACACCACTACTGGTAGACGCAGGTCCTAACATGCAACTAAACCAAGACATCAAAAATGCAAACAAATGGAATTTTATAGCAACCTTCTAAGGCAGGGCTGCGTTATCATATTGCAGATAGCTGGGACATTCACACTAGAGTTTCCTGAGTGACACACACATGCACAAAGTTTACCAACCCATTCTGCACAATGTATTTGCCTGAGATGAACGCAGAGCCTGGTACGACCTCTCCTCTGGTTGATTGCGAAGATGGACCTTTCTGCAAGTGAGCCCCGTCATCTCTCGGGCATCTAAAGACTCCATGACGCCTACAAATATTCATGCGCTTGTTGAAAACAGAGCACATGCAAAAGCTACATTTGGCAAAATTGCATCAACAAGCAGATTCCCAGCCAGGGCATTGT
Organism: Iguana delicatissima; assembly: GCA_948472985.1. Lineage (NCBI taxonomy): Eukaryota > Metazoa > Chordata > Lepidosauria > Squamata > Iguanidae > Iguana > Iguana delicatissima. The sequence goes on from CAOKZL010001360.1 coordinate 364,934, forward strand.
TCCAAGAGAGTAGATGTTTCTAAAGAACCGACGGGCCATGTGTTAAATCTGGCGCCGTTCTTGCTCAGTTCTGATGGCTGGAGCAGGATGTTCTCACTTGGGGACACAAAGCATTGATCCTTCTGGGTCTCCGGTTTCAGAGGGCCGCAGGACACAAGGGACGGACTGGCTGATCTGTTGGGAGGCACCTCTGCAGAAAGATAAATCTAGCAAGGCACAGGAGGCTCAGTGAGTGTCCCATCATTTGGCAATGGAATAATAGGTGGTATCCTGCCTGGATGAGAATGAAGGTCGGTGGAGGCAACACAGGGCCTGAATTCTAGCAACATCACCCTGAATGTAGTACTGAATCCAGCCAAGTGCTAAAGGGAGAGAAGGTCACCTATAGCATGCCAGAGAGGAGGGCAAAAGTGTTTAGGGTCTTTCCTTGTTAAGGTGAATTACGTGTTATGTCCAATTTAAGAGGTGCTTTCCTTTCACCTGTTCTGACTCAAGCCCCAGTCAAATGTATGCATATACACCTGAACTGCGTGCTATGAATACAGTAGAATTCAGTAGATGGTAGGATTCAGTGCTTGGTATCTGATCTGGTTTACATATATTGCAGAATGCTGACTTTTTAAGATTGGAGAGCTGGGCCAAAACTAACAAAATGAGTTTCAACAGAGAGAAATGTAAGGTCCTGCACCTAGGCAGAAAAAATGGAATGCACAAATATAGGATGGGAGACAGCTGGCTGGACAACAGTAGGTGTGAAAGGGATGTAGGAGTCTTAGTAGAGTAAAGGTGAGCATGGGTCAGAAGTGTGATGCGTCAGCTTAAAAAGCCAGTGCCATTCTGGGCTGCATCTATAAGAGTATGATGTCTAGATGAGGGAGCTAATGGTACCACTCTATTCTGCATTGTTAGACCTCATTTGGAATACTGTGTCCAGTTCTGAGCACCTCATTTAAAGAAGGGTACTGACAAGCTGAAACGTGTCCAGAGGAGGGCGACCAAAATGGCAAAAAGTCTGGAAGCCATGCCCTACAAGGAATGGCTTAAGGAGCTACGTATGTTGAGTCTGCTGAAAAGATATGAGAGCCATGTTTAAATATTTGAAAGGCTGTCACGGCGAGGAGGGAGCGGGCTTGTTTTCCACTGCTCCAGAGACTAGGATAAGGAGCAATGGATTCAAGCTCCAGGAAAAGAGATTCAACTTAAACCACAGGAAAAACTTCCTGACCGTCAGAGCTGTTTGGCAGTGGAATCAGCTGCCTCAGTGGAGTGTGGTGAAGTCTCCTCCTTTGGAGGTGTTTAAGGAGTGGCTGGATGGCCATCTGTTGGGAGTGCTTTGATGTTCCTGCATGGCAGGGGATTGAACTGGAGGGCCCTTGTGGTCTTTTCCAACTCTATGATTCTATGAAATCAAACACAGTCTGCCATAATTCACAACAGTCTCCCCAAATCACCCCACCGCTGGCATTATACTTCCCTTCGAACAGATCAGCTATCTGCGAGCACCTGCATTTCCACATTCTTGCTTTCTGGTTGAGTCCACTGATGACACCACGGTCAACCCAGTGGTTGCATTAGAGTATCTCTACAGAAGCACTGCAAGGGGCAATGGAATGCTGCAACCTAGTCACCTAAAGGCAAAGGGGGGTCTGTCTTGGTGAGTAATTAGGGTCTCCCTTCTCACCTCATGCACTGTACCAAGGTATCACATGTAGACAAAGGCCATTTCCGCACAAGTCTGTTATAGCATGATGATTCCACTTTCAACCTTGTATAGAATCCTCCGGTTGGCCCCTCCCGAAACTGCAAACCCCAGGATTCCATAGGAGGTTGCAAGTGGAATCATCGCGTTATAACAGACTTGTGCAGAAATGGCCAGAGACTGCTCTTCCAGAAGTGTTTTCTGCAACTTTGATTGTAATACTTTAGTTATTTCATAGAATTATAGAATCATAGAGTTGGAAGGGACCCCAAGGGCCATCTACTCCAAATCTCTGCAAGTGCAGAGATCCGTAGCTAAAACATCCCTGACCACTGACCATTCAACTTCTGTTTAAAAAGCTCCAAAGAAGCAGAGTTCATCCCTTTCACAACATTCAGGGTCATGGGGTAAAAAGTTTGAAATCCACTAATCTAGCCTACTTGCTTCTAGCCAGGACGTGCAGGCAAAGCAGAGTGGAAAATGAGCCCTGTCACTGAGAGTCACAGAATCATAGAGCTGGAAGACTCCAAGGGCATCCAGTCCAACCCCATTCCTCCATGTAGGAATACACCATCAAAGCATTCCCAACAAATGGCCATCCAGCCTCTGTTGAAAAACCTCCAAAGAAGGATGCTCCACCATGTTCCCAGGCATCAGCATATTCCACTATTGAACTGCTCTTACTGTCAAGAAGTTCTTCCTAATGTTTAGATGGAATTTCTTTTCCTGAAGTTTGAAGCCATTGCTCCATGTCCTAGTCTCTGAAGCAGCAGAAAACAGGCTGTCTCCATCCTCCATCTGACATCCCTTCAAATATTTAAATATGGCTACCATGACTCCTCTTAACCTTCTCTTCTCCAGGCTAAACACACCTAGCTCCCTAAGCCAGTCCTCATAGGGCTTCATGGTTTCCAGGTGTTCTACCATTTTGGTTGTCCTCTTCTGGACATGGTCCACCTTGTCAATATCCTTCCTGAACTGTGGTGCCCAGAATTGGACACGATATTCCAGGTAAGGTTTGACCAAAGCAGAATAGAGTGGCACGATTACCCTCCTTGATTTAGGCGCTATATTCCTGTTGATGCAGCTCAGAATCACACTGGCTTTTTTGACTTCTTTGCAATTTGCAACAACCTATCCACACAGCCTTGCAAATTGTAGCAAGCCAATGGTTTCCTAACTGAGCTGAAGATTTGCACCCAGTCCTTTCCTCTTGCCCGGAACCAAACCTCCCAAAACTGTAGAATCTGTACTTTTGTCTCTTGAGCCTCAAGGCCAGACCTTGAGACTCTTACACACCCATCTTGGCCTATGGTTTCCACCGCAAAGTTTTACAGAATGAAGGCCTTCCAGGTATCTTTGAACTCCGGAGCCTAGACATGAAATTGTATTGTGCTCTTCCAAAATGAAACAGTCAGGAGTGTGCCATTCCTCCGACAGCACGCAACCGTATAATTATTCCTCTTATCACCAGGCCTCCTTAGTGGCTTGCATTTCTTATTGAAAACCTGTCTCTATAGCAGCAACGGTATCACCTTATTCAAGGGAGATGGGGAAGCGGTTGGAGGAGCCGAGCAACCTGAGAGCAACGGATTCACGCAGAAAGTGGCAGTGCGAGGAATCAGAGGTTGATGTAAAGCAAAACGGCACTCCCTCCATCCCATGGATGGAAGTCAACATCTGGTGCCCTTTCACACTAGCAGAATTATAACGGTGTGATTCCATTTTAACTGCCCTAGCAACATCTTATGGAGTCCTGGGATTTGCAGTTTAGGGAAGGGCACTTACAGGAAGTCTCCACCTTCTGACACCCCAGTATCTGACGACTCACTCTTTGGATACTTCCAAATTAAGGACAGGTTCCATTAATTTGAGGGGGGTCTGCTCTTTGATCAGTTCTTCTTGCCTACGGCAGCAGCTCACTTAGAACCACTTGCAGGCGTGTGCTGCTTGCAAAGCAGGCAGGGGAGGGGGGAAGACGCTAAGCCAGCTGAGAGACTTTGCAAACAGTGCACACATGCAGTCATTTCCAAATGAGCCTCTGAAAGACCTTCACACTCCTTACAATACAATATATGGCTTCTGCTTTTCAACCAATTCCATTTTCTGACAGCACTCTGGTCCCTAACCTATCAGATAAATGGGGGAAGCCTGTAGAGTTCTCAGCCAGAAAGTTCTAGTTCCTCATAAAACTACAAATCCCAGGATTCCATAGGATCCAGCCATGACAGTTCACATCGAATCACTGTGTTATAACTGTACGGTATGAAAAGATGCCTTATCTCAACATACATGCAATGGTTGTGGGTAGTGAAGGGTGTGGGAGGCATGCCATGTTAGCTGTGCCCTCCAGGAAAAAAGAATGAGGGGAGGAATTAAGGTAGATGGGCAAGGTAGGGATGTGCTGTTGCCACCCCCTGGTATCTGCTGCCTGAGGTTGTTCCTACATTCTACCTCATGCTTCTGGAAATGAAGAAGAATAATTTCAGAGTTTTTGCTCTTTGAAGGAAGATGTTCTTTTATTCCTCCTAACTCTCCCACTATTAAGTTCCAATGGATGACCTCTGGAAAGTTCTAAATATTGTGAGAGACATTGTACAGTAGCAGCTGGTGTCTCCCATGTCAGTGGAGTGGTGAATCCACTCCAGGCATTAGTCTGAACTTTAACAGAACAAAGTTCAGAAACTAATTTTTTGGTAGGGAGCGTTCAGTAGCTTGGATAGCTCTCCTAAAGTTAGGACAAAGACCCACAGCGATTTTACTGCCTCACTGGCTTCAGAGTTGCCATCCAGAGGTGGCAGAGTCTTGAAGTGGAAAATTGGTTTGGACCACCTGAGATTGCAAGTGCTGTTACTACAAAGGCAGACCCGTACGTCTTTTTTTCCAAAACAAAAACCTATATTTAAATAGCAGCCCTCGGTTGGATTTCTACTGGCGGGGAAGACTTTAAAACGTGGAGAAACCTGCAAAAACTTCCAGAAATATCCAAAGTGTTTGGATTTTTTCTTTTTATTTCCCTGACCCATTCCAAGTTTTGTAATGCCCAGCATATTGAACAATAGTGAAGCAAAGAGCACCTTTGAAATGATCTTTTAGCGATCTAACAGAGGTAAGATCTATCATACTACACTCTTATGGCACTATTATTCCACTTTAATTACTATGGCAACATCCTGTGGAATTCTGGGGTTTGTGAGGTCCAAGAGCTCTTTGGCTGAAAATTCTAAATGCTCCTGCTTAAACTGCAGATCCCAGGATTCCACAGGATGGAACCATGGCTGTTAAAGTGAAATAATCTAATATATATATATATATATATATATATATATATATATAAAAAGTCAAAGTTGTTTTGTCTCTGTTAGGCAAAGACCTCATACGATTGTCTATGTCAGGTTGGCTGCTATGTATGGTTGGCTGCTTCTGAAGATTCTGTGGAATCCTGGGGTTTGCAGTTTAGGGAGGGGCCTTTAGAATTCTGAGCCAGAGAGCTCAGGCCGGTTGCTATCGAAACAAGGCCTAGCAGCAAGGAGGAGGGCAGTGTATTCCCTCAAGGACCCAGCCTCTGCATATTAATAACTCTGAGTACAGATTGGATTGGGGAATATGGGGAACAGTTACAGCTACTGGACAAGACAGTTTGGGGAGTTAGAGACACAGGAGCTCAAATCTTTCTAACAAGTATTACCTATGAGAAAATAAGATCCCAGGCAAAGCTGGGCATATAGCCGGTAGTGCTATAAGAGTATAGCGTGATATTCCCTTTATCAGAGTTTTTATGCCTGTTTCTTTTTGCACCCCCACCACATGCCATCTGAAGCCGCATAGCCCATCATCCCCCTTCCCCTGCACGTGTGGACCGATCGCCTCTGGCTCGCGAGGATTCTGTTCGGGCAGCCGCGGGAGCAGCGCGGGGTGGGAAGGGTTAAAAGGGGGCGGCGCTTCAACGTCCTCCTCCGGTCCCGCGCTCTGATTGGCCCGGGCGGTGACAAGGGGGGCGTGGCCGGAGGGGCTTGGCCGCCGTTTGCCGCAAGAAAAGGGCCGAGACGCGTGTCGGCGAGGGCGCGCGTGTGGATGAGTGACGCCGGGCGAGAGATGCGAGCCGCCCGGCCGCCTGCAGCGCCGCTCGCCTTCGCCTCGCCGGAAAGCCCTCGCCGTGCCCCGGATCGAGCCCGAACGGGACCTTTGGGCAGCAAGAAGTCGGCATTTTTAAATTAGAAAACTCTAATCTCCCCCAATTTTGCCTTCTTCTCCCCCCTCCCCAAAATAAGAGGATTAAAAAACCGGACGCCTCCTGGCTGAAGCTGCCCGATCCGCCGCTGCGTTCCTGCAAAGAGTAAGGACGGGGGGCAGGTCCCGCTTGCGCGCCCCGAAGGTATTGGGGGTGGGGGGAGAGAGGAGGAGGAGGAGGAGGAGGAGGAGGAGGAGAGGCACCCTGGTGGGGTGTGTGCGTGTGTGCGGTGGGGGAGGCGAGGTTGCATGGCTCAAGGCGCGATTCCCTTGCAAGCCTGCCTTGCCAAAATTGCCAGTTGCAAAACTGCACGGGATTTTCCGAGCGAGCGTGGAGGAGAGAGGGGAGGAGAAGCAGCCCGGTGTGGCCGTGGGTGTGCGAGACATCCTCGCCATTCAGATGGGGTGCACGGTGGAGAGTGACCGTGGGTGTGTATGGGCGTGAAGTAGCCAGACTTCTCCTTTTCCTTTTCCTTTTCTTGCTGCTTCTTGCAATTCTTAATACAGATATGCGTGAATGTATATATATCGGGAGTTTGCATCCTTCATGTTGAAATTTCTCTCCCACACGTCTGTGAACATGGGTCGATCTTTGTACGCAGGCATATTTACGCACACGCCCGCTCCCGTGCAGACATGTATAAACAAATACACACATGCGATGGACAGACAGGTAATATATGTATCGATCCATGTATGCATAATGTGGAAGGGGGGATTTTTGCCTGGGAGTGCAGAAGGAAATCATCTCCAAAACCTCGATTAGCATTTATTATTTTGCATTTTTTTTCAAACCAGATCTCTCCCTGGGTACCTGGGGAGGGGGATGTCGCTTGTCCCCTCCCCGGGTAGTGTTGTGTTTGGTGGGGGGGACCGAAACAGCCCCCCCATTGCTAAGGGAGGTGTGTGACTGTGAGCATCTCCGTGCGTAACCCTCAGTCCCTTCTAGGCTAGCTATAGTGACGGTAATGGTGAGGATGTGATATTTCTTTTTTTGGGTGGTTGGGTTTTTTGGGGAGGGGGCTGAGGATGATGTCATCAGTGGGGTGTCATCGAGGCGAGGTGACGCGAGTGGCGGCGGCGGCATCACTCGGGTGCTCAACGGCTTCTTTTGGGGGGCTTGAACATGGCTGCAAATTATGTCATTTGATTTTTGGAGAGGCTTCTGCTGTCGCTGCTGTGGACCGTTTTCGGTTGCAAGCTGCAAGTTGCTGGGGGAGGGGAGAGAGAGGGAGACTCCTCTCCCCTGTTTAAAAGAGATTAGGTTAAGCAAACAGATGCCAAAAACAAGCTGAAGGGGGTGCAGAGAGGAACCGGCGCAATCATGCGTTTTCAGAAACATTTATTTTATTTTTAAGACTGTCACCTGAGTGGGTAACCATAGCTGTCCCTGTGCAAGATATTAGAGTATCGGGGATATTAAATCTCTCCCCCAAAAAAAAGATATAATATCTTTGAATGGTGAGATCAGATGCCTGATCTTTGGCAAGGTTGTTGAAAGCATTAAACCATCTCTCTCTCTCTCTCTCCATCCATCCCTCTCTCTCTTTCTCTCCATCCATCTAGCTATCTTTCTGTCCATCCATCCATCCTGTGGCTTCTTTTTCTCCACCCATCAACCACTTCTGGGCATCTGTGTCCACAAACCTGCGTGGATCTAAAGGATAAACCTCTCCCTTCTGCTGTGCCTTGATCTGCTGCCAAGCCATCATTTCTCAGTTTTACTGTCGTTATTTTTTTTAGGAGAGAGAGAGAGAGAGAGAGAGAGAAATGGAATCTTTCATGCCCAGAGCTCTTCTCTCTCCAGCTTTCTCCACCATTGGCCCTCTCTCCTTTCCCATAGCTTTTGCTCGCTGCTTGCCTCTTCCACCCGTGAAAATCCACAGTCTGCGCTGTTCTGCAGAAACCTCCTCCTTGGCTTCTCCTAAAACCAGGCTAGGAAGGAGATTCGGTGCGGGCTTGAATGTGAATGAGAGCGGAGTGGGGATGGAGGAATGCCTGTCCCCATCTCCAGCTTGAATGCCCATCATCCCCTCCTCCTTGGAGAGCCCTCCGAGGGAGCAGC